>CM053785.1:332248008-332695508 GCA_028749045.1 Cupressus sempervirens
TGATTACATGTCTAAAGGAAGATCATTAATCCTGATGTGAAGCAACCCACCAATCAGAAAAAATCAAGGACTAAGTGGCAAAATAAATGAATCTAGATAATTTATTTAGTTCTAGAAGGTTTTCCCAAACATCTATTGAAGGAGGGTCTATGACCTAGATCACATGGTTGACCATGTATGAGTGTAAGAATGAGGATTCTAATTGCATGCAAAGTTTTGGAGGTGAATTAGAGTAGTAAGTTAATAGAGATTGAGTAGTGAAGTGAATAGTTGTGAGAAGAGATAGAGAAGATATATCACAGTAAAGTGATATTATATTGGATAGAGGAGATATGTTATCAAGAATTGAAGTGCTAACTGAAGGATCAAGTACTAACATTCTAACATGTATATTAAGGTTTAAATCTCTTAACAAAGTAACTTTAAAAAACTTTTTAAAATCTCCTAACTAAGTACTCACTTGACTGTGATGTAAAAATATTTTAACCAAAGTAGAATCTAGTAGTTCTTTTAGCCTTTAATAACTCCAAACCCCTCATAGGGTAGATCATCAAAAGTGATCAAATCATTGTAACCTTAAAAAGAACAACTTTATTTCTATAGTAGTGAAGATTTTGTACGTGTCATCCCAACCACAATTTTACCTTCATCTTGGAGGGTTTCTACGTTACTAAATCTATGTGTTAATGTGTTATGTGTTTATGAGTTTCCATTCATGTAGTTGGATACTAGATATGATATTTTATGTAGTAAATGGTTGATGTGATTTATGGTAATATTGCAATAAGGGTTTATGTGGTGATATCAAATATGTTTCATGCTAAAGTGCAAAAAGTTTTATAGATATTGATTCACCCCCATTTTAGTATCTCACTTTATCTATTAGGTTTCCAAAAATTGGTATTAGATAAATATACTCTTGATAGATATCTAACATCTTGGGAGTTAAAGATCATGAAAATGGAAGCCTATAAACTGGGAAAGGTCATTGAGAATCAAAAGATTGATATTCATATTGCCTATGAAAAAGTCAAGGCTATAACGGAAACATTAAGGAAATCCTTGAAAAGAAGGAAATAAATGGAAATAGAACAAAATGACACCCAATAAAAAGAAGAGATTGTTGAAAAACTATTTGATGAAGGAATTTCTAGTAAATTTGATGCAATAATCATGTATTTGTTGGAGAGAAACTATACCTTGAATGAGGAAGTCAGAGAATTGAAAAGAGAACATAAAATTCAAGTAGTAAGGCTATGTGAAGTGACTAAACAAAAGAAAAAGGCCAAGGAAGATAAAACAAAGGTTGAAGATGACAAGACACTAGCTGATGAAGACGAGAGATAGTTGGCTAGAAGAATTGATGAAAGGATCAAAGAAGTATAGAAGATGAACTTTAATTATTTTGACATGATCAATTAGTTACTAAGTTCAAATCATGAGATTATAAGAAAAGAGTTGGAGATTGCAAATCTAAAATCTTAGAATGATAGATTGGTGAATGAGTTGAAAGATGAAAAATGAATTTGTTGAGAGGTTGGAAAAACCTAAAGAGGTTATGAGATTTCTTAATGAACATATGAATGTTCCAAGGATACCTCATGACACCTTTGGACTATGCTATGTTGATTTCCTATTAGGTGCCAATCAAGGGGAATCATAAAAGAAAGAAGAACAAAGGAATGCAAATGGAAAGCCACAGAACAAGAATCACGTATGCTATCACTATGGAAAATTAGGCCATGTAACAAATATTTGCAAAAAAAATATTGGTAAGTCAAACCCTAAACTCAAACTCAATGGATATTGTTTCACTTGCAACAAGCAAGGTCATCAAGCACACAAGTGTAGATCAAAGGTCAATAAGGAAAAATATTGTAGATTTAAAGAAAAGAATAATTGGACATCCAAAGGTCAAGAAAACATACATAAGAAATGTAATACCATAAGTTGGGATTACAATACTTGGGTAAATTATAAATACTGTGGAAAGTATGGGTTCATAGTAGAAAATTGTCTAGGATACATCTCAGAGGTAGATATGGAAACTAGAGCATTAAATGTTTCAATTGTCACAAGGTTCACCTAAGAAAGGACTGCATGAACTAAGAACCAACACCAAATGTTGAAGGGAACAATGGGAAGGAAAAGGTAAATGTTGAAGAAGTAAGGAATGAAATGAATAAAAAATGGAGGAAGAAGTTAGATGGAGGCAATAGTGCAAATGGAGAATTTGTGATCACCGAATCCAATGGATTAGGTGATTTCCCTACCTCAAACTAAATATTAATGTATATATGGAACTATGTTTCAAATTTCCAAATCATACATTAGTTCCTTATACTATATGCATGAAAGTCTAAATCAGCATAATGAAAGATGCATAAGGACATTAATTAATGTTTGAGCTAAGATGAGTTGTGATACCAAGTTGAAAATCTAGTAGAAACTAAGCTACTATATGATTGAGTGGAGATCAGAATGAAGAGTGTAAATTCCAACATAGACCAAGTCAAGGTAATGATTGAATATAAGGAGTAGTAATATGAGTTTTGAGTTTCATTGGTTAAACTAAGACAACTATTATGCACCTAATATGCACCCAATAAATGTATGGAGAACTTAATGGAGATTAAATTCAACTATTTGAACCTATATAGTAAATTTTGAAGATCATTATGACTCACTAGGTTTTTTAGAATTTTTAGAACAAAGAATTCAAGAAATTGCAGAGTGAGTTTGTATGAAGAGTCTAAAGATTAAAATGCATGCCATCAGATTAACAAGTAATTTGTGAGAGGTTGTCTTTGAGATGACTTGTGAAGTTATTTATTTTAAAACCCCAGAAAACAAAGATTACATCATCCATTTTTTCTAGTGAGAAAAAGGAGTAATTAAAGGATAGTAAAGCACAAATTTTAAAAAATGAGGCATGTTCTCTATCAAAATTTAAGGCATATCCATACAATGCATTGACAGGAGATTCTTTAAGGGTGTTGTCTATGATTCTGCATAGATTAATCATGGTACATGATGTTAGATCATGCTATATGTGCAAGATAAATGAAATTGGTGATTTCAAACTGATAAGTTCTTATGATAAGAAATGTGATAATGAAAGATTGAGAGACATGCATAAATTTATGGCTAGAAAGGGTTAATTTTTTCCCTAGATTTTCCAAATGTATTTAAGGTTGAGTGGATAAAGATTGTGTTGAACCATATACATGACATAAACTTGTGGTTTGAGAATGAACTAGTCAAGATCACAAAATCAATAATTCATCATGTGAATAGATACCTAGCTCTAGATAGAGTGAAGACCATCCAATGTCAAGGAAGGGATGTAATTGAGAACCTCACAAAGGAAAAATGGAATGACAAAGGCATGTCGATAAAAACTATTGAAAACACAATGATCAAGTTTGTTGTTCAAGTTATTGCACACAAGTTTTATTAGTCAAGCTAATTGAAAACATACCATGTGTAGCTATTCATATGGGATATAATTTTTTAAAGAAAGATCATAGTTATGATATGTCTGTGCTATAGCTAATTCAACTAGAAAATAACCTAGGAGCAATAAGGAAGGAAAAAAATACATCATGTAAGTTTAGTTCACTCATTGTATGTATATTCTTATATGTATAAAATTATTTCCTACTATTGGAGATGTAGCATCAGATAGAAAGAGGCCAATTATTGACAAGATAAACAAGTTTATCACTTAGATAGGAGATAATTTTGAGACCACAATAGATGGTTATTTTGAAGATTTCAAATAGAAGATGAGGAATATGCTCACAATCCCTAAATTGGTCCATGATCACTACTACAATAACATATGTTTTCTTTTTGCTCTTGATTACACATGTCCTCAAGCTGTAATGCCTAGAGTGGCATGGTTAAGACCTCTACATTATGAGGTAAATATTGATGAAGTTTTAATTTCTATTGCAAAACTATAGCTGAAGAGATAGATTAGAACACCAAACCCTTCAACACATATGAGATAAAACAAGATTAAAATGATGATGAAAACAAAGGTTCCTAAGATGGATAGAAAAAGGAAGAAAATTATTGAATACTTAGAAGGTAAACTTAGTGAAGCACCACTACAAAAAATAGATAGAAAAGATGAAGACCTCAACAATGAAGAAGGTGACGAAGAAGAAGCTCATGAGGGTAAAGGTAAGGAGATAGTAGTTTCTAAGCCCAAGGAAACCAAAGGAAAATAAATTGTTGTGGTTGATTCAAAGGTGAAGAAAAGCTTAAAGAAGGTGGCTACCAAGCCTATAACCACACCATAAAAAATCAAAAGACAAAGATCCAAGGTAGCAAGTCTTGTAGCTATCGATCCATTAAAGAAAGGAGTTGTGAAGATCACAAGGCCAATTAAAAAAGAATTTCCTAGGAAGAGCACATTTCACACCATAGGGGCTGAGAAAAACCAATATAAGAAGAAGTGAAAGATAAAGTTGATAGTAAAGCCTGCTGATGATGAGG
This sequence comes from Cupressus sempervirens, assembly GCA_028749045.1. Classification (NCBI taxonomy): domain Eukaryota; kingdom Viridiplantae; phylum Streptophyta; class Pinopsida; order Cupressales; family Cupressaceae; genus Cupressus; species Cupressus sempervirens. The sequence continues at coordinate 332,252,515 of CM053785.1, forward strand.
ATGATGTAGAATGTACCTAGTTTGATGACTTAAGTCAATTCTAGATTGTTCAAAGGAAAGAGCCTCAAGATATTGACAAGGTATGTGGAAAATTAGGAAGTTAAAAAGGATTCAAGTCTATAAAATATGAAACCTTGGATAATCCTGATAAAGAAAAAGTAGAATAGGTTGTTATTGACATGATGGTAACTTTCAACTATACTCCAATTGAATTAGGCTAGCCTCATTTACCTAAAGAATTGTACAATAAGATAAATGCTAAGTGGAAATGTGCATTGGCCATAAATAAATAGATGAGAGAGGGTACATTAGCCCAAATTATGCAAGGTTTAGGTAAGCAACATATGTAAATAGGTATGAAGGATTATGCTAAAAATTTTGTACCAAAAAGGACATATAAGATTTTGAAAAATAAAATTGAAGAAGTTCTACAAGAGAGTAAGTCAGTATGGAATAAATTTTTTGGTCTTATTCCTACAGATAAGGAGAAGAAAGATAAGGAAGAGGAGGATTTAGAAGAAGCAAAGTTAGATAACAAAGAAGACATCTATGATGATGTTGAGAAATCAGTAGAAACAATTCATAAGATGACAAAAAATTAAGGAGCAAATAGAAGTAGTCACTATAGAGAATGAAAATCTAGAAATGTGATTCCTACTAAAAAAGAGTTAGAGAAGTTTTGGTTGATCAAGCAAGAGAAGAAGGAGAAAGCTCCTTAGTCAATAAAAGAAGTGTTGATGGAAACCAATCCAATGATTGTATATATCAAATAATATCCTAATATTGGTGATAAATAATAATCTCAATAAGTATAAGTTAATATAATCAATACATCTATTGATGATAATATTCAAATGCTAGGAGAGGCAACAAGAAGTTGATATTATTGAGTAGTAGAGTGTGTCAGAAAATGAAGGGAGATATCAAACAAATTTTGCTAGAAAGCACAATCTAGATGAGGATAAGGAGAAAGAGAGATGAAATGTACAACTAGAGCATTCTACTATTGGCAATGAAAGGCCAAATGTCTTAGGAGTTAGGTTGAGGGGACAAATGAGACAACTCATTCTGGTTATTGAACTCCAAGATATTGAGGAGAAAAAACCAACAAAAGAACCTAAGGGTACCAAGATCATTCAAAGACTAAGTATAGAGCTCCAAACTTAAATTCTACAATTATCAGTACCAAGATCTAGTACTCCTAATTCTAAGAAGAAGAGAATTTAGAAAAAGAAGGTGAAGTCACTTAGGAAACTAGTGATATTAGATGAAGTTATTGTGATTTCTAATTGGGACACTAATAACTTAACATATGAAAATATGAAATCCTTGAAATATTTATTAGCAAGGAAGACAAGACAAGAAGGGCTAAAGAGAGAACAAAAATAGAAATAGTTACTACATGAGATTAAAGATATTTTCCTAGAAAATTTTGATGTGGAAAATATTAAGGAGAAAGCACCTATTATAGCTCAACTAGTTCAGATTGTAGAGAAGATCAATGACCTTGACATTGATGCCAATGAAAAACTAATGCAATAGAATGCAAGGAAATTTGAAAGGAAAGTTATGGAGAAAGTATCTTGAGAATTTGAATTGAGGAAAGTTAATCTTTGAAACCTTGTAAATATTCTAGAAGAAGTTGTTAAGAATGTTTATTCTTTGTATAAAATTTTGTGTGGTATAACATATTTTACTAAGGAAAATCAAGAGATCATAGATAAGATACAAATAGACTTGTAGTATTCATGAAATACACTAAGCATGGGCACATGTATAAGATCTTTTCATTTCAACAAGTTGACATTTTCCCAAGCTAGATTAGCCAAGTTGATGAGTGTAGATGAAAAATAAAAGCTAAGCTTATGTCCATTCCAAAAATGTTGATACCTCACTTGGAGGTTATGTAGAGACAGCTACAATTAGAAAAAAGAGGTTGTGCAAAGAGATCCAAATCTCTCTATTGATAATAGCTTGCTAGATGTAGAAGCTATAGTGGGAATTAAAATTCAAGTTTTAGAGTCTGTAAGGACAAGTTGGGACAATGCTCTAGCCATGATATTATAGATTCAAAAACCATTTTTGGAAAAGTATGGTTTGACCCCTACCCCCCAGAAGCCATAAGTGAAAAAAATAAGGGGGGGATGTACTAGAAAACAAGGGGGAATGAATTGATCAAGGGGGGTTTTCAAATGCAATTTTGAAGTTTTGAATGCAATTTTACACGTATATACTGACTGTAGAGTCATAACATGTATAATATATACCAAGTTAAGGTATGGATTATATTATAAGGGGGAGTACTTGTGTTTCAATTTTGTAATGAACATCTTTTTATTATTTTGTGGGATTGGGTGAACGACACTAAATCTTTGTGTCTTGTGTTATCTTTTGTGCAATTTATTATTTACTGATATTGGTTATATTTGCATGTAATTATTATTTTTGTCTCTTTAAATCCTAACATTTTTTTATCATGACAAAGTGTTCTTTCGATTAATGTCAAAGGGAGAGATTGTTGATCCCTTAGTCATGTTGTTTATGGGTGTCAAACACTTAGTCATTTACAAGGAACTATTATTTGGTTATCACTATGATCGAGTCATCCTATATAGGATGAGCTAGGTATTGAAGACTTGTAGATTTCAAGATATGTGCTAAGAAGTAGTTACTATCGAGTGAGCTAATATTGGCCAAATACTCCATTGATAGTAGTTGATACCAAGTGATACTAAGGCTAAGTAGTTCAGTTCATGCCGAGAAAAGTTAAAACTAAGGGACAACATGAAGAAACAATTTATTTCAAGCATCAGTATGGTGTTAGTGTCAAGTAAAACAATTTCACATATTTTTTAGAATAAAAATTAATCTTATGTTAACCATTTTTATCAAGCTAGAAGCGTGTTTTAAAGATTAAGGAGATAATAAAGGAGGTGATTACATGTTGAAAGGAGGATTGTTAATCCATATGTGAGGCAATCTACCCATCAGAAAAAATGCAAGGACTAAGTGGTAAAATAAGTGAATCTAGATCACTGATTTAGATCTAGAAGGATCACCAAAACATCTATTGAAGGAGGGTCTATGACCTAGTTCACATGGTTGAGCATGTGTGAGTGTATGAATAAAAATTTAGATTGCATGCAAGGTTTTGAAGGTGAATTAGTGTGTTAAGTTAGTAGAGAATGAGCAATGCAGTGAAAAATTGTAAGTAGGGACATAGAAGATATATCATATTAAGGTGATATTATATTGTATAGAGGAGATCTATTATCAATCATTAAAGTGTTAACCAAAGGATCAGATACTAAACATTCTACTATGTGCTTTAGGGTTTAGGTCTTTAATAGAATGGATTTAACGAGCTTTTATAAATATCCTAATAGAGTACTCACTTGATTGTGATGTAAAATCATTTAACCAACATAGATCTCGGTAGTTCTTTTAGCCTTAAATAGGGTAGACCCCTCATAGGGTAGATTATCAGAAGTGATAAAATCATTGCATCATTAGCAGACACAACTTTATTGTTGTAATAGTCAATATTTTGTGGGTTTTACCTTCACATTGGAGGGTTTCTATTATACCAAATTTGTGTGTTAATGTGCTATGTTTTTATGAGTTTTCATTCATGTAGTTAGATACTAGATTTGATACTTTATTGTAGTAAATGTTTGATGTTATTAATGGTAATATTGAGATAAGGGTTTATGTGGTGATATCAAATATGTTTCATGTTAAAGTGTGAAAAGTGTAATAGATGCTGATTCACCCCTCCTCTCAGTATCTCACTTTCCCTATTATATTTCTAATAGATAATAGGGTCTAGCTAGGGAGTTCTAGTACATGTATTGTAATAGTTATTATCAATATAAGTTCTTGTTGGTTGTCCTTATCCTTATTGACTATAGATTCTCTCTATTTAGCTCCAATAGTAGTATTAATTCTATCCTCCTTACTTTCTATCTTCACTTGTTCAATATTTTCTTGTGCACTTATTTTTGTATAGGCTTGTATATACACACTCAAGAAATAAGATTAGTAGCATCAAAGGTTCTAATAATAAAATCAAGTACACTACTAAACAAGAGCCTAAAAACAATAAAATAAGAAATAGGATTAATCAAATATAAACACATAAACATATACATGCAAACCAATCATTGTTTCAACCTTTTGTTGTTTCTCTTCATTCATATGAGTGATTGCACTCAATTGTGAATTGACAACACCTTGACTTTGAATTAAAAAAAAAATGATAATAGATAGGATTTCAAATGATAGAAAGTTAATAGAGGTTTGATGCAAAATTGAGTGATGAAAGTCTTCATAAGTTCAATACAGAATTTAGATAGACACAGAGAGAGAGGAGATTTGAATGAGACTCCATGAGAGGAGATTTGAATGGGATTCCCTAAGATGATTTTGTGTAAATTATGTATTGAAATTATGCAGACTTTCATCACTCATTTTTACATTAAACCTCTATCAATTTTCTACCATTTGAAATCGTATCTATTATCATTTTTTGGAGTTTAGAGTTTTAAGGTGTTCTTGATTCATAGCTGAGTGTAATCCCTCATACAAATAAAGAGAAACAACAATAGGATCAAGCAACAATTGGTTTACATGTATATGCTTATGTGTTTATATCTAGTTAATATTGTTTCTTATTTTGTTGTTCATAGGCTCTCATTTAGTAGTGTATTTGATTTTATTATTAGATCATTTGGTCCTACTAATCTCATTTCTTGAATGTGTAGATTTAAGCCTATACATTTTGGTTTCCTTTAGTTGGATATGGATTTAAGCCTATACTTATGTCCTTCTCGTAGGGTTCATCAAAATCTATAGGATTAAATATGCACAATCAAGAAATGAGATTAGTAGCATCGAATGATCTAATAATAAAATCAAATACACTATTAAATGAGAGCCTACAAATAAAAAAATAAGAAACAAGATTAACTAGATATAAACTCATAAACATATACATGCAAGCTAGTCATTGCTTCAGCCTTTTATTAATTCTCTTCATTTGTATGAGGGATTGCATCAACTATGAATCAAACAACACCTTGACTCTGAACTATGAGAAATGATAAAAGATATGATTCAAATGATAATAAGATGATAGAAATTTGACAAAGATTTGATGGAAAAGTGAGTGATGTAAGTATGCATAAGTTCGATACAAAATAGAGAGAGAGAGAGAGAGAGAGAGAGAGAGAGAGAGAGAGAGAGAGAGAGAGAGAGAGAGAGAGAGAGAGAGAGAGAGAGAGAGAGAGAGAGAGAGAGAGGATATGTTCAATTTCGAAGAGATGAAATTTCCAAAACTTGAAAATGGAAACTTTGACATATTTTCTGATTTTGGGTATTTAGAAGAGATAATTTTTTAGTTTATGAGGATTTTCTAATTTTCAGAAATTGTAATTCCTCATTATTTTTATTTTTTTCAATTTTTAAGAACATTTAATTGAATTAAAAATTCAATTATATTAGAATGATGAAATTAGTTGAAATTAAATAGAAATTGATTGAAATTGAAATTGAAAGAAGTAGAGATGAAATTAAATTTAATTTAGAATTTAATTTAATGAAGAGGAATAAATTAGTTAATTTAAATTTAATGATTATTATTTAAATTATGAGAAATTGAATTTTAATTAATTGATAACCATAAATTAATTCAATGTTAAATAATTAAATAACCTTAATTATTTCATTAAAATTAGGGAATGATTAAATGATCCAAATATTTAATTATAGAGGAATAAAGATGATTAATTAATAATTAAAGAATTATAAATCAATGGAAGAGCAATTAGTGTGGGAAATATAAACTCGCAAGTCTATCCATTTTTGGGTGCCTACAATTTCATCATCAGACTTGTCTAGCTTATAAGTGATATCTTTAATGATGATTTTCCCCTTGTTGGATATCTTATTGGATGTAATAGGTACATTGTTGATCAACCCATTAACTGTAAACACATCATTAATATTTAAAGTTCTTACCTCTTCATAGCCTTGTTGTTCCTCCTTATGTAATTATTTATTCCATATTTTCAATTAGAGTATGTTCCTCATCCACTAGTACCATAACTATTAATTTTCTTGTCCTAAATGCTTTATTATGTCTATTAATTATTTTATCTATGCCTCTTTTGGTGGGTCATGGGAGTTTCTTAGGATCCCCTTTGGTTGTCATGGACTTGGTTGTTAAGTTCTCTTCTCCCCATAGTAATTTGGTTGGCTCTGGTAAAGAGGCCTTTGATGCTAGTAATTCCATTGTTGTTTCCTTTGTGAACAAGATCTTTGGGGTTGGAGCCTCTCCCCCCCTCCCCCCCCCCCCCTCCCCCACCCAAAGTAGAAAGGTTCCTATGTTGTAAAGGGTAGTACCATTGCTATTTCAAATGATATCATTGATGAGTTTGTTAATGATCTAGAGCTTTCTCGAGTTGGTAGGTTCCTTCTTTTTAGACCTTCTATTGAAAAACTTAGGAAGTGGGCCTCTTCTATTTGGTCCTTGATAGGCAGTGTTGAAATCAATGGTCTTGTTAATAGAGTGTTTGTTTTCTCCTTCTTGATCAAGGAAGATCTCATAGAAATTCTTACTGATGGTCCTTAGTCTCTAGGGTGCAACTCTAAAAATATCCTTAATCTTTGCAAGTGGAAACCAAAGTTGGAGCTAGTTGTGGATTTACATGTAGTAGCTCCCATGTAGGTTAGGATTCTAGGTCTTGTCATAGAGCTCTAGAAAAATGAGGCTTTCATAGGCATAGATGAATCTTTTGGCTCCCTTTTGTTAGTGGATAAAGTTACCCAGTCTAAATCTTGCCTTTTGTTTGCTAGGATTTGTATCAATGTGATGGTGAACAAGGTTCTTCCCTCAAATGTTACCATGGAATTGAAACTTGGATCCTATGTCCAACCCTTAGTTTATGAAAAAAAAATATTTTTTTGGTGTTAGATGTAAGAGATATGGACATGTGGATTTGTCTTACTCTTTTTCCCATGACAAGAAGGATGTCTCTTCTTCTTGTTCTAAGAAGCAACCTCAAAACTAACCCAACCCCACCCCGCCCTCCCCCCCTCCCCCCCTCCCCACTCCAATAAGATATTTCCCCTATGGATGCACCTAACTCTATGTCATATATAGGGAAGCTTCATAGAGCGAAAATCTATCTTAAGACTATTGATGGCCTGCTAGTGACCCATATCCAATAGAAGATCCTTGATGGAACAATCACCTCTATCCATCTTGCCTCTTCATTGGAAGAGAGTGGAGTTAGTTTCTCTAGAGAACAACCCAAGAACCATGAGGGTCCCCACCTACCTAGGATTAGGACCATGCTGAAGATTTTTGGGATCCCCAGATGATCTCAAGAGATGTCATGTTCAAGGAGTTTTAGTAGATATTAGTTGACAAGGAAAAAAAAAAAAAAAAAAGATGTAGGAAAGGATAGAAAAGTGGTAAAGAATATAGGACAAGGTGTAGGGATTAAGATAGTGGGTCCTAGTAAAGGAAGTCCAAGAATTTTAGCAGTTATTAGTGATCTTATTAGTGTGAATGAGTTTTGAGAACTTGTTGTGTTGAGGATTTATTTTGTCACTCAAAAATTAAAGTGATTTTTTCTATGTATTTTAATTGTAAAAACCATATCTTGGAACCTAAGGGGTCTATATAGTCACTTGAAGAGGCATATGATTAAGTTTGTATTACATGAATGTAAGGTGGACATCTTTCTTATTCAAGAAACTAAAATGAGCAGTAAATGGTTGGAGAAGGCTTCGAGACATATTTGTCCAGGAGCCTCTTGGATTTCAAGTGATGCCCAAGGTACTTTAGAAGGAATATCTATAGTTGAGAATGATAATAAGATGTTAGGTTCTCTTTTACACTCTTCTAATAATTTTGTCTCTTTGGCTTGTCATGATCTAGCTACATGATGGTCTTGGAATGTGGTAAATGTCTATGCTCCTAATAATAGAGGTCAAATGAAATAACTTTGGGAGACCTTAGCTTATACTATGGGTAATGGTATAAACATAAAATGGATGGTGGCAAGAGACTTAATACCCCGTGCACCCTGTTGGTGTTTTATTTTGATGCTAACAGTACTAAAACTACTAGGCGACAAAAGGCTTAGTACCTAGATATCAGTACATACACAACCTAAAGAATATCCAATTCTCATTATCACTTGCATATGAAAAGTACTAGGGCCCAACTTCAACAAAACCTTAGACGGTTTTCTACTCTTTTGGCTCTGTAAAACTAGGGCGGGTGCACCCGGGGATGGTTCAAAGATGGAATAATTGTATGAGAATTATCCTTAGTTTCATTTTGATTCTCATTTCTAAATCCTCAAACATATAAGTAAATAACTGATAAACACATCCCTTGAACAGATATGGCCAAGAAATCTTCTATAGCTCTGCAGATGTTTCCAACAACAATGGCTAAATGAAGCTAAAACAATCCAGGCAGGCAAGTGCTGGCCAACTTTGAAAATCTTACAGGAAAGATAAATGAAAATTGATTTTATGATGTATTTTGAAAAAAGCTAGTTATAATATACTTCTCTTTTGGGCTGAAATACTTTCGATCAATGCCTAATCCATTGGGAATTTAGAGTCAAGTAAATTCTTAGATCTAATTTGTTGCCTTGCAACGAATTTTCATCAGCAATTCTTACCCGAATTTATCATTCAAAAATCCTTATTAACACCCAAGCAACCTCATCACATTCATCAAAGCCTTTATTTAATCCATTGAATTAACAGCAATAACAAATGGATGTACAGTCTTACTAAATTGCAATCAATTGCATAAGCTTTTACTCACACAACATCAAGGTAGTTCAGTATTAAAAAGGAGACAAGATTCAAAGAAGAACAGATATGGGGACAGTTCATAATTTGTATTCATTTCCTTTGAAAATGATATATCCTTTACAAAAGACCCAGAAAAATCTTCAGAGAAGAAGCACAGTTCTTTTTACATTCATCCATATCTCAGAAATTTTGACAGAAAAAGTATACTATAAATTTCTTTCCCAAAATGTTTGGACCAAAAAAGAACTAAGCACAATACTTAGTGAAAACCAAATTCGGACCCATCTTTAGCCTTGGGATCTCACTTAAATAATGTGAGATGCAACAAGCTTCAGGCTACAGTAGGTGACAGGTGTCCTTCTTTTGAAAAACAAAAACAAGAATAACAGAAAGGTTGATTACAACAGCACTTCTTGGCGGGTCCCTTTCTGTTATGCTTCTTGGTTGTTATGATCTGCTCTCGCAATCATTCCTCATCTTCAGAATACATACCCATAAGGTTTGTAAGTGATGTATCATCTTCTGTTACATGCAAAATCACTTTAACCTGGGGATTTTCTATGTCATCATTGCTGACTACAAGAGTAACTATTACTCTTACATCTTCCTCGTCATCTTCTCCTGACATCTGTTCACTAAACTGGTCTTTCCATCTGTTGAAAGTATCATCATCTGGCCAATCAAAACTTAGGGTTTCTCATTGTATCTTTATTAAAGAATTGGCATTTTCTTCTAAATCATCGAATTCTTTTCTTATATCAGCATAATACAATTGTATTTTTACCAACTCTTCATTTGTCTTTGCCAAAAACCAATAGCCAGTCTCACTGATGATGTTTGTTATTCTGTTATCAAATAATTCATCCATTTCCTTTTTCCATTTGTCCTTTTCCTTTACTGTATCAACAGATTCTAAGGCACAAGGAAATAGGGTGAATTTTTTAGCAAGGTATCTTGAAAAACAGAGTATCAATTTCCTCTGTAAAGAATCTCTTTTATTTTCAAAATTATCTAATTGATTCAATAAATCAAAAATTCTTTCAACCTGATGATAAGGCATTTGAACTGTAGATATACAAATAATTGTAACATCATTATTCCTCTGTCTCCACTTCTGTGCCAGAGAATCTAGTCCATTCTTTTCTTTATTTAACTCATCTATGAGGGTTACAATCCTTGTCAACTGATCATAGAAATTTGACCATTGTATTTTATCCCTCAAGTATGTCACACCCTGCCTCCATTTCTCTTCCTGCTGATTTCTAAATTCTATCTGCCACTCATGCAATTTGGTTTTTTCTGCTTCAAATTCCTCTGCAGTATAGAATTGGGGTCTTTCAGGGGTGTCAGGTATCTCAATAATAGGGGTTAATCCCATAGATGACTATGGGGGATATGCAATTCTTAGTGTACTGGATTCTCCCACTTTTCTCTTTCCAAGTACCTTTTCTAATTGAGATACCCTATTTTCTAACTCAATTCTCCTTTTTACCTCTTGATTATAGGCTTCCACCACTACTTCATATTTATTATGCATATCAATCATTTCCCTCTCTTCTCTTTCCGCAGTAGCCAGGGCAAATTTAGAATAATCCCCATTCATGTGGGCTGCCTATACATTGGAAGTGTCAGCAACTCTTCTTACAATGATACTCCCTGTCAATCTTGAATCATCAGGCTGTGATGAAGCAATCCTGGATCCTCTTCTCAGGGACCACATAACAAGGGAAGCTTGATCATTTCTGAAGCTGTACCCAAGAATTCCTCTTTATTTGGATCCTGGAGTCCTAAATTATTTGAAACAGAATTAAAAATTAATGCGTCAGCAATGTCCCAATTGGGCAATAATAAAACATTAGCATTTTTTACCATCTGTCTTCCCTCATCAGGGGTTATATTTTGGAACTCTTGAACCATTTGTTCCTTTATTAGATTTTGAATGGAAGTCTCATCCATTTCTGGATGTTCTGCTCTCATATTACTGCACCTTTGCTCAAAAATGTGCATGTTTACTCTCCACGCAAACTGATGGAAAGCCCTAGATCTTACAAAATTGTTATCAGAAAAAAAATGCTGACTGGCTTGTTCCAAAATAGGGTCCAATTCCCTTCCTCTGAAATCTGCTGTAGTTAATTCAAAACTTGGTACAGGGGGTTCCTGAGGGTTCCCTTCATCAATCTCTGCTTGTGTAACAAAAATTTCTCCTTGTGACCCCATTTGTTCGAATTGCTCATTGGTGAGTTGTTCTTCCTCAACTCTTATTGGGGTTTGAGAAGGTGAGCCACTTTCATCAGGGGATTCTTCCTCCCTTATTATTCTCCTTCTTTTGGGGAAAGGTTCAGGGGGTCTTTCTTCTAGGACAGTGGTGGAGGATCCCACAATCTATTTTTCTTTATGCACAACGGGCACCTGCTGTCGGACAATAGTATATCCTATTTTCTTCCATACCACCAGTGGACCTATTCCAATGTTGGGAGTGAAACCCAATTTTCTCATAATTTCTCTGGCTTTATCTGGAAAAGAATTAATAAAATGCTGTTTCTTCTCATTCATTACCTCCATTATCTCAGAGAAATTACTCATGAGCTTATGTATTTTATCTGCATTGTTTGCAGCATTACTAAGAGGACTGAAATTTTTATCAAAACAATTAATGAATTCCAAAACTTTTGAATAGACTCTCCATTTTTCTTTCTTTATTTCTTTCTCATGGAGAGAATATTCATTTCTTATTATATCTTTAGGAAAATAGAATTCATGCTGAACTAGACGCAGCTTGATTCTCAATCTAAGGGCAGAGTTAAAGAAACCTTCTATATCACAAAAACGAGAGTGAGACACTGCCATTTTGTATTGATCCAAAAATTTATGGAGAAAGACCCACCCTTCTTTAGTTATCACAAACTGGTGGGCTATAGTACAAGTAGGAAAAATTGATCCTGTCCCCCTTTTGTGCAAAAAGGCCTCCTCCACTCCTCCCAACTGCCACAAAAATTCAGCTATCCCTACCTTTAAAGGTACCTGATAGGGTAACACATGGGGTGTTCCTTTGAAACCATAGACCCTGATGACCGTTGAGACTGAATATGGGATAATATCTCCCCAATTATGTGAAACTTTTAGATTGTGGGTTTTGTCCATAGGCCTGATAAGGTGCATTAATGCCTTAGGGATTCTAGGATTGTCACTCAATATGAGGCACCTTAGTTTGGAAGCAAAGTGCCTATCAAATCTAACAAAGCTAGCATTTTCTGCTTCCCAGGTCATGTCTGCACTCCATAATTGGACTGGCAGTGCTTCCCCTTCTTGTTCTCTATTTAAAACCATTTCTTTACCAAAATAAGTGGCCCCTTTAAAAAGAAACATATGCATCAGTAAGGAATACTGACCCCAAACCTTTTCCACCTTGCCCTGTGCAATCCCCACCAATCCATGATGGATCTCATTTTCCAAGTAAGATGCAAAATCAAAAATTATTTCCACACCAAAAGAAGAGATTTGGGTGATCATATACATGAAGCTCACCGGAATAAAATCTTCTTCGCCCTCTCCGAAGACTCTGCACAGGGTCCTATATATCTCCACTGCCCTGGCATTAAAACATGATTTCTTGAAGGGCTCTTTAGAAGATGATGTTATGGTTGGGAGGCCTCCAATCTGGCCTATGTGGGCTTTCAGTGCACCCTGTCTAACTACATCCCTCTTGGATATATATTCTTTTTCTAAATCTATCAGATTAATGGGCACATGATACATGGTGAGGGGTCCCAGATTGAAAACCTTCCTAATCTCCTCGGGACTGATGGTAACTAAAGCCTCACCATCTATTCTCCTCACTACCTTAGTGGCTTGGTCATAGTTTTTCGCTATGGCTTCAAGCAGGTCAAAATCCATAAACACACTGGGGACAACAAGCTTCCCAAGATCAAAATTCCAAATGTTGGCATGAGGGGCATATAACTTTCTCTCTGCAAACCATTTCTTGAATAAACTCAAACTAGTTTGAGCAGTTTGAGCATCCTGGACCCAATTACCCTTATCATACAATCCATCAGCTACCCTAAGCCTAGGGTTGAGTGAGGTTAACCTCTTAACTTGCACCATTTCTACAGTGGACTCAGGAAGTAACTCAAGCAAATCATCATGCACGTTTCTATCCAGGTAGTTTACTACACCTGTAAATCCCTTCTTAGGAGGCATCTTGGGCTATCCTTTTTAAAACTTAAAAGCTCACAAAGGTGATGGCAGTTTTACTTACTTGAATTCTGTCTTAATTCTCCTTTGAATTCCTGCAAAATTTCAACAAACAGATAACTTGACAATTTTTTATCAACCTTGGCACGCTTTTCTTTCAGTAATAGCTTCTGCACAAGAATGGCTTCAAATCTTTTCTCGCGTGAAATGAAACTGATGCAATATCTCTGTATTATACTCTGTTTTTCCTCACGGACGAAGCTTTCTTGTCTAATTAATACAGAGAGTGGCACTACATTTTTTATTTAAAACTGCGCCGTCGATCTTCAAAGATCCTACGATCATGCGGTACAAAGAGAACAACTAGGAGTTATATTTGCCATGTCAGTTATTTTACCCAATGAGAGCTTGCCACGTACATAATTCTTTCTTTTGATGGCATTTACCTTTAGACCCACTGACGTCGGAGAACACGTGTCAGCATGTCACTACTTCGTTATGCATAAAGAACAAGCACCTTGCCATAACGAGGCGGTGACAACCGTTGATCGGATCAAGAAATGATCGGAAGATACGCTACAGGACTTCTTAAGAAAGAAGGCAGTGGGCCCATCTCGCTATGTCGCGGTAATTATCTTCCTTGCAACTCTTCATAGCGAGGTAGCGAGCTCCGTTGATCCACTTCAAGCTGACGTTCGAGATTTCTTGTACATTTGGTCAGGTAGGTATTAATGAGAATCGGATCTCTGCATAGCTGGCACATGTCAAAATTTATCACAGTCATCTGTCATTACACGTCATCAAAGATCTTGCCGATCTTTTGCCATTTTACGGGGCCTCGCTAACTCGCTAACGGTGAAGCATCTGAATTTTTCGATAGCGAGGTAGCGAGCTTCGACACTTAAAAGGATTCCGTGCCGGAAAATGCAAGGGGTACCCAGTAATTACTTCTGTTAATTAAAACTGATTCTGACAACGGTATTTATGACTGGTCATGCCACCTGGTGTAATTATGATACAAGCAAGATGCAATGTCATCATTTTCAGATTTTCACGTGGCCTCGCTACTTTGCTAATGGTGAAGTGCCTGAATTTTCTGATAGCAAGGTGGCGAAACTTTCGGAAAGATCAACATTCTGGCTCTGATGTCAAATATTCTAGTGGGTCCTTCTCCTTCCCCTTTTTATGGCGAATTGCAAAGTGTACCTGCACACTAAAACATTTAAAGCAAATCTCCAATCGCCGCACCTTCACTTCATGGTCCCACCGCTTAAAAAACACAACACTCGCTATCTCACTATACTTAATGAGCATGCAACTCTTAATAGCGAGGTAATGCCAACGGTAGATCTAATCGGATCTGACAGTTGGGACAAATAGGAAGAAAGGTAACCCGGGAGAAAGGAAAAGGAATACGAAAGCATATTCGCTTCTTTTGAAATTTGAAAATTTCGTGCCCGACCATTTATGAATAGGGATGAATATAGGGCTTATATGGCGAATATTTCTTACAGATGGTTTATCCAAAACCTTATGCTTCTCTTAGACATAGAACATCTGACTTTTCTATGGTTTAACTGAAAAAAATTTTACTGCAGAGAAAGTCAGACCAATAGTGGCTCTGTCTGGGGATGATAGACTACTTGAGTCTATGCAAGGATTCAGAATCTATGGGAGAGAAGACCACACAACTGGGAAATGACAACTTCTTCAGAGAGCACAGAGCAACACACAAAAACAAAAACTCAGACTGTACAAGGATTTACAGAAAATAGGATGCCAGGAAAACCTAAAACTACTGTTCATGGAAGAAAATAAGTATTCTTTCAAGAAAAATACCTCTTCAAGAACTGTCCATGAACTGGCAATTCAAGAATATTATCAAACATATCTTTGATTATGTAAGAATCTTCACCCCAAGCATTCTCAATGAGATATGGGCCTAACCAAATGGGATAAAATTTGCCATGTTTTCCTTTATCTTCAATTCTGGCATTCCACATTAAGACTAGGTCTCCATTTTCAAATTTCTTGTTTACAATTCTTTTATCATAGAGTGTTTTGACTTGTAACTACAATTTTTGGTTTCTCAGAGACGCTTCTCTTCTAGCTTTGGTCAATCCTACCAATTCATTCATTCTTTCTTTCATTTCATCAGTAGTATCTTCATCATATGACTGGATGTAATTGTATAATCCCATCAAATTGTTCTGGGGCATTCTAGCTTGAATTCCATACACTAAATCAAATGGAGCCACCCCAATTGCCTTCTTTACAGTTACTCTGTCAGCCCATATTGCCAACTGTAACTTGGAATCCCATGCCCTTTTATTATCGTCCAAGGTTCTCTTAATGATTTTCAACAGGCTTTTATTTGTGGACTCAGCTTGTCCATTCCCTTGTGGATGATATGGGGCAGACGTTGTTCTTGTCATTCCATATTTATCACAAAACTTGATGAATTCCTCAGACCTAAAACACATAGCATTATCTGTGACAACTTTCTGTGGACATCCAAATCTGGAAATGATATTATTCAATAAGAAATTATTTACCACTTTACTCGTTGCATTTCTG
Source organism: Cupressus sempervirens (assembly GCA_028749045.1). Taxonomy (NCBI): domain Eukaryota; kingdom Viridiplantae; phylum Streptophyta; class Pinopsida; order Cupressales; family Cupressaceae; genus Cupressus; species Cupressus sempervirens. The sequence goes on from CM053785.1 coordinate 332,268,127, forward strand.
GTAGGGATAGCCTCTACCCATTTTGTAAAGTAGTCAGTAGCAACTAGAATCCAAGAATAGCCAGTACTGGACTTGGGAAAAATTTCTCCTATGAAGTCCAGACCCCATTGTTGAAAAGGTGCTTTAGTTTCAACTAGCTTCAGTGGAGTATTTCCTGAGAATTTCAGCTTCCCAGCAAATCTCTGACAAGGATCACATATTTTAACCATAACTTGAGCATCTTTGAACAAAGTAGGCCACCAGAAACCAGCTCTCATTATCTTATGCGCAGTAGTCTTGGCCATGTAATGTCCTCCACATACTCCAGCATGCATTTCTTTCAAAATCTCTTTTGCCCTTTCTTTGTCAACACATTTCAACAGAACTCCTTCAAAGTTTCTCCACCATAAGTTATTTTGAACAATTACATACCTGATGGCTTGCAATTTAATATTCCTTTTTTCATTATCAGGCAGATGGGGAGGAACTTCCATGTGTTGCAAATAATGTATAACATTAATGTACCAGTCACACTGGTCCATGTCGCATAAATCAGTTCTAAAATCATTATTTACTAGGTTTATCTGATTAGCTTCCAGGTTAGTTTCGGCCATAAGTTTGGCCAAACCTTGACCTCTTACTAACTTAGTTATCTGCATATCAATGTTAAATTCTTGGATTCTATTGATCCATCTGCATCTCCTTCCTGACACTTCCTGCTGAGAGAAAATATCTTTAACTGCAGCACTAGGTACAAAGACAATAATAGTAGCACCTACCAAATAACTTCTGAATGCTTTTACAGCCTTTACCAAAGCATATGCTTGTTTTTCATTTATTTCATACTTCAGTTCAGCATGCTGCAGGGATTTGCTAAAAAAGGCAATAGGCTGTTCATACCCTTCTTGGTTTTTCTGTAATAAAACTGCAGCTACAGTATGGAATGATGCAAAAGAAAAAATATGCATGGGTTTTGTATAATCTGGGGTCCTCAACACTGGAGCATTTTTTATCACAGTTTTTATATACTGGAATGCTTGTGAAGGTTCACCATTCCAATCTATAACAGCTCCTTTCTTGAGCATTTTTGAAATGGGTCTACTGATTTCAGCGAAATTTGTAACAAACCTCCTCAGAAAATTAACCTGGCCAAAAAAGGACTGTATACCTTTCACGTTTTTAGGTTTAGGGACTTTATCAATAGCTATTACCCTTTCTGGGTCTATTTTTACCCCATCCTTGGACACTATGTGTCCTAATAACTTTCCTTCTGTGACCCCAAACGAGCATTTCTTTGGGTTTAGGGATACCCCATATTCCAGGGCTTTTATAAATTTTTTTTCCAAATGTTTACAGTGATCTTCAGCCTTGTTAGAATACGCTGTAAGATCATCCTGGTACACAACCATAAATTTGTCAATATATTCATGAAATGCTACATCCATGGCTCTTTGGAAAGTAGCTCCTGCATTAATCAAGCCAAAAGGAATCCTCACATACACATATGTTCCCCAAGGGGTTGTGAAGGCTGTTTTGAACTGTTCACTTTCTTTTACCAGAACTTGATTATATCCAGAAAAGCCATCCATCATTGACATCAATTCAGAGCCGGTCACTTGTTGCAACATGGCTTCCATATTAGGTAAGCCATAATTATCTTTTAGAGATGCAATGTTTAGATTTCTAAAATCCACACAAAGCCTAATATCTCCATTCTTTTTTCTTACAGGAACAAGGTTTGAAACCCAAGTGGAATGCCTAATTGGTTTGATTATTCCACCATCTCTCAGTTTTGTCAGTTCTTCCTGCATTTTTGGGGCAAGGGTAGGATTGATTGGCCTCTGTTTTTGCCTAAAAGGTTTTACATTTTCTTTCAACGGTATGACATGCTGGAAAAGGTCCTCCCTATAAGCTTTAAGGTCATCATATGACCAAGCAAAAACATGCCTGTACTTTCTAAGTAGGTCAATCAATGCTTTTCTGATTTGAACTGGCAGATCTTGGCCGATGTAAACCTTTTTAGGGAATTCATCCGTTCCCAAATTCATTTCTTCTAGCTCCTGCGGTTTGGGGTCCTTTATTCCCGATTTTACTCTGTCTTGGTTATCAAAAATATTCTCCAAGGCTACCAACCCCTTAGGCATCTTATTTGTTTTTAATTGCATGATTTCTTGACCAAAAATAGTTTCCTTCCCATTTATGGTTTCAATCAGTCTATTGCAGTCCATCTCCTGCCCATGGTATTTGTCTTCATTTAGCAAAAAATTTGTGATATCTTTGTCATCTTCAAACACCTGCCAATTGTCAATGTTGTCAGGTACAGAAGGTCTATTTTGAATCTCAATCTGGGAGATTCCTGCAAATGATATTTCTTTTGGTTTGATAGCTACATTGGCCAGAAGATCAGCCATTTTATTCTGGGTTCTATCTCTCCATGAGATCCCAAATGCATCAAAGAATCCTATTTGATCCCAGACCACGTTTCTATATTGTTTTAATCTCCTATTTTTTGAGGAGTATGTTCCTTTAATCTGAGAGATGATCAATTCAGAATCCCCTATGACACACAATTTCTTAATTTTGTGGTGTGTGGCCACTTTGAGACCTAGCAACAATGCTTCATACTCAGCAATGTTATTAGTGAAAGCAAACTTCAAGGTGAATGAATACCTGAAGGTGTTATTTTTAGGGGACACAAAGACTACACCTGCCCCTGCACCCTCTTTAGAACTAGCCCCATCAAAGAACATTGTCCACAATTTTGGTGAATTCATGCAACATTCAACCTCATTTTCAATGATATCAGGTAAGTTTTCCACTTCCTGAATAATTAATTCAGCCCTGAAAGCATTAATCCCAGTGTCTAGGAAACAGGTGGTATCTTTGTCAATTTCTTCACCTAAGATGTGGTTAACCCTTGGTTCCCTATTTACCCTGACAGCTTTGTCCCCTATATGGAAGGTGGCATAAGTAAGGTCACATTGTAGGCTTCCCCCCATGGCAGCACTCCATTTTCTGGAAAGTAGCATCCCGTAGTGTGGGGGTATATCCACTACAAGGACAGGCATGGTTAATTCTTCCTCAGGAAAAGCAGCTAGTTTGAATGGTAAGGCATTTATAGTACCTATTACTGGAACCTCTCTAGCATCCATCCCTCGGCATCTACCTTGCTTAGTATCCACCTTCAATCCTAGGGCTTCCATTACTTTAAAAGGCATTATAGTGTTGGAAGCTCCAGAATCTATCATACAATTTTTTAAGGTTTTCCCTTTTATGATTAGGCTAAGGAAAAAGGGATCAATATCTTACATGAACGCAACTGATGAATCATCTAAGAACATCTGAGGAATCTGGGATATAATACCATTGTCCTCCATTATTAATGGGGTCTGTTGGGCTACAGCTTGATCATCAATACTATTGTTGTTTGCTATTCCACCAAACCATGACAAAGCCTTATTTTTATGCTCTTCAATTCTAAAAAGCTCAGACAAGGGTACTTTCACAGTAATTTGAGATAACATGGCAATCATATCAACAGGTTCAACCACAGTAGGTTTTACAAAAGTACCTGGAATCAGAGTCTTTTGAGTAGTGGGTACCACTTTTTGCTTGACAACATCCAGTTCTGATTTCTCTGGTTGTACTGCGGTCTTTGTTGCTTCACCTTTCTGAAATTGAACCTTCTTTTTTGGTTCCCATTTCTGACCCTTGTTCTCCTTGATCTTAGACACATCTATACTGGCTTTCTTGTGTTGATCATCTGTCTTATGAGTGGTGTCTTTGATGAACATACTAGATGGCCTTCCTGCCTCATTATTTATTGCTCTATTTCTCAAATTGTAATTACTGTGGACTTGTGAAATCATTTCGGCTGTAATTCTATCAATTTCCTCCTTGGAGGGGATTCTTAGGTTTGTGAAACCTACTTCAGAAAATGTATTGCATACCTTATCTATATCATTCTTTTCATCATCTGAAAATATTTGCTGATGATGTAACTGGTAAGCAATTCTCTGGCTGGTAACATCATTCTCAGGTTCTTCTGAATCAGAATCTATCAAATCATCAGATGTGTTCGCCATATTGCAGCTTATATCATCATGGTTTTTTTCTTCTGTTTCTTCTTCTGCTTGCACCCCTTGAGCTTGGGCGAACGACTGGGCAATAGCACAATAATCAGCAGAATGAGGTGATTGGCATATAATGCACCAAGGTACATCATCATTCATATTTACAGTGTTCCTTTGCAGGGGGTCTGGGGTACCCTTATCTTTCATATTTTGGATCTGGTTGGGAACTGGTTTACCATCTTTCCATTGGGTGGTGTAAGGGTAATTCTGCATCCTTGGCTGTCTATTGAAATTGTTGTTATTCACAGGGGTTCTCTCAGTAACATTTTTCTTATTGAAAATAGTGGGATTCATCTTCTTAAGCATTTCTAAAACATGGCCTATAGTAGGTTCTTCAGGCCTTTTTCCTATGGGAGTTTTGTCACCTTCCCTTTTATTATTATTCTTAGGGTTGAAAAGCTTAGGATCATCCCTCCTCCCTAATTTGCCAGAGGCCTTTCTATTATTTTCTATATTCACTGCAACTCTATAGGCATCTCTGAGAGTTTTAGGATCCTTATCTCTCAGTTGGTAGGCCATTTTGCTATCAAAGGCATTGAAATAGGTTGTAAGACAGACGTCTTCATTTAACCGCATAAACTGAAAAAGTTTGTACATCCCTTTCTGAAATCTCACATTGAAATCAAATGTGGATTCATTTGGATTCTTCTTGATATTGTTGAACTCATTCAACATGAATCCTGCATTAGTATTGTCCCCATATTGTTCTTTGAACAATTTCTCCAAATCACTCCATGAAGTAATACTATCGGTAGATCTAATCGGATCTGACGGTTGGGACAAATAGGAAGAAAAGTAACCCGGGAGAAAGGAAAAGGAATACGAAAGCATATTCGCTTCTTTTGAAATTTGAAAATTTTGCGCCCGACCATTTATGAATAGGGATGAATATAGGGCTTATATGGTGAATATTTCTTACAGATGGTTTATCCAAAACCTTATACTTCTCTTAGACATAGAACATCTGACTTTTCTATGGTTTAACTGAAAAATTTTTTACTGCAGAGAAAGTCAGACCAACACACCCCTTAGAGAAACTTGATATTATTGAATACTTCTCAATTAGTATGGAGGACCTAGGAGAGTTTTTTAGAATCTAGGTCTCATGGATCTAGAGCTAAGAGGGGGAAAATTTACTTGCACTTATAGGAGAAAAGGAAAGGTTCTCATATAGGTTAGGATTGATAGATTCACCTTTTCCTCTAATTGGAACAATTTAGATGACTTCCAGTTAGAAGCTAAGCCCTATATTGGTTCGGATCATAATATTATTCTCTTAGAATGGAGATCATGCAAATGTGTTACTGGTCCCTTTAAGTTTGAAAATATGTAGATGTCAAGTCATATAATCTTTAGGATCTAATAGATGTTTGGTGGAATATATACACTACTACATCCCCCTTGATTAACCTAAGTAAGAAACTAGGTTTGATTACATAAAAAGTTAAAAAGTTGAATAAAGTATCCTTTGGTAATATTTTTGAAAAAGGAAAGAGCTAGAAAGAAAGCTCTATTTTTCCCAAAAGAACCTGGAAAACAATCACGAGGATAGGAATTTGAGTTTGCAAGAAAATTGTTAGAGTAATAAGATATTGCCTTATTAATTAAATAATTTTGATTTAATTATTAAGTCACTTATTTTCTCTAGTTTACTTAAACTAAACTTTAGGCATGTAATTATTAATTATTATTGTACAACCTAGGTTTTACCTATTAGGATTTTGATCTCCTTTTATAAGGATTGATCTCTTTGTAATTAAATAATTCACTTTTGATATAACATTTTTCTCTTTTTTCTCATCAAGAATGTCCCATCTATGGATCTCAGAATTCTAGCCTCCATAGCTTTTTCTTCTCTCTTTTAGTTATAGGTGTTTGCATGTAGGTGATTCTTGGGAGCTATGGGGTTGATATTTCATCAACTTCAACATGTTATCAGAGCTCCAACTCTTCATGCCTCTATTCTTTTAATGAGAAGTTTGGCTTGGCTTTTAGATTTGTGCTTTTTCTTTTAGAGGGCTGCATTTTTTAGAGTTATTTTGTATTGAATATGAGGGGTTACTAATTTTTGGTGCACTTTGATCCCACACGAACATCACCATTGAGCTCAAAGTGCTCCAAAACCCCTATTTTCATATAAAAATGTTTGAATTTGGACATAGTTGGTATCTGAGGAAAACAATTTTTGTTCCCAAATTGGGCACATTTCCTGAGGTGGAAATTTTATGATTTTTGGCACACAAATCAAGATTTTTTGTTTCAAAAATCAAGATTTTTGACACATTTCCTAAGGCAATGATTTTTTAATTTTTGGCATGAAAATCAAGATTTTTTTTAGCACTCAAATCAAGATTTTTTGGTCATGCAAATCGAAATTCTTGGGCCCACATATTGAGATTTTTGGGCACACAAGTTGAGATAGTTTTCATATGGAACTAACAAACTTCCTAAGGAGATTTCTAGTACTAGTGTACACACTTTTCAAGATATTCTGGCCATAACTTGCTCATCTAGACTCCATTTTTCACAAATGAGATATGGCCAGAAGTTGATTCTAAGCCCATCATGATGGTGCAGTTTATTTAGATTTTTGATGTTGTTTGATGGCCTATTTTGGCTGTCAAAGTTAGAAATTCTATTTTTTCACTCTAAGAGACATATTTTGGGACATTCTATTTTTCAAATTATGCTCCATGCACATCCCATTTAGTGTTTTTCTTTTCTACATTTTGATGGATATCGTAGTTGATTGAGTTTTGGGGATCAATTTTTTTGTTTCAGATGATTTTTCATGGGTTATACTATCTATTTTTATCAACTTTATGTCTCTTTTGATCTTCGTCAACATACTTCTGTAGTATTTTTGCAAACACACTAAGATAACGTGCCACTCTATTGCATTTCAACATCTTGCACATTTTTGTATTTTGTTGTACTTACACTACATTATAAAGTACCTTGGGGGTTTTCATGTTGGCCATATTCACCATCTTCATTTGTCAAGTGAGCATTCCTTCCACAATGTTAGCCTCATGATGTGTTGATGACATGTACCACTAAAGGTGTTTGTACTTCTTTTGCACTCTTGATGTTCCGAGTTCTTCTTTTTGCAGGAGATATTGTATTCAATTTTAGTGTTCATGTCTTACCTCCTAGTATTATCAGAGGGTTATGTTGGTTCTATTGCTTTCTTGGTTCAATGAAGTGAGCTATGTATTCAATATTTGATCCTATATATTGGGCAATTGTAGTGGTTGGATACCTATGCATTTCGGTGAGATGGATCATTTACCATATAAAGATTCTTTCTTTCCTATTTTTGGAGGCCATGAAGATACCTTTCATCTTCAATTGATTAGCTCTTCAGACTTAGCCTTCTCTACCTAGTCATATTCTATATGGTGGAGGTTCTTTAGATCAATAGTTTGGTAGTGTTTGCAACTTCATGCTTTAGTGGTGTTCTTCATGATCATCCTTTTGTTCCAATCTTCTAGAAAATTCTTTCCATCTCTTTTTGGAGTAGGGTTTTTCCCATGTGGTTTTCTCTATTTCTTCTCTTTACAGAGATTTGGTTGTGGTTGGGTACCTCATCAGGCATTGTTGGTAGGACCCAAATTTGCTTTTAGCAATAGTTTCTAGGTTTTTAGCTACTTCCTAAGTTTATCTTAATTGGGGGGGGGGTGGTGGTGGTGGTGTTAGAGTAATAAGATATTTAATTAAATGATTTTGATTTAATTACTAAGTCACATATTATCTCCAGTTTACTTAAGCCAAACTCTAGGTACATAATGATTAATTATTTTATTAATTATTATCATGCAACCTAGATTTTACTTGTTAGGGTTTTGATCTCCTTTTATAATCATTGATCTCTTTGTAATTAATTAATTCACTTTTGATATAGCAATTTAATCTTTTTTCTCATCAAGAATGTCTCATCTATGGATCTAGGAATTCCAGCCTTCATAGCTTTTGCTTCTCTCTTTCTATGATAGGTGTTTTCATGTAGGTGATTCTTGGGAGTTGTGGGGTTGATCTTTCATCAACTTCAATAAAAATTCCCTAAGAGATTATTGGATTTCTCTATCAGCATAGGATGAAACTTTTTGGAAACAAAAATCTAGGGTTTAGTGGTTAAAAGAAGGTGACAAAAATACTAGGTTCTTACATCAGTCCACTTTGAAACATAGAAGTAGAATTAAAATAAGAACTCTAACCTTAGCTAATGATGATATAGTTAATAAAGAGGCCTATATTAATAGAAAATCTATTAATTACTTCCTTGAGAGAGGGACTCAAGATTTAAGTGATGATGAAAGTCGTGATCTCTTAGGATATATCCCTTTATTGGTATCTGAGGAGGACAATAAGGCTCTTGTTAAATGGATTAACAAGGAAGAAATGAAAAGAGTGGCCTTCTCTTTTCAAGGGTTCAAATCTTCTAGTCCAAATCGGTACCCTCCGACCTTATTTCATAAATATTGGGAGATTTTAGAGGAGGATGTGTTTAAGGCTATAGGTCATTTCATTAGGACTAATACTATGGTAGAAAAGATAAATCTAAATTTATTTCTCTAGTGCTTAAAAAGGGAGAGCTAACCAGTGTAAATGACTTTGTCGATAAGTTTGTGTAATACTATTTACAATATAATTGCTAACATTATGGTTAACATAATGAAGCCTATCCTAGATAAGCTTGTCTCAAAAAATCAAGAAGGCTTTGTGAAAGAGAGAAATATTATGGATGCGGTTCTAACTACTGATGAACTATTACACTCTAAGATAGCTAATAAGAAAGCTACTATGTCCATTAAGCTAGATATATTGAAAGCTTATGATAGGGTGAAATGGGCACTCCTAGAATAGGTTCTCACTAGATTTGTATTAAAATGAAGGTTTTAAAAAATTATTATGAGTTGTTTCACTATAACTAAATATGCAATTTTAATTAATGGGGATTTTTTAGGTTTCTTCTCTATTGGTATTGGGATAAGACAAGGGAATCCCTTGTCTCCATATCTTTTCATATTGGTGGTTGAATTTATAGGAAAAAACTTAAATAATCTATGCTTGGATAATTCTATAAATAGAGTTAATTCATCCAAGAGAACCCCTCCTTCTACCCATCAATAATTTATGGATGATACCATTCTGTTTGGTGCTACGGTTGAAGAGGCAATTGCTTGGAAAGCACTTATCTCATTTTAATCCTTTTTGTCCAAACAACACATAAATTTTTAGAAGAGTCAAATTTTATTTTTCAATAATAAACCTAAAGTTCATCTTAGAATATCAACAGTACTAGAATAGAACATTGCTAATATGCCTAATGTTTATCTTGGTCTCCCATTCTCTCCCCTAAAACTCTTGCCTCAATTATGGAATGTAATTTTAGAGAAATTCCAAAAAAAGATGGCCAATTGGAAAGGAAAAGTTCTTAGTTAGGGAGGTAAACTTCTTTTGCTCAAATATTTTCAGCAAAGTATTCTAGTTTATTTTATGTCTTTCTCTCTCATGCCAGCTAAATTTGTTGATGAAATTAAGGGTATCCAAAATAATTTCCTTTGATTAGGAGCTAAACAAAAAAGGAAAATTTAATTAGTTAGCTCGAATGAAGTCTATAAACCAAAAGTAGAAGGGGGTTTAGGAATTAAAAGTATAAGGGTCTGAATGAATATAAATTTTCTTTCCAAGGTTGGGTGGTCAATTTTAGAAGGAATTATTAGTGTAAATAATTAATTATTATTACACTTTACTTAAGTTTACTTAGGTTAATGCATTATTTTATTATTTATTAGGTTAGACATTTAGGAGTATGTATACTCATATGAGTTGTCTAGTTGACAACACATGAGTTAGCAACTCATTTTAGCACATGGTGTCTACAACACAGGAGTTTGCATATTTATCTAAGTTTTCATGTAGACAACACAATTGTACCCACTCTAATTAAGAACATGGTGTCTACAACATATTTTTATGTGACACACCTATGTAAGCTTATCCTCTCATCATTGCACTAACTTCTATGCTCATGGAGGATAATCCACTCTTGGTGGACATGTGCTTAGTTGTGAGTCTTATCATTTCACTAACTCCTAGTCATTCTAGAGGCCTTTATATTCAGGCACTCCTAGTGTGTATATACATCAATTCATTTTCATATTGTTATTCCAATCATACTTTATTGGTCCATATTGTGCTAGTGCTTGAACTTCTTGATCTTGGGTAATTTTGCCATAAGGAAAATTTGTACATGGTATCAGAACTGAGGGAACTTCTCTTCACATAGCCATTGGAGACCATTTTTGCTTCACCTCTCTGAGGACCTCGATTTAGATCTCGAGTATCATAGTCATTGGGAGCATCTAGAGCCAAAGCGGACCTCACCATTGCATCTGGAGCATTGATTCGGTGAATTTTGACTATAAATTTGCCTACCCTAGCTATAGTCAAAATTGAGGCAATTTATTTCTCCCCCACTAGCATATTCCATTTTACACCAACCAATAGAATATTCCAAAATTTCTAGTAGATCCACAAATACTTGACATAGATAGCAACTTAAACATTCAATGGATTTCAATCCACCTTACCTCCGGTGGGTTCTTATTTTTAATGAGTTTGGGATTCACCAAATTGGTGAATATGGATTAAAAACCCCACACTCACCCACTGATGATCCTTATTCACCACCTCTGATGATCTCTTCATCTCCTACTAGTCTTCCTTTTTGGTGACACTACCATGTGGCATTTTGAGCTCTTGCCATGTGGTGTTGACCCCTCTATGTTCGAAGCAAGCCCATACATGCTAGCGTCACTATAGTCTACTCCTTGTGCTATCATGCATCCTCCACACAAATGGCCTATGATGACACAGCCTGTGATGATGTTAGATCTATCATGTAGTTTGCCAACTCACCTCCACCTATCAGCCAGGCAGACCCGTCACTTTTTCACAACTATAAATTTGATGACTATTTGACCATCAGTAGTAGGTCAGATTGCACTACTGTGATAACCATTTGGATGTAAAATTTAACATAGTACTTTTTTGATTTGACCCCTTACAGTATTCATTTTTGATTTGATAGTCTAACTTCGGGATGCCATATCTCAATCATCCAGACTCCAAATAAGGTGCAATTTTTTTGATTTTGGCTAGAATTTCCTAAAAATTTTAGTAATGCTATTATTTTCTAGTTTTAGTGCATGCATTTGTCAAAAATTATAGTTTGTGGTGACTATACCTATCCAATCCTACATTTTGCAACTTCAAATGCTCTGTATGGGCTCATCTAGACACATTTTCAGGTTCTATATTTTTTGAAAGTGAATAAATTTTTATCTACTTTCTAGATCTGTAATTATATTATAGAATTTTTTGGATAGAAATACCACTTTTAGAAATAGGTTCTTTTTTGCATTGTATTTCTTTGATAAGACTTCAAAAAATTTGTACATTTGAGCTACAATGCTTAGTACCAGATTTGAACTCCAAGAGGAGGTTGTAAATAGTAAAATTAGAAGCCCACTTTTGTCCATTTTGACAAGTGGCCTATTGTAAACACACTACATATAAAGTGCCAAAAGCATCAATTTTTTTTTTTTTTGGGGGGGGGGGGGGGTTCTTTGATTGAGTGGATGGGGAGGGGGGGGTGTCTTGTGTTCTTGTGTCTCTCTTTCTCTCTTGTGCTCTTTTAATTCTTTACATCATGGGTTTGCCTAAAGCTCCATGTTTAACTTCACACAATTATACTACATGGAAAGATATTGTATGGAGTAGACTAATGGAAAAAGGTTTAAATCTATATGTTGATGGTACAATTATAAAACCCACTAATGCTACTGCACTAGTTGATTGGCAAGTTAAAGACAACTAGGCTTTAGGAATTATTAGGAGTTGTGTTCATAGATATCTCTTCTTTCACATTTCCAACTTTAAGGATGCCAAGGGTGCTTGGGAGAAACTTGAAGGATTGTATGGTAAGGTGGATGAGGAAAAGGGATTTCAAATTGAGGATGATCTACTTCTCTTGGATCCTAATAATTTTGACACATTTTAAGACTATGTCACCAAAGTCAATGAATTGAGAGCACTACTTAAGGATTGTGGTAATCCCATGAAGAATGATTGATTGATTCATCACATCTTGAAGAGGCTACCTTTAGAGTATGCATATTTTGTTTTGAGTTACAACACTCATAGGCTGACCATGACAAGTGCCTTCACTAAGCCTACATTTGATGCATTTGCAAAAATGTTGATGTTGGAACAATCCAAGTTGATAGATATAGGAATTCCCAAGTCATCCAAGTCTATAACATTAGTGGCTAGTAATGAAAACCAATCAAATCAAGGCAGAAAAAGTTCTACCAACAAAATGAAATGGAAGCAAAAATCACAATCAGAGACACAACAATCTTCGTCCTCATAATAAGGCAATTCTTCTTCCAACAAGAAGGGAAAAAACAACAAGAAGGATAAACTATTTTGTGCATATTGCAAGAAAACACTACTACATTTGACCTCATTTTTCTACCAAAATTTTTGACCATCAACTTAAAAGTTTAGATTGGTCAAAATGTAGAAGGCAAAAATTTCTTTTTTTTACTTCTAAGCCCTATGTTGGTCAAAATTTTGACCAACACATGTAGGTCAAAATGGGTTGGTCAAAATTTTGACGAACATGGGGAGATGTTAAAAAAAAGAATTTTGTTGTTTTTGTTTTTCTCGCGCATGGGATCATTTGCATTTTGTTGTAGGTGGAAACTTGATGTGCTCACTAGACAAAAAACCCTAATGCCCTGGTTCTATCATAGCTTGCTCACATTTCTACCCTAGCTTGCTAGCTTGTTGATACATTTGGTGAATTTGGTCACTCATCGAAAATGGCTATAGAATAAGAAGGAAAATGGGTGCAAAGAATTTTGATAATACTCAATATACACGATCTTAAGAGGCAAAAAAATCAAAAATCATATTTGAATGCCATTCAACAATATGTTGTCAAATTATTAAGATCTCACAATCCAACAAGCTTGTGGGCATTCAAGCTTTTTGATTCTTCACTCTCATCGCATCATTCCAGATTTCTTATCGAGTGGAGTAGATCCAAATGTTTGTTTCAACTCTCAAATGCCTTGCTCTGAGTGCAAATTCTCTACAACCCTTTGCTCATTCACGAGATGAATCTGTGGCACAATCAATGCAAGAGCTTATACATGATTATGTGTGGGAGCTTGTCATTATTGACAGGAACACTCGAGGTGGGCATTTAAAAATTAAAGAATTGTTTGTCATGTAAATTGCCAAAATCATTTAAACTGTCACCTCTATTGAGAATCATTTAAAGTGTCCTCTAGTTGTGGTAATTAACTCATTAATATCCTTTAGTTTGATGTGAGAATTCACTAACAATTACATACAGATTGGGTGCAACAATTTTTTTTAGGGGTTGAAATACAAAGCCTCTAGATTAAGATACAAAGTCTTTCAAATATTTGAACCCAGACCTTTTTAACACAGTCTAACTGGTTTAGTGCTTGAATTCATTCTAATGGATAGGTAAACAAGATATCTTCAACAAACACATGAACTCAAATTCGGCAGTATTGTTTTCTTCAATACCATGGCGTAGAACTAGTTTTACAGAGTTCATTAAGGATGAAAAGTCCTGCATGGATTTTTTTTTCATTATCAAATGAACAATTAATAGAGCTTTTCGGCTTGAAGTTTAGGTCTATAATTGAAACCTTTGGATCTCATGATATTCATTTTTGTTGGATTGACATTCCTCCAATTTTTTCTCAAATGAGAGACTATCCAAATGAAATAAGTTAGGGATAAATCTTTGAAGTATTTAGAAAAATAGGATGGAGCTTTACAGCTGTTGATGTTGTTATTTTTGCTTCAAGATTTGTGTCCTTTTCCCTAATCTGGCCTACACTTTCTTATCCTATCATTTCTTCACCACAATGCAGTGCTCTGGCAGAAGTGGATCTAGAGTTGCAAGATGTTGATGGAAAAGCTTTGGTGTGTAGAACTTGTGAAGTGTAATGGATTGATCTCACTTAGGTCAAAAATTTGAATTTACCTAAAGATGAAAACTTTTACATGGGAGGAATTGATTTTTCTCTCCTGGTTCAGAAGCATTTGGGAAAAATTTTTAGTGGTGGACACATGAAAATTCATGTTGTTTTGCCTTTTCTGAAGGAGAAATTCCTAAATTTGAGAAATATCATTTCTAGTTGTGTTTTGCTTTCTGGTATTTTTGGTAAGAAGAAATATAAAACATATCATAATCATGAACAAAATGAACCTATTGGAAATGTTGTCAAGGAAAAAATGGATAGTGAGTTACTTGGTGATGAAGTGCTTATGAGATTACAACAAAAAAGTGGAGAATTTAGGTGTGGAAAGCTTGCTTGGTAGCTACTTTAGGTGTTTCTTGCATGCAAGAACTTCATGGCATTGGTTAACATTTCTGACAAAATAAGCATTCTTTTGATGTTGTTCTTGAGCTTTTGACTATGCATATGAATCTTCTTCATGTTTTAGGAAGTAAATTTGCATTTACATCTAACATACCACCGAAGGACACTAGCTTTGGAGGAGATTGTTGTAAACTAGTTTGCGCTAAAACCCTTGAAATTGAACCAGCGAAACCTAACCTCAAAGGACAAGTTAATGATAACTCATCTAATGCTTGTGAAAGAAGTGAGATGGAAGTTAATTTGGTTTCTAATAAATCCTTTCCCTATGAGTGAGAACAAGCATTAGCTAGTTTATGTTTTGATATGCCAAAAGAGTATGTTCCCCTAGAGCTAGTTAATAACAAAAATAGTAGGGAACATAAGTCCTCAAAGATGGGTCTTGACCTTCAATGTAATACTTGGGAATCCTTGTATTCTACAATTTCTAGGGGTTCAAGTAAAACAACCTTTGATGTAATTCTAGCCAAAAAATTGGAGGATATGTATTTTAAGGATAGTTGTGGACAATCAAAAAATTTAAGATTTTTGAGTTGCTAGATGAAGAAACTATCAAAGAAGCTAGATATAGGCCAGGCCTTTGACGATTTATTCAATTACATGGCATTGAATTCCTTTTTCATGGAGAAAAATAACACAACTATAGATCTGGTTTTCAAGAAAGCACGACAACCTCTGGCAAATTGTGAATAATTTTGCCCTATATCCATTATTTTACCATCTGTTTCAAATGCTTCTTCATCTATCGAGGTTGGAGATTGTGATTCAGAAACTGTTGAGTTAGATAATGAAAAAGCATTCACTGAATCATTGGATGAAAAAATGCAACATGACTTGTCTAGAAAAGAGATTGATTTCAGAGGTCTAGTGTACAAATGTTGTCATTCCAACATGTAGAGGTCTAGCTAGAAGCTGAGCATTTCTCATCTACAAACATTGCAAAAGCAAGAAATTTAACTAAGAGATCCACTTGCCATGAATTGATGGAAGTTGATTTTAAAAACCTAAGGAATTGGTAGTCAAGCACAAATATTTCCCCCTTCCATTATCTACCCACCTTGGCAATTCTAATTTTGCTTCTCTATACACTTCTAAGGACAAGGTTAGAGAGTATCCTTTTTTTTTTTGTCTTTTTTTATATAGACTTTTACATAGACATTTCTTTGAAAGCTCATTAAAAAAATTATTAAAATTCTTTAGTCAAGAATAGACATGAATTACAAGTATTATTTCGCATGGAAATACTTGCCTCAAAGATTGCTGGGAGCATTAAAGAGCAAACAAAGAATAAATTAATAAAATAAATCTGCAAACTTCTAGAAAACATCCAATTTAATGTGCCAGGAAGAATATTTGGTGGGGAAAACCTAAATGAGTTTGCAAATAGAGTTATTGCATCTAGGTAACTATCTAACTTAGTAATAGACTATGTCTAATAAATTTAATATTTGATAAAACTTAAATTTATCATACGTTTATATAAGCCATGACCTTTGCAAGTATATTAACTGACTAGACATGGTGATTAGAAAAGTATATAAGGATATGGAATTTTATGTATATGATGACTCAGGGGGTATCTTCAATTCTATGTCCAATGAGGATAAATATGTTGATATATAGAAAAATGAGTCTGATGCAGGGGCTTCTTCTCAAAATGATGTCATCGCTACTAATGTTGGGAAAGGGAGAA
Source organism: Cupressus sempervirens (assembly GCA_028749045.1). NCBI lineage: Eukaryota > Viridiplantae > Streptophyta > Pinopsida > Cupressales > Cupressaceae > Cupressus > Cupressus sempervirens. The sequence goes on from CM053785.1 coordinate 332,284,428, forward strand.
ATGCAAGCTAGATAGGACAGTTATATCATTAGATGTCTACCTTGTATGATGATCAACATTCTCTAAAACTACCACAAGTTGAAAGGGTTTCAAGAAAGCATAAAGGAAATGATTATGAATGTAGACTTAAGAAAGTTGAAGAAAATAGGAAGCATGCATGTAGATTTGCACATTTCAAGAGTAGAGCTTGAGATTTGCAATGTGTGTGGGCATCAAAACATGCTAACCATATGATCAAGAAGCAATCTAATAGCCAAGTAAATTAACTAAAGAAGAAACATAGAAAAGTTCATAAAGATGATGTGATTTATGAAACTCCAATGAGATCTTCAAAGTTGAGAAAATGCAAAGATGGGAGAGGAGTGGGGGTTGAAAGGAAGGCAATGAAAGCTACTATTGATTTTATTGATGAGACACCATATCCAAGAGCGAATAATAGGTCAAAGCCTACTTTAGATTTTTTTCATGAGACTCCATATCTAGTCTCTAAAGTACAAAATCAAATGTTAGGAGTCAAGCCAATGCTAGTTATTAATCCTAATTCAGGGACAACTCCTGAATATGGGGCAACTGGCACAGACTCAAAATTAGGACTGATTTTGAGAGCATTATTTAAAAATGGAAAATCTATTAAAATAAATTTTTTTACCATTTGCAATATCTATGGTTTTGATCCTATGGAAAATTCCAACTCATGTTAAGTATTTTCCCAATTTATGTCTATGAAATGGGGTTATTTAGGCCCTCGAAGAGGTCTTTGATTATAAAAGAGGTAAATATTAAGATATGGAAAGTCTTAATTCATTTCTTCCATGTTAAGTAGTATACTTGTTGTCCCTATTTACTTATGATGCAGGAGCATCCAGAGGTATAAGGGAAATCCTGTGTCACCCAAAAAAAAAAATGTACTTAGACTTAGTTTCTGTTTCATGTCTTTACATTTTTGGATACCCATTTGGGTCAAATAAAGGTTCCAACTCTCACAGTTCCACTATCAGTTGTGTTTGAAAATCTCAAAAAAATAGGAGCATGCAATTTGGCCATCATTTTGGTGACCTAGAAGGTGTGAATTGGCTAGATGAATGTAATTGTGATTTAGAGCATTCCAGAAAAAAAATCAGGTCAAAAGGCCCCACGGTTTGAAAGTTATTGCAATTTTTCAAGTTTTGGAGACCTCCTAAGAATGCTTCAAAGTTAGTTTTGGGGCATTAAATGACCTCAAAAAGGGTCAAAAAATGGGGGATGAGTGAAGCCTGTCCATAAGGCTATAGAGAACTTCAAGAGCTTTCTGAGAATGTAAACGGTTCATCAATCGGAGCTACAGTTCAAAAGTTATGCCTCCCGAAAGTTTGGCTACCATTTCTGGATTCTTCTAGATTTGCACCGACTTCTAACACAGCTTCTGGAACCTTCTATTTTGTCGGTGGATGCCTACTAGCACTTTCTAGAATGTACTCCTAGTCCTTAACCCTTCGGGGTCTATTTAAGGAGATTTTTGGCATTGTAAAAGGTAGTTCGGAGTGGAGTTTGAGAGGAGATGCTAAAAGGAGAAATATTCTCTAGATTTATGCTATTGTAAGTCCTTAGGGCATGTTCTGAAGTTTATTTTCTCTATACTATTTGTACTAACTTATTTTCTCAGTTAATATAATTTCCCTTTTTTGTTGTGTCCATTCTGGTCTTGGGTTGTGTCCCCATCAACTTACAAAGATTTATAATGGGAAAGATATAATGATTTTAGAGACAAAATAACCACAAATTGTCAAAACTTCAATGTTTTATCTACAAATTTTATTAAAAGGTTTCATTTCTGAACTAGAACTATTATTGTAGAGAGTTTCACAACTAGCTAAGCCCAATTCAACCAAAGCCCCTAACCGTTTTCTCTTGCTCTCCTCTACCGTTAATAGTAGTAGGATAGGAGATTCAATGTCTACTATATGAAAAAGGAAAATACTCAAAAAATGATTTTGATCCTGGTTTAATATGTGAATGTTCTTTAGAATTATCATCTACCTATTAACCTAATAAGATTTACTACCATTGTATACCTATACTAGTTCTTAGATTTTTCTTCTATGATTTTGCATCTTATCTTGTTTCTCTTTTACCTATTATGCTGCTTCTAAGATAGACTTCATTTTAATACACTTGGATTTTAAACTTTCTCCTAATGCACTGGTGTATCTTATCTATTATTTTCCTTGGGTCCACTCAGTGGTTGCAGATTGCATGGAAGATGACAACAAATGAGATGGCAAGTTGGAATCGTTACACTTATCTCAGAGGTCTAGATGGTTGATTTAAGAATTCTAACAATCATAGCTTGCAAAAGAATTTCTATAAACTCTAGAGACTGAAGTTCATGTTAAGTTTCCTTCATGTAGTCATAAAAAACCAACCATTTTGAGTATTAATTATACTCAAAATAACTTATGTGAATGTTGAATCTACAGATACTAAAACTTGATGTTCAGATTGTATGAATAAGTATTTTCAAATAATTAACTATTTTCCCATTTAATAACTAGTAAACTCTCCTTGATTGTTCTAATTCATTTGTTTAATTTTTCAAAGTGCCTTGATGTGATGTGTTGGTGTGGATGCTTCCAGTTAGCAAGATCATCTTTGGATGCTATTTGTTTTAATTTTTTTATTATTGCATGCCATGTGTATTTGATATAGTGACATGTGCATTTCACATTGACCTATGACCTTCTAGAAGATGACATTCTATTATGTTTACTGTGAGCAATCTGCAAGATCATTGGCTAATAGTTTATAAATCACTAATTTCATCAATTAACTCAAAGAATTCTGGAAGCGAGGCATATGATATTTATTTTAGCAAAGCTCTTGTAAAATAGTTAGCCGTTGCCGTTATTTATTTTTTGAATAATTTTTATGTCAATCTCCCTTTAACTATTTTTACCTTATTTTTATCTCCTATTTCTTTAGTTTTAGTGGCTGTTATAGATTACTTTATAGGTTGTTTTATTACCTTTGCATCAGATATGTAGCAGACATATTTAACCTAACTATCCGAAATCACTATATAGAGAGAACTGCAACAAAAGGTTGTTCTATTTTTTTTGGAAAGAAACCCATTGATTGCAACCAATTTTTGTAGGTATGTTCCTTTAGATAATTGATTTTGGTTTTTTTTTTTTTTTTGACTATGGATATCCTTAACATTACAAAAAAAATTTAATGTATTTATTTAGGAAGTGTATCAGTGACTCTTATAGTTTATGCGCTATGTCCAGCTAGCTTATTGGACTTTGTCCTTTTGTTGATCTTTTCTTGAGATGCAAAATGCATGATAGTGAAGTAGGAAGTGGAATATCATTCCCTGAGACACATATTTTCATAAAGATTCTAAGGATCATTTCCACAATTACCTTCAGGGGCTAAATTTGTCAAAGAATTACCTTTAGGGTTTGAATTCATCAAAGAATAATAGGTAGGTATCATTATATCTGAATCTTCACATTATGGACAAAATTGTGATTTCTATTTTTTAGTATGACAGTAACAATTTATGAAAAGATTCTAAAACTTTACAATTTTAAGAACAAAACCTCAATAATACCTAGGGTATACTATGAGAAACTAAAGTTTTTAAAAGCATGGTATACTAACTACAGTCTATTGCACGCTCTTGTACTTTGGATAGCTGACCTGTGAAATCGTAGGGAAAATAATAGTTAGGGAATGATGGTGAGTTTGTAGTAGATTTAGGGCATGATTGGGGATTTAAAATATATTTAGTTCATAAAATAGTTATTTTGAATGGTTGAGCATGCATGGATGGAAGTAAAAATGCATGAACATGCTCTCAGTTTCATCTCTTCACCTTTTAATTACCCACGTTAAAACTACTTCCCTCTTTCACTGACTAGTGTAGAATTAAGGTCTGCAATAGATGAGTAGACAATTTGTTCTTTTATGGCAAAGGATGCTTAGAAAAAAAAATATAGATAGAAGGGTGCAGGGATGGTGATATCACATAGATTCAAGGTACATAAATACATGAATATGATTTTAAGTACACAACATTTAATATAGTTGTTAGAAAATTAGATATGGAGAAGGTTATATAATCCTAGAGATCTGGGGTATGTGGTCTAGTATGGAGATATTATGTGTAAATATTGTTACCACAAGAAAGTGGGTACAGTGGTAGAGTCCTCCTCCCTATACATGAGTCTTCTTGTGCCTATAGCTCCAAATCTATTACATCTTAGCATTATATGGGACTTAGAGGATCTGAGTTGGCCTATAAGTTTCCCTATCTAGAATTAGAAGTTTTAGGGTTCTGTGCATGAAGCTAAACTTGTGGATTTTATGCCTTTTCATAAAGTTTGATGCTATACTATGGTTTACTCAACACTATTGTTTACTCAGATAATATGAATTGTTTCTCTAAATTATAGTCATATGAAATCATTGATAAATAAATATGGATTAGATTGCTAGATTTTTGTTTGACATTATTTTACTACTTTTTAAAAATGCATTTTCAATTCTTTTATTATATTGCTTTTATTGTTTTCTTTTCTTGTCTTTCATGGTTATTTTTTGTCCAAGTTTTGAGGACTTTTACTAAAACAAAGGATTTCTGTCACAATTTCTTAAGATAACATGTTTTAGTGTAAGTTAATGTATTGTTCCCTATTGGTAATGGCCTCAAGCTCTCTTTTCTCAAAATGATTAATAACATGTATTGTGCTTTGTAGACTTATGACGTTAATAAAGATGTAAAACATGGGTGTAATAGCCTTGTAGATTAGGCTTTGGTCATTATTGAAGAAATTATTTTGTCAAATAGATATAAGTAACCATTGTAGCTCATAGTTTGAGATCACCACACACAAATTAATGTTGATATCAATATGTTTTAATAGTTGAAGCCGTAGACACCTAAATTTGATTACACTGCTTTGGTAATCTAATTTAGCCATCTCTAAAGGCATCATTAATTAAATTCTTATTTAATTAATCCTTTGCCATCCCTAGTTGATTAATTTAATTAATCATCTATAGTCCTAATTGATAAATCAAATAATCTATTATTTATCAATTAAATCCTTTTCTCCTATCTAATTCCAAAAATCCACATTTATTAAATAAATCTATTTGATAAATGAAATCCTCTAATTCAAAAACCCCTAACCTATCTCTAATCCTCCATTTAGCCTAATCCACCCCATCTACCCATACTAACCAAGCTTAGCCACTAACTCACCCACCCTCATTAATGTCATCCACTTGCACATCTCTAACATCTCTAATCTAATCCTAAACCCAAGCCTAATCCACCCCCTAATCTTGTCACATTCCTTAAACAAGTTTAAGACTTTCCTAATCCAAACCAAATTCTCCCCTCAAAAAACCCAACCACTAAGTCATGAGTGCTCTTACAAAACATAAAAGACTCTTACAAGCCCACTCATGACTCTTACACCCATCTTCCACATTCTTCCCTCTTCCACACTCATTCCTCTTACATCCCTCTTACATACTCAACCCCACTCATCATGCCTTTAACCAACCCTTTACCCTACCCTCTCACACTCATCCTCCTTGTGACAAGTGTCACCTTCCGATTGGTGCTAAACAAGCACAATCCATGTGCTCTCCTTTGAGTGCATCCTAGCCCTCCTTAAGCCTTCATCCATCCTTGCATCTAAGCCCTCCATCCCTCTACCCCTTAGCCTATAAATTGAATCCCATCCCAAGCCATTTCATCAACAATCTTTGAGCTAAAGTTACCATGCCCATTTGAGAGCCAAAAGCCATACCCATACCCTTATAATTCCAAATTGAGAGCTCACAAAGCTACCAATTTTCTATTATCCATCTCCACCATTGAAGCAACTTTGAGTATTTGAGCATACATCCACATCAAAGGAAACATCTACAAAATCAAGGAAGCATGGAGTTTTTCCTTTTTTTGGGTTTGCATTCTCTAATTGTTTCTTTTGTCTAATCTCATATGTGAATATAGTTTTAGTTTGTGAATGTTTTCTTTAATGATAATGTTCTTTGCACACTAAGATTTTTGTTCTACCTTTTGGCACGCCAGTTGGGACCCCGCTATGGGTCATTTAATCATCTATTTTCATCTATATATTATTTTTTCTAACCGTCTAATGATTGTTGTTGTTTGAGTGTGTTGTAGGATGTTTTTATTTATTTTTGCAGGTTGAAGGATGCACTAGAGAGAAGAATACATTCTTAAAAACTCAAAAATAACAAAAAAAAAAAAAAACAAGAAATTTTGGAAAAAAATCCGCGTTCGTCGGTTTACTTCGCGCAGTGTCGTCTCCGCCTGTCGTCTCCGCAGTTTGGCATCTACGCCTGCAAATTTTCATCTTCGCTAGCTACTTTGTTGTCTATGCATCCTCAACTGTCGTCTCCAAAAATCTGCGTCACTTCCAACTACTCTGTCATCTGTGCATCCTCAACTGTCGTCTCCGCAAATCTGCATCACTGCCAGCTACTCTGTCGTCTTTGCAACCTGCTCTGTCGTCTCCGCTGCCGCCAATCCAAATCGTCATCTGTGAAAATTTGCGTCTATGCAAATTGACGTCTTTGCTTGTCACCTATTTTCTACACCGTCAATCTGTTCTATCATCTCCACTCTGTCATCTCCGAATACTAGCGTCTCTGTATTTCAGCGTTTTCGCAGTTTGGCGTCTGCGCTTGATGAACTGTCGTCTCTGCCTGCTTATGTTGCATTTCTATTTTAAAATCTTTATTTTTGCACTTTGTAGCTAAAAAAAAAAAGACTATAAATCAAAATTTGACTTTTGGTGGTTCCGTAGGATTTAGACCATTTTAAGCATTTTTACGCGTAGGAAAAACAGCAAAAAAAAGTTAAAAATTTTTTTCCCATAGTTAAGCTCTCATTTTTGAAGATTTTGGCTAACTAACTAAATTGCTTTTTTTTGTCTCATTGCAAGTTGGAGCACATATGGAACCACTAACCATGTTTCTTGCAGGTTTTCATGTTGCTAAAAAATGAACTTGAATGGTTAAACACATTTTCCATTGAATGAATGTTGCTCAAAACACACTCTTGAATGCCATGGATTAAAATCAAATTTCCTTGGAATGCATGCTTAAAACAACAAATCCAATCTTGAATGCCAAGGATCAATTAACCATTGCAATATCAAACACTTCATTTGGAGCTTCTAAAATTAAACAAAACAAATCTCTTTTCCACATACAATCTAGGTAAAGTTTGATTTTTGGACATTTAAGAAACTTTGTTAAGTTAAAATAAAAATTTAAAAAAATCAATTTGAGTAGTTCCTTGGACTCACCTCTTTTCTAATCACCCATCAAATATTAACCATTGGTTGCAATCTCTGCGCCATTTATGGGGATGGGTCTACTTGAAAAAGGTGTTAAATGTTCCACAATCTAACTCACTCACTTGGTCTTTGAATGTTTGCTTTAACTTTATCAAAATTCTTAAATGGCCAAAACTCTAGATTAAATTGATCACACTTCAAGTTTGGGCACTAAAATTGAACAACAACTGACGTGGAGAGCCTCCAGGAGCGCGCTTGAAATCGAATCTCACACACTTTTGTTTTGAGCTTAAAACAAACTCACACTCAATCTTGAATGCCTTAAAGAAAATTAATTGATACTTGACGTGGAGGGCCTCCGGGCGCGCGAGTTTTCTTTTGTTGACCCTAACTCTTCTTATTGTTTGCATTCTTCGATCGATTTACTTTTGTTGGCACTTCAAGTTGGAATTGAACATTGTCTCTTAAACATGAGTGCTTGGAAAGTCTAGATTAGCACACATAAGAGTCAATTGGTAAAAGAACAAGCGTGTTTTTTAGCCCAAGGTCATCCAAGTCTTCTCTCCCCTTGTCGTCTTTTGAGGCCATCTTGGGTGCATAAGATTAGGATCCAAAACCTTGTTTCTTTTTAGGAGGCCTGCTTGGGGATTTCATCACCCCTTGGATGACCTCAACTCCAGCGTTCCGGCGGAGTATAAGAATCGGGAGGTGAATCGAAAGACACCTCTCTTAGGATCAAGATTTTTTCATTCGGGCTAAGCCTCAAGGAACTTTATACCCTTGAGAAGTGAAAGAGGAGAAGTGGGTTACCGCTCCTCTCGGCTGTGTGACATCCTTTTGGTCTCATCTACGAATTTGGGCCTCACGTACCTTGTGTATATCGAGGACTCCCTAGCTAAACCAATTGTCAGCCTTGCAGAAAACCATCTAGGATGTTAATGTGTTTGGAGTGACTGATCAAAACATTTGTAGAACATACACACTCCTTGGTGTAGGTATCACATTCTAAGAACCACAAACTTCTATCTGGGTGTTCCTATCTATTGCTTGTTTTTATTTATTGAATGAATGTTTGCCAAACTTGGTCAATCCTAGTTTAGGGTACACTTAGCATAGTCACTGCCTATTTTAGAAGTTGAACAGGTTGAAGCAAAACAACTAGAATCTCCCAAAGCCAAGAAAATTTAGGAATTTATGTTGGAACAACCGAAACCCAAACAAAAGTTTCACAAATTCAAACTCAAGCCATCTCTAGCATACCAAGAACTTTTAGCCAAGAGAAAAGAAATAACACCAAGCCCACAAATTGCCAAACTCCACAAAGTAGAAGACAAAGCTACCAACGAAGCACTTCAAGAGGCCTGGTTAGAGCGCACCATCAAATTTAGCCAACATCCAGGAGTTAATACTGCTTATGCCTTACCAACTAGGCATGATTTCTATGATTAGACACCCTTGTTTCTCCACATCTTCTTGGATAAGCTTCACTTTAGAGTCATCTTTGTAGAAAAGCCAACCATCTTAGGTTATCCCCTTAAATATTATTAGCTCATCCATCTCATTTAGAATCATACCATCTAGCCAGTAATCGAAAATCTGCACATCTAAGCTTTCAAAATTGTTGTCACCTTGCTAAAAGTTTTCCATTCCTAAAATCTTCCAAATCCACCAATTTCACCAAGGTTATCCCTTTGACAGAGCTTTGTCTAGGGTAATCTAGCTTTGTCACTTGTTATCCCTCATCACCTTGAGCTAAAGGTTGGGATCCACAAGTGGTCAATCTCATGTTCTTCCTAAAGGATCATCAGTCTATCCTTAAGTTGACACAATCACCACCAAGCTTGCACATAGGAAAGCAAACCTTTTGTGCTTTGACACTGGAATTTGGTAACCTAGAAACCCTCCAGGAATAAGAAGGTAAAATTGGGGTGGGGATGATACCCACAAAATTTACTACAGCAATATCATTCAACCACTTCTGATGGTTTGCCCTGTTAAAGGCCTGCCTTGTTAAAGGCTTTACATTGTATTAATAGTGACCTGGTTAGAGGATTTACAAACACTTAACATGAAGTGTCACCCTGTTAAAGGATTTTAATCACCTAATCAAAAGGATCTTACAAAATAGTTGTAAAGCTAACCTATCACCATAGGATTTTCATTCTAATACAATTTTTAGAGAGTATTAGATACAATAAACCTGATAGATTACAATCCTTGATTGCTGAGTGCAAGCTCCTTTTCTGCCTTCTCTTGATCTTGATCCTTTGTGATCTAATAACCCTTGCTTCTAAAAATAGATTTCCTTATGCACCCTTGTATGTCCTTCCATATATTTACAATGAAAGTTTGTCTTCCTTATAAAGACTTCAAAGGCTTAGGGTCTGATTTGGATCTACGATCCATATTGAATCTCAATTTCCCGCTCAATACTTGTTTTTTACTGATTGGTTGCATGCTTTTATCATTTTTCTTATTGGCTGCATGTGAATTGCACAGGAAAAATAAAATATTTGATTTTATCATTAAATCCCTCAAAGTTTACCTTCTGTTAGCTGCAAAAAATGTTTACATCATAGTTTGTGCAATTTCAAACTTTTATGCTGATCTACTGAGTTACTCAGCTCCTGAAGTATTGCTAATACTCGACACATGCTATTTCCTAGATAGCTCGGCACCTAAACAAACCTTTATCACTCAGAACATGTTACACTTGACACTTGTTAATACTCGACACCTGTTACACTCGGTACTTGTTATACTCGGCACTTGTTATCACTCGACACTTGTTAACACTCGACACTTGTTAACACTCGACACTTGTTACACTTGGCACTTCTTAACACTCGGCACTTATTACACTCAAAACTTGTTATCACTCGGCACATGTTACACTCGACACTTTATCTTACTCGACACTTACTCTTGATCTTGGTTAAGTGTATTGACACTCAGTTGTCAAATTTATTCTTTAAGCTAACAATCTCCCCCTTTGACATGAGTGAAAAAAACACGTAATTAAGATCCTTGTGACTCATTAATTTATCCTATATTCAAAATTTGCTATCTCAAAATTTTCTATCTCCCCCTTTTATCATACTTATCATTTCATTCCTGTACTTATATCTCCCCCTTACTTAATCACTTCTTATTACTCTCTTATTACTTATTCTCCCCCTTTTTGACACTTATGTCAAGGGTCTTACAATGAAATTCCATACTTAGCCAAAAATGTGCTATTTACTTCAAGGAGTACCTTCAGAGCTACATCCCAATTTGCTAATGTGACATCCAATGTCTTATTCTGGATGGCAATCTCTGTTGCTAGGTGTACAAGTCCATCAGATGAAGAAATATTGGGGTCTTTCCTGAGGACTGTCTCTGCATTTATCTACTCCTTGTGAAGTAGTTCCAAATGAGGAGTTATTGATGATTGAATTTGCATCAATTTAGGTTTTGTGGTTGCCTCCTCTGCTGCTAAGAAAACTAACTCTCTTTGTGTGTGAAGCAATTGGACAAAATGCTTCTCACTCTGAGCTAGATTTGTGGGGAGTTGCATGCTAGAAATTTTTAGATTGTTTTCCAAGCTCAGTATTTTTTGGCTAGTGTCCTGTGTGAATGTGGAAAAATCACACAACTTGTTGTATAGGGAAAAGATGTTTCCTAGTACAATTTTAACTGTTATAACTTTCTTTGCCAGTTCTTCTTTAGACAGTGCTATATCACTAGTTATTTTACTATTTACCTTACCTTGGAACTTCCTTTCTGACCATTCAAGCAATCTGGCATTTTTTTCCTGGTCTTCATTAGTCACCTGGTCAACTATATTAGATAGTTGCTCTATAATTGGTCTTGACTCATCTGGAGATTGTAAGCAAAAAGCTTCTCTGAATATATCTTTAATTTCATTCAAGGTAAGCTTATGCTTGTATTCTTTTCTTAGTGCTTCTTGTCTCCTTCTTTTGTCCAATGCACTCTGAATTTCATTAATATTTTCTTCAGTAAGAGTGCTAGATTCATAATATGGGATCTTTATTTCTTCATCAAGCTCAGGAACTCCATAGTGAAGTTTCCTGACTACCTTTGATGAGCTTGAGCTTGGTGTCCTGATTTGCAACTGTAATCCATCTGTGCTCAGCTGCTGAAGAGTCTATGTTGGAGTACCAAATTTTGGTAATGCAACCAGTGTTTGTATTGCAGTCTCCTTCTTCTTCTTTGTCTCATCTTTTTCTTCAGCTTGAATATCGCTTTTATGATTGCTAGGTGGGGTTGAACTTGTTGGTTGCTCAGATGTTTCTTTTATTTCCCCTGCTGCTGTACTGGACATTTGGAGTGTATAAGTGACTATACTTGGTGGAGGTGGTGGTGGAAGAAATAGAATACCAGTAGTTTGTGTGGTCGAGGGTGGCACTTGTTCTTTTACCTTGACTATCTCTATTTTAACTTCTGGATTTTGTAATTCATCAACACTGACCAATACAGGATTTGAACTTAATTTTGCTACTAGTGATGATTGGTCAAGGATTTCCAAATCCTCTGTAGTTAATGGATTGATGTTTAGATTTGAAGTGTCTGTAACATCTTTTATTTTTATGATATTTGCAGGTGTGATGGTGGCATGAGGAGGACTAGGAGGAGATACTTGTATGTCTTGCATACTTTGATCTTGTGGCTCAGTTGTATCTTTCTCTTCCTCTTTCTCCTCATTATGTGCCTCTTCTTCCTTTTCTTCTTTACTCTTCTTCTCCACTAGTTTCTTCTCTTTTTCTTTGGTTTGTAAACCTTCTTTTCCTGTCTTGGTACTTGCCTCTGCCTTATATTCTTCATTATATACATCTTCTATTTTCTTGTAAACTATTTTCCATAATCTTGTGGATTTAGTAACTACCTCTTCAATTTTATTCTACATTATGCTGAATGCTCTATACTTGGGAGTGAATCTATTATTATGCCTTTTTACTGCATTTATTACTTGATCTTTAGTCAAATTAGGCAACAATCTGGCTAATGTTGACTCCCTTATCTCCTTTTCCATTTGTAAACAAAAATGCCATTTATCCTCTACAATTTTATACAATTCTCTTGGCATAGATTCATCTAATTCTAGAGGTGTGTGCTTATATTCAGCCATCATAGCATACATAGATTCCTCTAATTTATTTTGCTCTTCTTTGGTGAGCTTAGAAAAATTTAGGTTCTTTAAACCTTTTAAATCATTATTCCTAATTTTTGAACATAATTTATCAACAGTAGTCTGGGGTTTGTGTCTTACCACTTGAAATTGACTGTTGTCCTCTGACTCTATTTTCTCCTCATCTATTTTAGGCTGGGGAATAAATTTCCTTTTCTTTGACTCAACAGAAATATTCTTTGAGTCTTTCTTCTTTCCTTTTGCCTCCTCTTGGGCTTTTTGTGCTATAGCCCTTGTGGTAGGTCTCTTTGGTGCAGGAGCAACTACTTTCTTTCTCTTGGATTGAGGAGCAGAGGGAGTTGTGGTCTTTCTCTTAATTGGTGCTTCCTTGGCTTCTTCTACCTTAGCACTTTCCTCTTTATCTTCTCCTAACCCTTGAGTCATACCTTGAAGTTTATCTTCTTCTTCTTCAATGTCTTCTCCCTCTTCTTCTGTTGTTCCTTCTTCTTCCACAAAAATTTTTCTCTTGATTTGTCTCACCATTTCTCTTTCTTCTTTACTGCTGAAGTAGTCTTAAAATCTGTTATCACCTTTGATTTGACAACATCATAGGTTCCAAATTTTTTTGCATTTTTATCAGTTTCTTCTACAAGTAGGGCTGTTATTGCTACAGAGGCTTGATCAACATCAAGTTCATAACCTAGTGGCCTAAGCCATCTTACTCTAGGTATAACTGCTTGTATGTAGGTATAATCTATATCTACAAGAAAACAAATGTCTTTTTCATATTTCTCAGTCAATGAGACTAGAATTCTCATTCTTTGTTTCATGGAATTTTTGAAGTCCTCAAAGTAACCAATCATTTGGGCATCAAAATTTTCACCCATCTGTTCAATGTATCCATTAATTTGTTCAACAATTTTTTTATCTGGATTCCATCTTACCCTACCCATAGAAGGAAATTCTTTCATCGGATAGAAAAACATGCACATCAAAACTGATCCAAATTTGCATTGAGCTCCCTTGCTCTTCCTTATAGCTCCCAAATTTTCATTAATCTGTTAAAACATGAGCTCTGCCAAATAATAAGTGTGATCTCTTTTGATTATCTTGTATGCAACATCAACTGCTATACAAGGTACATTGTTTAACCTACTTGATTGATAGAATTTATGCGAAATGATTCTCACAGCAAAATCTAGTAGGGGATCTATGATTGTGTCAATAGTCATTCCTCTATTGTTCCATTTGGCACCTGTATTTTTCTCTATTATTTCCCTTTTGTCACTTCGCAGGGTCTTTGGCCGATCTAGGGTTGGAATACCAGTAACCCTATGAACAGTTTTTTTGGTGAATTTTACTGGCCCTGACTCTAACCAAAAAGCTCCATCATGTATTCATCTTAGAACTATCCGTACCCATTCAATTTTGAAAACAGTCAGAAATGCTAGGGTTTTGGTTAATCCTTTTCTTTCTATTATTGAAAACTCATTTTTCAGTACTTTTTTTTCACATAGTTTATCATATGCATTATAGATTTCTAAGTCTCCTATGGCACCAATTTTGCAATTATAACATCTGTGAACATCTTGGACCATAACAACTTTATTCAGAATAACTAATAATGCACCTGCAAGATCATTTTTGTACGCTACTTCTGGAATGGGCTTAAATTTAGGTTGTTTAACTTCATTTCTGACCAACTGTACTTCATGACTCTTTATACCCTTAGTGGTTCCTAACCCAGATGCCATTGTTTGCCAAACTAAGGTTTTTGATTTAAACAAGTTTATAGGTCCTACATAGCTCGACACTTAAGTAAAATACCTTAAATCAATGAAACTTGTCTTGAATCACTATTGAAATCTTCACAAATGGCTTCTAAGCTGATCTTGATCTTCTCCTCTCTTTTCGGCTTTGCTTCTCTTTTGAATGGTGGGAAAATGATCAAAAATTGGATTTATGTACCCTTCAAAACAAAGTAATAAATACTTAGTACGTTACCAACTATCTACTTGGCACTTGAAAAGTTTCATCATGACTCGGCTCCCATTGTGTTTTACTGTACTCGGCTCCTATTGATATTTCATAGCTCGGCATCAACTATCAACTCGGTTGTTGTTAGCAACTCGGCTCTTGAAGGCAACTTTGACATATCTTCAAAAAGTTCTCAATTTTGACTTAGCATCTTTGCTTACGCTGATTTCATTTTTTCAGTTCTTATATGTCTTGGGATTGATTTATGATGTAACTTGGTTTATCAATCCCACACACTTGTTCTTTGCTTAATTTGATGAAGTGTGATCACTTGACCTATTAGGTGAAGTGATCTTTGTACTTGATGTGCTATAATCATCTTTCTTCCTCCATGTCTTATTCATTTCACTTCTGATATGTCCAACATCTATCTTTGCCTTTCCATTGCTGAACTCAGAACTTGATGCCTTTGACCTTGTTGGGCAATTCCTGCTGACATGACCAGTTTTTAAGCAATTGAAACATGTAGTTTGACTCAACCATCTTTTGTAGTTCCCTCTAAAATGTGTTCTTATGCAGTTTTGTGGGATATGTCCATATTCTTGACAATAGTGACAACTGTTCCTAGTGTTGTAATCCCAAAATTCATGATTTGATGTCTTTGCTGGTTGATTTACTGTCCACATAGACTTTGATCTACATTCAAAAGCTGTATGTCCATACTTTTTGCAATTATAACAATGTCCATCAAATCTTGATGCCTTGATAGTTTGGGTTCTGCATTCATATGTTTGATGACCTTGCTTCTTGCATTTATGACAATGATTTATGCTTTTGGGTTTGTCATGCTGATGGGCATTCTTGCTTCTACAGACATTAGATGTATGCCCTTTCTTTCCACATAAATGACATGTAGGTTTAACATCTTTACCTTTTTCACTTCTTTGTTCTATACTCTTTGATGATTCTCCTACTTCAGTGCTATTATATCCAAGCCCTGTTGTATCATGGGTTGATCTTGGAGATTTCAGTATTTTCTCAAAATATTTGATGGCTTCACTTGATTTGTTGAGATTTTCTGCCACCTCTCTTTCTCTGTTCAATTCATTCTGCATTTGTTCCTTCTGCATCTTCAAAGTAGAGATCTCAATATCTTTCATATTGAGTTCATGATGAAGATTCATCATCTGAGCAAGTGTATCCATCTGCATGTTTGAGATCCTTGTCAATTCAGTACATTTTTCTTCAAGTCTGTTTACAAGATTTCTTTTGTCATTTTCCATCATGACCTTATCATCAAATGCTCTTTTCTTTTGTTCAGTAATTTCACATATCATTATAGCTTGTGATTCATGTTCCATCTTGAGAGTTCTTATCTTATCTACTTGAATTTTATTTTTCTCCATCAATTTTGCTATTGTTGTATCAAACTCTTTAGTGTCTCCACTGGAAAATATGTTGGTGGTATCAATTTCCTTGTAGTGTATATCATTTTCAGCTATGGCTAGATCCTTCCTCTTTTTAGATGAGTTTCTCAATTTGTTTCTGAATTCCTCCAAGCTATGCAGAGAAAGTTGCACATCTATCACCTAATTTTCAATGATCTTTCCAAGTTTGAAGGCTTTCATCTTTAGATCTTTTCCTCCAAGCTGTTAGGCTTTTCCTTGTGAGAACTTGGATAGCTTTGATACCAATTGTTGGAATATTCAAATATGGAAAGAGTACTTATGAGAGGGGGGGTGAATCATAAGTATCATATTTTAGCCAATAAAACTTTTAATTGAAAGTAAATTGCATGCATCAAAAAACATGTAACAAAACACATGCATCAATAACACTTAACACTGGAATTTGGTAACCCAGAAACCCTCTAGGAATAAGAAGGTAAAACTAGGGTGGGGATGATACCCACAAAATTTAATGTAGCAATATTGTTCAGCAACTTCTGATGGTTTGCCCTATTAAAGGCCTGCCTTTTTAAAGGCTTTACACTGTATTAATAGTGACCTGGTTAGAGGATTTACAAACACTTAACATGAAGTGTCACCCTATTAGAGGATTTTAATCACCTAATCAAAAGGATCTTACAAAATAGCTATAAAGCTAACCTATCACCATAGGATTTTCATTCTAATACAATTGTTAGAGAGTATTAGATACAATAAACCTGATAGATTACAATCCTTGATTGCTGAATGCAAGCTCCTTTTCCGCCTTCTCTTGATCTTGATCCTTTGTGATCTGATAACCCTTGCTTTTGAAAATAGATTTCCTTATGCACCCTTGTATGTCCTTCCATATATTTACAATGAAATTTCGTCTTCCTTATAAAGACTTCAAAGGCTTAGGTTTTGATTTGGATCTACGATCCATATTGAGTCTCAATTTCCTGCTCAATACTTGTTTTTTACTGATTGGTTTCATGCCTTTATCATTTTTCTTATTGGTTGCATGTGAATTGCATGGGAAAAATAAAAGATTCAATTTTATCATTAAATCCCTCGAAGTTTACCTTCTGTCAGCTGCAAAAACTGCTTACATCATAGTTTGTGCAATTTCAAACTTTTATGATGATCTACTGAGTTACTTGGCTCTTGAAGTATTGTTGATACTCGGCACATGCTATTTCCTGGATAGCTCGGCACCTAAACAAAACTGTATCACTCGGCACCTGTTACACTCAGCACTTGTTAATACTTGGCACCTGTTACACTCAGTACTTGTTACACTCAACACTTGTTATCACTCGACACTTGTTAACACTCGGCACTTGTTAACACTAAGCACTTGTTAACACTCGGCACTTGTTAACACCCAGCACCTGTTACACTCAGCACTTGTTATAACTCGGCACCTGTTACACTTGACACTTTATCTTACTCGACACTTACTCTTGATCTTGGTTAAGTGTATTGACACTCAGTTGTGAAATTTATTCTTTAAGCTAACAGATGGATATGATCTCTAGGACTTAATACTCAGGATTGTTGATATTGTGAAAGTAGAACTACATTGATGATCATCATATATCTTAAGGTTGAATTGAGGGCTAGAAGTAGGTTGTCTTTTATTGATTATTGACTCCTCTTACATCTATTAATTGAGGCTTCCAACCAAGGACATGAATTAACCACCATGATTCCAATCAATGCTTCAAATCTACTAGAATAGCTACAATATGCAGGGCCTAAAGCTGGAAGTGATTATAGATCTTGTTGGACAATGTCATACTTACAAGAAATGCGTGATGCATCTTGTCAATACAACTTCGTAAGTTACATTTTTTGTTGATGATTTTCATTTGGAATCCATTGTTTTAGTTCTAAGATGAATTTGGTAAAATTCTTTTTGAAATGAGTGAAAACTCTAAAATACTAGGATGTCCTTTGTAAGTTATTATGTTGAAACATTGTAATCATTTTAAGTGATAACTTTCATCGAAGACACCAATTCTAGTTTGGGTAATAGGGTCTGGTAGATAGATTTGTTAAAAAACTGGGATTCAATTCAAGTTTGGATCCTACATAATTTCATATGACAAATTAAATTGCTATGAAAAAAATGCTACCTCAATGTGAATGCCAAACTTATTGTAATGATAGATATTTATTGTGCAATGTTTAAACAATAAAATTAGTAATCAGAATCATATGGGTCTTTAGAAGATTATCATGGGTAAAATGATATTTGCCTTAGTGTTTAAAATATTTTTCTTTCAGTAAAAATAGTATTGTACTTGACTGAGCGTATGTGGCACGCTCTGCTCTTATTCTTATGTTTGATTTATCATCTAACTTATAAAGTTCATTGCTCTACTATATTTGTATTGTTGTGCAGAGGGGTGTTTGTTATAATTTTGTATTATTTCCATATACCTTTCACCTTTTGGTGCTTAAACTGTCAAGCCAAAATAAACAAATAAATAAATAAGATGTCAAATTAAAATTTAGCACAAGAGCTTTTACATAATTAACATTGAAAAAACTAATTTATTGTCAAGGTAATCAATCTGTGAAAAGGTCATGTAAAACTAATACAAGACACAGTTTGGTTGCTTTAGTGTAACAACCTCAAAAATTGGGGTAGTGCCAAATGTGTGTGTTGTAAGTTTTACACAACTTTTGCACAAGGCTACTTAAACCAACACCACCAAAGTGGCATAAGATGCCATAGATGTGGAAGAAATCCTGGAAGGAAACCAAACCAAGGTTTCAACCAATATCTTCAAAATAGGTTTCTTTAATGTAGAAGGCACCAAAAATTGGTACATAGGTATCTGCTATGCTAATTTTTGGAGGAGGCAGTTGCTTGGACAGTCAATGTGGACCACCCATTGAGGTTTGTAGAATAGAGGGGTTGTCTAGTATGACCCATTTGACAGGACCCTAGGAATCTCAATGGTTGAACTGACCCAAAATCTGGGTGTGTAGGCTAACATACCATCAATATAGTTTTTAATGCTTCTCACTAGCAATAAAGCATGTTTTATTAGCCCATTATCTAGCTGGTCCACCTTTATTTCAAATTTAATGTAGAGATGAGGAGCTTCTTTGTTAGGTTCTTGCATTGAATGATGAATTGGATTGTGTGCTAGGGAAACATGACTCCATTACTATAGGGTCTCCTATTACGTGAAAAAGAACATCAACTCATGTGGCTCCTCTTGTTAGTGTCAATCACGAGGAAGATGAGATTGAGGATAATTTAACATAGCTAGCTTGTAGGTAGCTTATCTGTGGATGGCTAGTTCTTCTAGAAATGTGATTGTTGATTTAAACAATTGGTAATTTAGTATTTTTGTAAGTGTTTGCAAAAGTTTTGCCAAGATGGTTCTTACACATGCCATGGGTTTGTGTAATTTTTAAATAATGCAGTTACTCATCAAATTATTTCAACTAGTTCCTTTCATCTATTAAATCCATGTACTATGATTTGACAGGCTTCTATAGAGAAAAATCAAAAGAGAAATAACAATGTTTTATGCATTGTAGGTCGAGATCCAGTGCACAAGCTCATTAGAGAGTTGATAACATTGAAAAGAATTAGTGAATAGGTTGACTCCCATTGATACCCCCACCACCAAGACTTTAAAATATTGATACTCACAGCTAGTAAACTAAGTAGACAATGGATTTCCTTAGTGGTGATGCTTACAAGTCACTAACTGCTGCAACTCCACCAACAACTAGCACAGTCAATGAGAAATACACACATTCACCACCAGTATCTCTTTCTCAGCAAACTTTTCCATATCCTTTGAATTCACAATCAAATTCTCCATATCAAAATGGAGGTTACTCTTCAGGGATGTCATCAACACAATAGAATGAATACCAAAAGTTTCCACACCATGGCCCAGAGTCATATTTTGACAAATCTAGCTAGGGTTTACAATGGTCAAATCTAGCAGGGTAGTCTCTTAGTCCACAACAATCAGTTTTGTTATATGGCCACAATCATAGAATTCAATGGCATCAACACAAAAGACTTCTGAAAGCCTTCATCTCACTCCTTGGGAAGTGGAGCAATCACAAAATACATCACAAAGTGTAGATAATTTGCAAGGACCTCCCATATATGATAGCAATGTTATAACAATTATTCCCCCTCCTCCAACAAAGCACAATTAGAGACAACGGTTTTTTCAGTAGCAATAAGCTTTGGGTTTTGGCTAGTCTACACATGGTTATAGTGAATCAACACATGATGAGTTGATATCAAGGACACAAAACATCTCCATTCATGATGGAACTTACAATGATGCATATCCACAACAATCTTTAACTTCTAGAAAAAATGTTAAACCTAAAGATAAGCTGTTTGAAGACCTTGTTGACTTTACCAAGGCAAAAAGTAAAGCTTCACCCAGTAAAAGTAGAAGTTTTTAAAAATTAGAGGTTATTCTCTGGGATGGTTTGTACTATATATCTTCAAGTAGCTTTCTATAAGTGATGGTTTAGGTGTAGCATCAGTTTTATTGAAGCCATTGTATAGTCTTTTGTTCAATTGAGGTTTAGTACTCATTATGTGCTATATTATTCCTAGTGTACTGCAATTTAATTTATTTTTTGTTACTTTTATTTTCTGATATAAAATTCCTTTTGAACATTTGTATATTGAAACAAACTTATGTTCTTACCTAGAAGGTAAATGATTTTAGTAATAGTGCCAAAAGATCCATATATATATATATATATATATATATATATATATATATATATATATATATATATATATATATATATATATATATATATATATATATATATATATATTGCAATGTATTGCTGAAGCTTGTTCTATTTCAGATCTCAAGTAGTGTGTGAGAATTATCTTTTCTTATCATAGTATTTGTGGGAAGTAATTGCCTATGTGGCCTTGCACTATTCTCTAGTTCACAATTTTATTGTGGCATTTTGTTTGAAGCAAATCTTTATAATTACAAATCTAGGATATTTTAATAGATTGCTTACTTGTGTGATGGGATAAAACCCATTTTGGTGCCCTGAAATAAGATAACTATATATAGAAACTCAATCATTAAGACATTTAGTATGGAATTGAGCTATCTTGATGGAACTATTTTTGATAAGAGTAGGAAATAATGGTCGTGAGGTTATAGGGTGTGGAAGGGTATTAATAATATAGTCAGTAGGTTAGATGGTTAAGTCTGGGTAGAAATTTAGGAATTGTTGGGTTCCTAAATGTGTGTTTATTACTGGAATGTATTTGCTTACTCAAAATATTGTTGTAACTAGTATGACTTTGGGAATTATTGATTCAAAATGTCTATTTGGTTGGTTGAAATTACTAGTATTCTATCAGTGGAAATGCCATACTAATTTGGCATCTCTTGATTGTTTTATGCAAGTGCAATTCTCACAAATGCGAAATCCAGTTGGCATGGCACAAGCTATGCCAACTCATCTTCCTATATACCCTCCTAGAGGTCTAGGTCTAAGCCAACCAATATTCTATGGATAGGGGCCACCCACACTCATGCCACCTCAAATAAATATGATATATATTCATATTTTTTGATATATTTGCTGCTAATGTTGTTAATATGCGCTAATCAATTCAAAGTTAATTTTGATACCTTGCAAATGGCTCTATGCTTGTCTTGAAGAAAAGGATGTGTCAATTTTTTTTTTTGTGAATGATATGAAATGAAAAGCTCAATGTTCATCAAATTTTATTTTTTATGTTCTTATATAAGAACAAATTGCCCCTTTTAGCATGTCATGCTTGGAAAACCATTCCAAATTTTTGCAAGTTCTTCATTCAACATTGTTTTCATTGGTAGTTTATGATCTAATGCCAATTTTGTCGTAGGCTGGTGTATTTGGTTATCGAAAGTAGCTTGTCCCTAGTATTAGGCCAAGAAATGCACTTATTCCAAATTTCTATCTTCCTCTGGTTCAGCCACAACAAAGACATTGATCTAATGTTAGGCAGTTTGGAGCTGCACCCATTCAACAAAAACAAAAATAACAGTAGATGCCACTTATACCTCAACAAGTAAAGCACACTTTATCTATATTTTTTAATTTTTGTACATCAATCTTGGTTCTTAACTATCTTCCTTACATGTTCAATTCTTCACTGTACAGGTCAATTGCTATAATTCTTTTCTTTATTTTGTACTTCAAGCGATTATTATTATTAACATTTCTCCTATCGTTGAAATGTTCTGGAATGTAGATTTGAGCCTCCAAATGAAATTTTGATTCTTCATGACCTAAATGATGGGTTTCTTTTAAAACCACCATTAGACTTCATAAAAATCGGACAAATATATAAACATAGAGGTGTGGAAAGTATCTCCTTCTGGTTGCCTCAGGCTCCTCCTAGATATGTTTCTCTAGGATGCATTGTAAGAAAATCTTCCCCAAAACCAGGTGAATTCAAATCATTGCATTGTATTCACAATGATTTAGTAACTGGAGCTTAGTTCCCTGATGATAGTATTTGGGACACAACTGAAATTAAACAAACAAGAGAAGACTTTAGCATATGGATGCTAGATAGTGAGGTATAATCTATTGATCACTTTTGCAAAAGGATAATTGAGATTCTTTTTTTATTTTTTTGGAATTTGACTGTAAAGAAAGAGTACTCAAATAATGGTGGTTCTGTCTATTGCATTTTGAAAAGAAGAGATGTATTTTTGGGAACTAGGGCTATAGGCTAGAAAACAAGTATAATGTTATTTTGTGTCTAGGCACACAACATGCCCTTTTCCTTAAAGAGACTCGTCCTCAAAGCTGGTAAAAGTCAAAATGCTGAGTAACACTTTTAATATACAACTTCACAATTGTATAAAATGGGGCTTCTTTTTTAAAATACTGGCTCACATGAATGTTTTGCCACAATTTTTAAAGTCTTGGCAAATACTTCATAATTGAGTACTAGATCATCTATTGCAATCACTTTTACTTCACTTTCCAAAATCAAATCGTTATCTTTAACATTAGTTTTGCCTCTTTGGTAGCAATCCTTCCAGGTTTTAATATTACTATACATTATACATTTGATATTGGGATTTTCTTCTAATTTACTATGTTCCAACCTCTTGCAAACTTTCCTAGGAAGACACCATAGATCCTTTGTACTACCCCACCAAGGAACACTTAGAACATAGGGTCAAACATGCATGAAAAACTATTTTATTTTCTTTTAAATGGGAGAGTTTTTTCCCTTTAATTATGATTGATATTTGGAGATTGCAGTGTGGAAGAGTGTGCTCGTTACTTAGAGACAATCAAAACATACAAGAACAAGCTAGCTGACAGTATTCTAGAGCATACTGACAATGACTATCTATCATGAGTATTCTTCATACCTTTGTTGAATAAAAGTTGTGCACTATTCATGTAGATTCAAAACTTAGAAATATTCATTTCTTTTAGCTAGGAATAATAAAGATAAAATGACTGAAAGAAGAAATAGATTTAGAAGAACCTCTTTAAATGAATATAAGACATTTGTACACTGTTCATGTAGATTTATTAAGCTGATTTATGTTTTAAGTTTAAATTTTCAAATATATAATGATCATTTAGATTTTGGAGAGAAGTATTAGTTTTAGACTTCAACCTTTCAACCCAATGACAATTGGTTGAATTGGTTATATTGTGAAGTCTTGTATATGTAAGAGGGAGTTGCTATTACAAATATAGAAGAGGGAGTCGGGTGTATGGACTGATGTAATACCACAAGCAATAAAACTTCAATTTCTGCAAGATTTCCTTGATCCTTTAGAGTCTCAAATCAATTTGGTTTGCTTTATTAATGCATTGATAGGAGTTATTAACCATCCACATTTCTAATTGATGTTTTCCACATTGTGTTAAACTTGCTATCACACCAATTACAGAACCAATGACTTCTTTTAACTATTTACTTACTGCAATAGAATTTAAGAATAATGGAAATTATTCCATGAGGATGGGGGCTCGATATTCATGGAATGATTGGAATTGACATGTATTACAAGCTACTATCCAAGCACATGCATGATTAAACAAGATAGGAGTGATCTTAGTGAAACAACAACATGACAGTTGAACTATTCATCTAGGACTCCACATTTTGCATGCATGTCTACTAGGAAAATTGTAACTTAAAGAAATATATTCTCTCAATATATCTATTTTGTGCATATCTAGCAACCATGGCTTTTGATGACCACATTACATTTAGGCATCCTGTCAAACAATTCACATGACTTAGCTATGCTTCCATTTTACAAGCATGTATCCTAAGGAAAATGCTACTACTTCATCTATACCATTTGAAAAAATCCTTTATGCTTTGATGGATGCCTATAGCTTATCCCAAAGCTCTCATTCAATAGTTATGAGATGATCAATCAAGAGGAAATAGTTGAGAGCTTAGAGTGACACAATTTTTAGATGATCATATGAAATGAAATGGGCATGTGAGTAGAAAGAAACTAGAAAGAAATTTTGTACAGATGAAGGCATGATTTTGATGGTATTCAAGCACTCAACATAGATAGTTATGCATCACCCATATCATTACTATAACTAAAGTTAAGAGCCTCTATTTTTGAATTCTCTTGAACCCTATCACCCATATTCATTTCCTTTGCTATTCATGCTTCACATGGGAGTCTTTTTATATGATGATTCATTGTCAATCATGTCCATTCACTACCAAACAATTCATATTCTACAAATTTGAGACACTGGAGCTTTTGTGGATGTGCAAGCTATCATAACATACTGCAGGGAGGATGACAAACTTATTCTCAACTGTTAGACTCAGGCAAGTGATACAAATTGTAGAATCTTAAAATATGGTTGTTCAAATTCTATATCTCCTAAATGATTTCCTTTTAGCATATAACATGCTATGCATAATTGCCAATTTTTCTTATTGTATTAGGCATATTAATGAAGAAGCATGTTAGTTACTGTCAGTGTTTTTGAAAGTTTGATTAGTTACTATTGATGTTTTTCAAGAATTCTATAAAACATTTCACATGCCTTGTGTATGGTTTAACATTTTGCATGCATCCTACTCTCTCTCATCTGGCTAATGATGGATTATGGAGAGTGGCCTGAAACAATGATGCTAACAAACACACACAATCAAATCCAAAATGAAATTTCATTACAAATGGATTGTGGAAATCTGATATTGTTAATTTTGCATGCATGTCTACCATGACAATCACAACTTAAACATATATCTGATATTGTTAATTTTGCATGCATGTCTACCAGGACAATCACAACTTAAACATATATATTTATATGTTTAAGTTGTGATTGTCCTAGTAGACATGCATGCAAAATTAACAATATCATATTTCCATAGTCCATTTGTAATACAATTTCATTTTGGATTTGATTGTGTGTGTTTTTTAGCATCATTGTTTCAGACCACTCTCCATCATCAGCCAGATGAGAGAGTGCAAGATGCATGCAAAATGTCATATCATACGCAAGGCATGTGAATTGTTTTATAGAATGCCTAAATTTTCTTACACCTAGGCGTTGGTAGAAATTTCTACCTTCATTGGTCAAAATTTCTACCTTTATTGGTCAAAATTTTCTACCTTTAGTGGTCAAAATTTCTACCTTTATTGGTCAAAATTTCTGCCTTTATTGGTCAAAATTTTCTAGCTTCATTGGTCAAAATTTCTAGCTTTATTGGTCAAAATTTTCTACCTTTATTGGTCAAAATTTTGACCAATTCCTGGTAGAACTTGCACCATGGCTTTAGAAGGTTTTTGACCTATGTATTGCTCAAAATTTTGACCAAAAAAATTTTGACCAATGGGTTGGTCAAATTTGGTCAAAATTTGGTCAAAATTTGGGTTGAAATTTTGACCAATAATGGTCGAAAAATGGCCTCAAATGTACTAGTGAACCGAATCATGATGAGCATCATTACAAAACTAAGATAATAGATGAATTAGAAAACTTACTTAGGAAGAACAAATTCAATGTGACAAATGCTTCCAAGGATTCAAATCCTTCCACTTCAAAAGGAAAAGGGCAAGCATTTATGACAAGTTCAAGTTCTTCAGGGGAATGGATTCTTGACTTGGGTGCCTCATATCATATGGGTTCTTCAAAAGGACACTTTTCTTCATTGAAGTACTCGAAGGTACCTCACATCTTTGTAGGGAATGATACATAAGTGGAAGTTGAAGGGAAATGACAAATTGAGATGGAAAATGGAGAGTTCAAAGATGTTCTCTATGTTCCTAACCTTAGCACTAATCTCCATTCAATTTACCAAATCACTCACTATGGAGGTGGCAATAAGGTTGAGTTCCTTCCTAATTCAATAATGGCATGAAATCTTAAGGAAGATTCATTGGTTGTAGTGGGTAAAGTAAATCATGACACAAAGCTTTATCTTTCTCGTACTTTGTGCTTAACTCTCCTTCACATGCTTGGTTGACACATTCACAATCACAAAGTAAATTATGGCATGAGCATTATGGAAATCTTGCCTTCTGCTATCTTCATCAAATTAGTTCAAAAAATATGGTCAAAGGTTTACCTACAATCAACTTTTCTATAGGTGAATGTTCAACTTGTTCAATGGATATGCTTTCTAGAAGAAAATATGACAAAGGGAAGTCTTCAAGAGCATCAATTGTTCATTAGTTGGTTCACACGGTTCTACCATGACCTTTTTTAGTGACATCAATTATCAAGGGTCACTATGTCCTCACCTTCATTGATGACTTTTCATGCTACACATGGGTCTACTTTAAATTAATCACAAGAATAAAGTTTTTGATAAGTTTCTAGCCTTCAAGATTCATGTTGAGAAGCAGTCAAGTAAAGCCATCAAGGTTCTTTGTATGGAAAATGAAAATAGATATGTGAACTCAAGACTTAGAGACTTTTGTGAACTTGATGGTATTGATCTTCAGAATCCAGTAGCATTTAGTCCACAAAAGACAAGTGTTGCAGCAATGAGGCTTAGAAATCTGAAGTCAATGGCTACATGATTCAAGCTAAGTCTCTTGATCCAACACTTGAAGTCAAAGCTATAAGTAGTGCCAATCACATTGTTAATAGATCTCCTCATAATGTCTTAGATGGAACAAATCCTTTTGGAGCATGGTGTGGAAAAAAACTAGTTGTGAAACTTTTTCAAAGTTTTTGGTTGTCCAACATGGGCACACATATCTTCAAGGGAATGCAAGAAACCAACACTAAGACCTTGTACTTTCATTGGATATGATGAAAGTGTTAAGGCATATAGAGATATGGATCTTGAGACTCATGAGATATTCATAGAGAGGAATGTTCACTTTGAGGAAAGTTCACCTAGCTTATCCTCTAATCCTCTCCATACTTCATACATTATGTAAACTGATAGTGACAATAGTAATAGTAATTTAGTAGGTTCACTTGTGGGGGATCCTATTGAGAGATGCAGGACTAGGTCACAATATCAAAAAATTCCACATGCATACATTACTACAGTGATAGGTCCATGTAATTCAGTATAGTTGGGTACACCTTGTCTTCTAGTTATAGAATCAGGGGATGACTGCATAACAAATATTTTAGGTTTTTTTGTGGAGTCCTACATAGCATATTTGGGAGACATTATTGATGATATATATCTTCTCTTTGATGAAGAAGATCCTTCTTCAGTTGTTGCAAGGGAATACTCTAACCCTCTTGTCCATTTTCTACATGACTATTCTTACAAGGTTGATATGATTGTGGATCCTTATGTACAATAGTTGCAGGAGGTCTCTTTATCATTTGAGGAGATAGTTGGTTCTTTGGGATATGTTCTACATCCATCCTTACTAGATCTAAACTTGTTCCTTTCAGCAGTTTTGGAAGGGGCAACCATCACTATCGACACAAGGATAGTTAAGCAGTTTTCAAAGACACCATTCATCTTGAGGATTCTTTCTACACATTGGGGAAGCATCTCATATGTACCTATGATATTGTTTCTTCCTAAATGGAGGAACATTATTCAACAGTCATGGATCAAATTCTACATTCATCTTGGATTAGCTATCACTGATCGACGTTCTACATTTAGGGGGTCTTCCTTGTCTCCTTTCTTCTTCTTATTTTCTCTTAAGTGGGGGAATTTTTCCTCTTATGGGGTTTTGTCCTTCTTAGACTTCACTATTGTATATACATGATGTATGGTGTAATTGGGGGGTCTTGATTACTCCATCCATTCATGAATCTTGTTTTTTCATCTCTCTTTTTGGGGTAGGGTTTTTCCCATGAGGTTTTCCCTCTTTCTCCATTTTGAGGGAGATTGCATTTCATTTGTACATGGGTACCTAACATGGCCTAGTAGCCAGGACCCATCATGCATTTTCATTATAGCATTCACAAGCTTAAAGTGCATTCCCCTAAGCTGCACTTAAGGGGGGGTGTTAGTGTAAATAATTAATTATTATGACACTTTAATTAAGTTTACTTAGGTTAATGCATTATTTTATTATTTATTAGGTTAGACACCTAGGAATATGTGTACTCATATGAGTTGTGTAGTTGACAACATAGGAGATAGCAACTCATTTTAGCACATGGTATCTACAACACAAGAGTTTGCATATTTTTTTAAGTTGTCATGTAGACAACATAGTTGTACACACTCTAATTAAGCACATGGTATTCTTTTTACATGACACACCTATGTAAGCTTATCCTCTCATCATCGCACTAACTTCTGTGCTCAATGGAGGATAATCCACTCTTAGTGGACATGTGCTTAGTTGTGAGTCTTATCATTTTGCTAACTCCTAGTCATTCTAGAAGCTTTTGTACTCAAGCACTCTTAGTATGTATGTATATAAATTCATTTTCATATTGTTATTTTGATCATACTTTATTGGTCCATATTGTGCTAGTGCTTGAGCTTCTTGATCTTGGGTGATTTTTCCCTAAGGAAAATTCTCATAGGAACTAAAGAATGGACTAAATTATAAGAGCCAAATATTTTTCATATAGTCTTCCTAGCCCCTTCTTGATTAAGAAAAATACAATGGAAAACTCATCTCTATGGAAGAATTTCCTAAAAATTAAAGGTATAGTAGGAAAAGGCAGGAAAATATTGATTGTAAAAAGGTAGAAAAACTCTCTTCTAGGAGGAGATTTGGAATGAGGAAGTCCAATTAAAGGTGGCCCATTCTAACCAAAGCTTAGGTGAATGAACTTTAGCTACTCTTAGAGACAAGGTGGAGAGTTACTTGGAATGGGTTAATGGTAAAGCTAAATGGTTATACTTGCTTCACATCTAGCAAAGTCATAAGGATGCCTACAAAATTGCTCATATTAAAAGGGAAGATGTCACTTCCCTGGGGGACATACTACCACATCTAAGTTTATTTAACCTAGTGGAAGAGGAAAAATAGGTTTGGAGGCATAACTAAAATTGGTCTCTTCTCTGTCAACTCACCCTACACTTCTACTATTACCTCAGGATGTAACGATAAGTTTTGGAATGATGTCTGGACCCCAAATATTTCTCCAAAGATCAATTTATTTTGGTGGGTAGTTTTCCATGAGAAAATTATTACTTCTAATAAAATTTCAAAAAGAGGATTCCAATTTTCTAATAGATGTATTTTGTTTAAAAAAAGGTGTCGATTCAATTGAGTGTTTGTTCATGTACTATACTTACACTAGTGATTTATGGAGACTAATCCCACATAAACTTTAGTTTAATCTGGTGATGTTGAGAACTCTCAAAGAGCTTCTCTTTCTATGGAGCTATTATCCTCTTTCTATGGAGCTATTATCCTTTCCATCATTTTGTCTCTAAGAACATGTGGAGGCTAGTTATTCCTATGATAGTCTAGTGTATTTGGAAAGAAAGAAATTGTTGACCTTATGGTCAAATCATTTGTCAATTAGTGACTTAAAACTTAGTCATTTGTTTACAATGCTACTGAGATCCATATGTAGAAAGAAGATTCTCCCATTATTCATAGTGTCTACTAAGAATCTGAGATGGAATGTAGTGTAAGCCATGCTTCACAGTTGCTACCAAACATCATAGGTAGTGTGTAGTATAAATCAAGCTTAGTAGAGTCTACCAAGATCTAGAAGAAGATATCAGTTACTATTGAGCTTCATATAGTCTACCAAGCTCATCAGTGTAATCGATGAATATTTTAGAGTTAACCAAGCTCTGTAGTGTTAACCAAGATTATTAGTAACTATTGAGCTGGCAATTTTAATGAAGTGAACGAAGGTAGTGTTGGCTGAGCCATTCAGTGTCAATTGAGCATTTTATTATTTGCCGAGTTCTTTAGTATTCACCAAGTCATCAAGTGCTAATTGAGTTCCTACTGCTCTCAAGTGATCAATGCGAACCAACACCAATGTCAACCAAGTGCCATAGCTTTCCAAGTGTTAAAAAATGTTGCCGAGTGTTAGAACATCACTTGAGTGGTCTTTGAAACTTGAGTTGTAGCAGTGAGCCAACTTAGTGAAGATTATTGAATTTTGTATTGTAGTTGGCTCTAGAAGGTAATTAATTGGATTGGTATATATGTGGTACATCTTATCATATTTAAGGCATCAAAGTGAATAAAGTAAGAAGTAGTATGTGTGTGAATTAAGAAGGCTGCAATAAGTATAAGGAAAAGCATAGTATTATCTATCACAACAAAGTGATTATTGTATTTCAAAGGAATCTCATTTAGAAAACCAAGTTGCGGATAAGATATCAGCTATTGATTCATCCTAATAGGTGCATCAATCAAATCCTCTAACAAGGTGGACTTAACAATCTTTTCCAAATCTCCTAATCGAGTGCATAATTCATTGTATGTTGTAAATCCTTTCACAAGGTGGACCTAATAGTCCTTGTTACTCTAAATAGGGAAGATCACCAGTTATTAATTATAATCTTTAACATGCTAACTTTATATTGTAGTAATACATCTTGTGAGTATCATCCCCACCCCCATTTTACCTTATTGCTTCTAGTCTTTCATGCCTGTAATTAGATAAGATTATATGATGATGGTTTAATTGGTGAATTAAAGTACAAGTTTTATTGGTTCCTGATTCACTAACTTCTGTGATCAATGGAGGATAATCCACTCTTAGTGGACATGTGCTTAGTTGTGAGTCTTATCATTTCATTAACTCCTATTCATTCTAGAGGCCTTTATATTCAAGCACTCCTAGTATGTATGTACATAAATTCATTTTCATATTGTTATTTTGATCATACTTTATTGGTCCATATTGTGCTAGTGCTTGAGCTTCTTGATCTTGGGTGATTTTGCCTAAGGAAAATTCTTACAGAAACTAAAGAATGGGCTAAATTATAAGAGCCAAATATTTTTCATATAGTCTTCCTAGCCTCTTCTTGATTAATAAAAATATAATCAAAACCTCATCTCTATGGAAGAATTTCCTAAAAAATAAAGGTATAGTAGGAAAAGGTAGGAAAATATTGATTGGAAAAAGGTAGAAAAGCTCTCTTCTAGGAAGAGATTTGGAATGAGGAAGTACAATTAAAGGTGGCCCATTCTAAACAAACCTTAGTTGAATTAAATTTAGCTACTCTTAGAGACAATGTGGAGAATTACTCAGAATGGGTTAATGGTAAAGCTGAATGGGTATAATTGCTTCACATCTAGCAAAGTCATAAGGATGTCTGTAGAATCGCTCATATTAAAAGGGAAGATGTCACTTCCTTGGGGGACATACTACCACATCCAAGTTTATTTAACCTAGTGGAAGAGGAAAAATAGGTTTGGAGGCATAACTGCAATTGGTCTCTTCTCTATCAACTCACCCTACACTTCTACTATTACCTCAGGATGTAATGATAAGTTTTGGAATGATGTCTAGACCCCAAATCTTCCTCCAAAGATAAATTTCTTTTGGTGGGTAGTTTCCCATGAGAAAATTCTTACTCTTGATAACATCTCAAAAAGAGGATTCCAATTTTCTAATAGATGTATTTTGTGTAAAAAAAGGTGCCGATTCAATTGAGCATTTGTTCATGTACTATCCTTACACTATTAATTTATGGAGACTAATCCCACATGAATTTTAGTTTAATTTGGTGATGCTGAGAACTATTGAAGAGCTTCTCTTTCTATGGAGCTATTATCCTTTATATCATTTTGTCTCTAAGAACTTGTGAAGGTTGGTTCTTCCTATGATAGTCTAGTGTATTTGGAAAGAAAGAAATTGATGACCTTATGGTCAAATCATTTGTCAATTAGTGACTTAACACTTAGTCATTTGTTTATAATTCTACTAAGATCCATATGTAGAAAGAAGAGTCTCCTGTTATTCATAGTGTCTATCAAGAATTTGAGGTAGAATGTAGTGTAAGTCATGCTTCACAGTTGCTACCAAACATCATAGGTAGTGTGGAGTATAAATTGAGCTTAGTAGAGCCTATCGAGATCTAGAAGAAGATATCTGTTACTATTGAGCTTCATAGAGTCTACTAAGCTCATTAGTGTAATTGATGAAGATTTTAGAGTTAACCAAGCTCTGTAGTGTTAACCAAGCTTATCAGTATCTACTGAGCTGGAAATTTTAATGAAGTGAATTAAGGTAGTGTTGGTTGAGCCATTTAGTGTCAATTGAGCATTTTAGTAGTTGCCAAGTTCTTTAGTATTCACCAAGTCATCAAGTGATAATTGAGTTCCTACTACTCTCGAGTGATCAATGTGAACCAACACCAATGTCAACCAAGTGCCAGAGCTTTGCAAGTGTTAACAAATGTTGTCAAGTGTTAGAACATCACTTGAGTGGTCTTCAAAACTTGAGTTGTAGTAGTGAGCCGATTTAGTGAAGATTATTGAGATTTGTATTATAGACGGCTCTAGAAGGTAATTAATTGGATTGGTATTTATGTGGTACATCTTATCATATTGAAAGCATCAAAGTGAATAAAGAAAGAAGTAGTATGAGTGTGAATTAAGAAGGCTACAATAAGTATAAGGAAAAGCATAGTCTTATCTATCACAACAAAGTGATTATTGTAATTTCAAAGGAATCTCATTTAGAAAACCAATTTGTGGATAACAGATCAGCTATTGATTCATCCTAATAGGTGCATCAATCAAATCCTCTAACAAGGTGGACTTAACAATCTTTTTCAAATCTCCTAACCAAGTGCATAATTCATTGTATGTTGTAAATCCTTTCACAAGGTGGACGTAATAGTCCTTGTTATTCTGAATAGGGAAGATCACCTATGATTAATTATAATCTTTAACATGTTAACTTTATATTTTAGTAATACATCTTGTGGGTATCATCCACACCCCCATTTTACATTCTATTTGGAAGGTTTTTGGGTTACCAAATATTGTGTTAAGTGTTATGAATGTTTTATTGCTTTTAGTCTTTGATGCATGCAATTAGATCAGATTATATGATGTTGGTTTAATTGGTGAATTAAAGTACAAGTTTTATTGGTTCCTGATTCACGCCCCCCCTCCTCAGTCAACTAGTCTATACTAAATTTCCAATAGAAACAACATAACTTTTCAAGAAGAAAGAAAACATTTCATTTATAAATTTATTTAATCAAAAGAATAATAAGAAAAAAATATAACTAGCGTGACCTTTCCTAAAGTTCTATATTTCCTTGTTCTCCTTGACTTGAGAATCAAATAGAATTGGAATATTAACTAGAGCCTTATCAACATGAACTAGCAAAGCATATGGAAGAGGAAATTGCGTAGATAGAAAAATTTAGAAGTAGGTTGGTTGAAGTGTAATGTGGATAGGTGTTTGAAGGGAAACCCAAGGAACATAGGTTTTGGGGGTTAGATCAGAGATTCCAAAGGGAATTTGATTATGGGATTAACTAAGAATCTCGGAAAAAAACTTTGATAACTATGCAAAGGGAATTTTTATGTGGTATGACATCAAAAAATTATTATGAGGAAGAAAATATAGTGATGGAGGGAGACTATAAATTGATCATTGAAATATTATAGAACAAAGCCAAATGCTCGTGGAGCTTACATAGTTTGATTTTAAACTATAGAATAACAATGCTCTCATTTAATAAGGTGATAATTCAACACACCTTAAGACAAGGAAATTGCACTACAAATATTTTTGGCTACCTAGGGTCTAGCTTATGAAGACTTACATCATATTACTATCTTGGATTGCACACAAGAACTAAAAGATATTATTAATAATGAAAGAATACAAAATCAAGAAAGTTGGAAAGATAACAAGAGGGGGTTATTCTCAAAGAAAAAAAATGATGTGATGATACTGTAAATACTCCTCATAAAAAGTCTATGTCAAATATACACCCAAAAAGAGAGAAAAGGGGTTTATTGTGTTGGCACTCAAAATTGTAGCCCAAATTTTGAGCACTGTTGAGAAAATTGAGCCCTATAAATGCTTTCTAGTGAGATTCTACCCGGTTGTTAGTTTGAGGCCTAAGAGGTGTTGAATGCTTCTAACACCTTCCATTTAGTGTGTCTAGGTGTTCCATGAACTTAAACTAACATTTTGAGCCATTCCGTGAAGTCCTATTTTAAGCATTTGTCATTTCTACATTTTTACCCCAAGTGTCAAACAACGATAGGAGGGCATGTTTGCAATTGAATATATCGCACCCAAAAAAGTTTTGTGACTCACTACCTTGAGAGTGTCTAGTGTCCATAATTGAGACCCTATGTTTTAAATTTTAAGTTGTTTTGAATCCGTTTGACTAGGTTTTGAATCCCTCAAAGTTGGTAGTTTATATTTTCATGCTGATGCACATTGCATATAATTCTAGGAAGCCTTGTTTGATGAGTTATAACTTTTGGTCAGTTGAACAAGATGCTGAAATTATTTTTGTGTTGTATTGTAGATGTTAGATACTTGTTATGTTTCAATTTTTAGCTTACGAAGAATCCATTTGATCAATTTTCAAACTTAATTCCAAATGGAATTTCTACCTTTTTACTGGTGTTAGCAAATGTAGATTGTTTGGTACCCCTCTTCGAGACGTCATAACTTGAGATTCGTGATTGGTAAGATCAAATGGATTGTACAACTATGTTGTCCACTGAAAATATTCTAAGTGTACCAATTTTTAGGTGATGATGAATCTGTCTACACACTTTTTGGGGTCAATTCCATTTGCAAAAATCATTTTTCTGTCATTATTTCTAGTCAACAAATTATGAATGGCCCACTTTGACTGATCACCATTTCCACCTTTTTATTTTTAATAAGCCCAAATCATAGATTCATATTGTCCTCATGACAGAGAAACAATACCCCAAATTCCGTTCTCCCAAGTATCAGTTTGCCTAGTTTTAAAGCCGATTGCAAACCCAATTTATTACTTTCTGACATGTTTTTATGCAGGTAGTTCTGAGAAGTCAACTTTTTTGATCAATATCTTTTGACCCTAAATTCATCATGAGATGAGATTTAACACGATGCAAGTGTGCAAAACAAAGATTCAGTGTGCCAAATTTAGGAGCTCGATCAGGTGTTTGGATCAGTTTTTAAGGCTAGTCAAAGGACCTCCTAGCACCAAATTCATAGTTTGCAGATAAATGATAAAATGATTTGTAAATGACAGTTCAATGCTTGAAATTAGTTCTAATCAACATCAGATGGTCAATGGATTAGTTTGGTGGTTCAATTGTTTTAAAATGATTTTTTTTTTAGCTAGACCCACTTTGGGGACCCGATTGATTACATCAGTTATGATGAATAATGCAAAGAGGGCCTTTAGTGATGGTGTGATTATATTATTCAAGTTCAAATAAGTTGTTCTAGGTATTCGTTTACTAGTTTCTTGTGAGGGTAGTTGTGAAGAGTACCCAGCTTGTGCATTGGCTGTAATTTGCCCAAACATGAATTAGGATTTATAATCAAAGGCCTGTAAGCCTTTCCAACTGATTGTGGTAGGGAGTTATTTGCATTGACACCACTTCTCAAACTTAGAATTTCTATAGACTTTAAAGGGTTTTTCCACTATAGAACCAAATGTACATGGTGATAAAGGAGAATTGGCTTCTATGCTAACATCATTGCCTTTTCAACATCTTAATAAGCTTCAAGAAAAAATTGAGGATGATAATGGACATAAGTTAGGGGAGGTAATTTCAAAACAAGTTGAGGTTGTGATTCCAATTTTTTTGAAATGCCAAAATTTCAATCTCCTAAATTTCTATTGATGCCTTTGGAAGAACTTTGCTCACAAATAAAAAGGTTACATTTTGTAGCTTGGATCGATGCCTCTTTTGCAGAGCTTCTACATAGTTGAAGAGAATCTGAAAGGCTGCTGGAAACAAGAGCAAGAGTTTTTAGAAGTTTCTAAAAGGTAGTGGCATGTGTGAAGAAGATGTCCATAGCCATAGAAAAATGTTGAAGGCATGACAGGTGGAAGGAGACCGCAAGGGAACTCATGGCAATACATTTGTAGCGACAGAGGAAAGCATTGGTCAAAGTGGGGAGATCCATGTGAGAATCAAGTACACATTGGCAAGGGCAAGATAGAGACTATGGTAAATAGAAGAGGGGAATTCAATTCCTATATTAAAGCTCCACACTCAAATAGAGCCACTGCAGAGAGGAGTCCCTCATGCCAGGGCACTCAAAAAATGAAGGCACCATTAAAGAACAAAAACCAAAGTCCACACACATAAAAGGAGTAGCCAAATGTTGAATCCATTTGGAAACAAGAGAAAAATATGAAGAATCAGTAGTTTCCAACATGCAAAGAAACAAGCAAATGCCAAGGAAAATAAAAACATGCCAGTTAATGTGAAGCATCATGCAAGTTTTTGGAATGGGCGACCCCAACATTTTTTCTAGTTCTCCTTTGTAACCTCTATCTCAAAACTACCTAGAAAGACTTGTGCTTGGATGGCACACTGGTCAAGGTCCACGTAGGAAATAAAAAATAGAAAGTTAAAAAAGGGACTATGGTGTTAAGAAGAGCAAGCCACAGGAGGCCCACAATAGGGGCTTGGAAACCATGAAGAATTCCATGCTGATAATCAGTGGAGTATAAATGTTTCCTAACATAAGATATAAACCTGTGTTGGAGGGAAAGAACTACAGATCAAAAAGAAGTCCTTGTGTAGAGATGAAATAGTCCGCACTAAAATAAAAGACCAAGCTCAGCAAACCCGTACAAGGACTCAAGCAAAATGTTGTGAAAAGAACAGAGTTCATGCCAAAGGAAGTCACAATGCTCACATTAAATGAAAGCACATCGATATAGAGCAAGAGCACATTAATAAAAGGGATGTCCAAACGTCCATACTAAAGGGGAAGGAGAGAATATGCTTCAAATTTAGATGCCACAATGAAGAAGCAACATCCATAGCAGATCATGTGTAGAAGGAGCTCCTCACACCCAACACAATAGCAAACATAAAGGAGCAGCCCATGCCCTATGAGAAGCGTCACGCGCTGCAAGGAATAGTCAACATGTGGTTCCAGTGGAGGAAGCTCCACTGAGAAAGGTTATAAGCCTTATCCCACATTGTTTATGTGGGTAGTAATTTAGATATTTAAATACAATAACAAACACCATGCATCATGTCTATAAGACATGCACTTTTGAAGCACCAGTGGCCACGTGTGGTGGGTCTAACTAGATGATTATAGATAATGCGAGAATGCCTGTGATTGACACATGGTGATAGTTCCCAATCAACATTGATGTGGAGATCAAGAGCAGTTTGATAGGATGCGCTAGATCATGACACGTGTCATGATCTGACGGTGGGTTCATTCTAGCAAAATAGAGATGCAAGGAAGTTAGAAAATGCGAGCATGCAAAAATTTGACAAGTGGCTGTGGGCTCGAGTCGGATGATGACATGGCATACCTATGTGTAGGGGATGATGGAGCAACTAGGCAGCCAATCAGGGGCTGCCACATGGCATCGCAGGAACAGATTCAGGTGCAATGCACAGGATGTTGCCACGTGGCAGATCCAATGGTGAGCGCAATTCTACAATATGAAGTTGCATGATCGTTAAGAAATACAGGCAAGTAGGTGAGTGCCACTTGGTGATGAGGTGGTAGGTCAACCAATTAGAGGCCACCACGTGGCACCCAATCAAAGGACAATTGACCCCAGAATGGAAATAAAGGAAAAAATGAAATATTAAAATGATTAAATATTTTAATAATTTTCTTGGGTTAAAAGTGCACATTCATATTTTAAATTGAAAAGGCATTTAATCTAAAGTTTTAACTTTAGATCATTTAAATTTTTCAAATTTTAAATTTTAAAGGATGTGCAGACCTATGTTTCATACCAGAGGAGTCTTTTTCAAACCAACTTTTGAGGGGTTTCTGGTAGATGAATATAGAGATGTTATATATCACTAGAATTGGGAGAAGACAAAGTTTTTGATTTTGAAGTTAGTTTTTGCATAGGAAGCAGTGTGTTCATATTATTCGAGGTTTTCTCTTAGATTCCTAATAGGCAACCACATTCAGGTATCAAAGTTCAATTTTGTTTTCTAGTCAGGTAATGAATAGTCCCTAATAGTCCTTGTTATTCTGAATAAGGAAGATCACCCATGATTAATTATAATCTTTAACATGTTAACTTTATATTGTAGTAATACATCTTGTGGGTATCATCCACACCCCCATTTTACCTTCTATTTGGAAGGTTTCTGGGTTACCAAATATTGTGTTAAGTGTTATGAATGTTTTATTGCTTTCAGTCTTTGATGCATGCAATTAGATCAGATTATATGATGATGGTTTAATTGGTGAATTAAAGTAAAAGTTTTATTAGTTCCTGATTCACACCCCCCCTCCTCAGTCATCTAGTCTATACTAAGTTTCCAATAGAAACAACATAGCTTTTCAAGAAGAAAGAAAACATGTCATTTATAAAATTTATTTAATCAAAAGAATAATAAGAAAAAATATAAATAGTGTGACCTTTCCTAAAGTTCTATATTTCCTTGTTCTCCTTGACTTGAGAATCAAATAGAATTGGAATATTAACTAGAGCCTTATCAACATGAACTAGCAAAGCATATGGAAGAGGAAATTGCGTAGATAGAAAAAATTAGAAGTAGGTTGGTTGAAGTGTAATGTGGATAGGTGTTTGAAGGGAAACCCAAGGAACATAGGTTTTGGGGGTTAGATCAGAGATTCCAAAGGGAATTTGATTATGGGATTAACTAAGAATCTAGGAAAAAAAACTCTAATAACTATGCAAAGGGAATTTTTATATGGTATGACATTAAAAAATTATTATGAGGAAGAAAATATAGTGATGGAGTCAGACTATAAATTGATCATTGAAATATTATAGAACAAAGCCAAATGCTCGTGGAGCTTACATAGTTTGATTTTAGACTATAGAATAACAATGCTCTCATTTAATAAGGTGATAATTCAACACACCTTAAGACAAGGAAATTGCACTACAAATATTTTTGGCTACCTAGGGTCTAGCTTATGAAGACTTACATCACATTACTATCTTGGATTGCACACAAGAACTAAAAGATATTATTAATAATAAAAGAATATAAAATCAAGAAAGTTGGAAAGATAACAAGAGGGGGTTATTCTCAAAGAAAAAAAATGATGTGATGATATTGTAAATACTCCTCATAAAAAGAATATGTCAAATATACACCCAAAAAGAGAGAAAAGGGGTTAATTGTGTTGGCACTCAAAATTGTAGCCCAAATTTTGAGCACTATTGAGAAAATTGAGCCCTATAAATGCTTTCTAGTTAGATTCTACCTAGCTGTCAGTTTGAGGCTTAAGAGGTGTTTAATGCTTCTAACACCTTCCATTTAGTGTGTCTAGGTGTTCCATGAACTTAAACTAACATTTTGAGCCATTCTGTGAAGTCCTATTTTGAGCATTTGTCATTTCTGCATTTTTACCCCAAGTGTCAAATAACGATAGGAGGGCATGTTTGCAATTGAATATATCACACCCAAAAAAAATTTGTGATTCACTACCTTGAGAGTGTCTAGTGTCCATACTTGAGACCCTATTTTTCAAATTTTAAGTTGTTTTGAATCCGTTTGACTAGGTTTTGAATCCCTCAAAGTTGGTAGTTTATATTTTCATGTTGATGCACATTGCATATAATTCTTGGAAGCCCTATTTGATGAGTTATAACTTTTGTTCAGTTGAACAAAATGCTGAAATTATTTTTGTGTTGTATTGTAGACAATAGATACTTGTTATGTTTCAAGTTTTAGCTTACGACGAATCTGTTTGATCAATTTTCAAACGTAATTCCAAATGGAATTTCTATGTTTTTATTGGTGTCAGCAAATGCAGATTATTTGGTACCCCTCTTCAGGATGACATAACTTGAGATCCATGATTGGTAAGATCAAATGGATTGTACCACTATGTTGTCCACTAAAAATATTCCAAGTGTGCCAGTTTTTGGGTAACAATGAATTAGTCAGCACACTTTTTGAGGTCAATGCAATTGTGCAGAACGAGATTTGACACGATGCAAGTGTGCAGAAAAAAGATTCAGTGTACCAGATTTAAGAGCTCCCTCAAGTGTATGGATCAATTTTTAAGGCCAGTCAAAGGACCTCCTGGCACCAAATTCACAGTTTTTAGAGAAGTGATAAAATGATTTGTAAATGACAGTTTAGTGCTTGAAATTAGTTCTAATCAACATTAGATGGTCAATGGATTAGTTTGGTGGTTCAAGTGTTTGAAATTTTTTTTTTTTAAAAGCTGGACCCACTTTGGGGGCCCGATTGATTACATCATCTATGATGAATAATGCAAAGAGGGCCTTCAGTGATGGTGTGATTATATTGTTCAAGTTCAAATAAGTTGTTCTAGGTATTCGTTTACTGGTTTCTTGTGACGGTAGTTGTGAAGAGTACCTAGCTTGTGAATTGACTGTAATTTTCCCAAACATGAATTAGGATTTATAATCAAAGGCATGTAAGCATTTCCAACTGATTGTGGTAGGGAGTTATTTGCATTGACACCACTTCTCAAACTTAGAATTTCTATAGACTTTAAAGGTTTTTTCCACTACAGAACCAAATGTACATGGTCATAAAGGGGAATTGGCTTATGTGCTAACATCATTGCCTTTTGAACATCTTAATAAGCTTCAAGAAAAAATTGAGGATGATAATGCACATAAGTTAGGGGCAGTAATTTCAAAAAAAGTTGAGGTTGTGATTCCACAAATTTGGAAATGCTACAATATCAATCTCCTAAATTTCTATGGATGCCTTTGGAAGAACTTTGCTCACAAATCAAAAGGTTGCATTTTGGAGCTTGGATCGATACCTCTTTTGAAGAGCTTCTACATATTTGAAAAGAATTTGAAAGGCTGCTGGAAAAAAGAGCAAGAGTTTTCAAAAGTTTCTAAAAGGTAGGGGCATGTGTGAAGAAGACATCCACGGTCATAGAAAAATGTTGAAGGCATGATAGTTGGAAGGAGATTGCAAGGGAACTCATGGCAATACATTTGTAGCGACAGAGGAAAGCATTGGTGAAAGTTTGGAGATCCACATGAGCATCAAATACATAGTGGGAGGGGAAAGATAGAGATTGTGGTAAATAGAAGAGGGGCATTCAACACCCATATTAAATCTCGACACTCAAACAGAGCTGTTGTAGAGAGGAGTCCCTCACACCAGGGCACTCAAAAAATGAAGGCACCATTAAAGAACAAAAAACAAAGTCCACACACATAAAAGGAGTAGCCAAATGTTGAATCCATTTGGAAACAAGAACAAAATATGAAGAAGCAGTGGTTTCTAGCATGCAAAGAAACAAGCAGATGCCAAGGAAAACAAAAGCACGCCAGTTAATATGAAGCATCACACAAACTTTTGGAATGGGTGACCCCAACATTTTCTCTAGTTATCCTTTGTTACCTCTATCTCAAAACTACTTGGAAAGACTTGTGCTTGGATGGCACACCTATCAAGGTCCACATAGGCAATAAGAAATAGTAAGTTAAAAAAGGGAGTATGGCATTAAGAAAATCAAGCTGCAGGAGTCCCACAACAGGGGCTTGGAAACCATGAAGAATTCCACATTGATAATTAGTGGAGTATAAATGCTACTTAGCATAAGATACAGACCTATGTTGGAGGGAAAGAACTGCATATCAAAAAGAAGTCCCTATGTAGAGATGAAATAGTCCACGCTAAAATAAAAGACCAAGCTCAGAAAACTCACGCAAGGATTGAAGCAAAATGTTGTGAAAAGAATAGAGTTCACACCAAAGGAAGTGACAATGCTCACATTAAATGAAAGCACATCAATATAGAGCAAGAGCACATTAATAATAGGGAAGTCCAAATGTCAACACTTAAGGGGAAGGAGAGCATACACTTCAGATTTAGATGCCACAATGAAGAAGCAACATCCACAGCAAATCATGTGTAGAAGGAACTCCTCACGCTTAGTGCAAAAACAAACAAAAAATAGCATCCCATGCCCTACGAGAAGCCTCATGCATTGCTAGGAATAGTCAACATGTGGTTCTAGCAGAGGAAGTTGCACTGAGCAAGGTTATAAGCCTTATCCCACATTGTTTATGTAGGTAGTAATTTAGATATTTAAATACAATAACAAACACCATGCATCATGTCTATAAGACATGTGCTTTTGAAGTGCTAGTGGCCATGTGTGGTGGGTCTGACTGGATAGCTGGCAGGGCATGTAAGCACATAATTCTAAATAGAAGTGCAATAATGATGATGTGGTAGGTTTGGGGGTCATTTTATGAGATCTTGCCATGTGGCCAGATTGATGGCCCGTGCATTCCTGCTAGATTAAGATTCTCACGAGTTAGATAATGCGGGAATGCCCCTAATTGACACATGGCGATGAGTCCCAATCGACACTGACATGGAGATCAAGAACAAATTGATAGGATGCATTAGATTATGACACATGTCATGATGTGATGGTGGGTGCATGCTCGCAAAATAGAGATGCAAGGAAGTTAGAAAATGCGGGCATGCAAAAATTTGATAAGTGGCAACAGGCTCAGATTAGATGATGACATGGGATACCTGCATGTAGGGGATGATGGAGCAACTAGGTAGCCAATCAAGGGTTGCAATGTGGCACCATAGGAATAGGTTCAGGTGCAATGCACAGGATGTTGCCACATGGTAGATCCAACAGTGAGCACAATTTTGCAATATGAAGTTGTGCGATTGTTAAGAAATGCAGGCAAGTGGGCGATGAGGTGGCAGGCCAACCAATCAGAGGCCACAACGTGGCACCCAGTCAAAGGACAGTTGACCTCATTATAGAAATAAAGGAAAAAATGAAATAATTAAAATGATTAGATGTTTTAATTATTTTCTTAGGTTAAAAGTGCATGTTCATATTTTAAATTGAAAAGGCATTTAATCTAAAGTTTGAACTTTAGATCAGTTTAAATTTTTCAAATTTTAAATTTTAAAGGATGTGCAGACCTATGTTTCATACCAAAGGAGTCATTTTCAAACTGACTTTTGAGGGGTTTTTGGTAGGTGAATATAGCGATGTTATATATCACCAAAATTGGGAGAAGATAAACTTTCTGATTATGAAGTCAGTTTTTGCACAGGAAGCAGTGTGTTCATGTTATTCTAGGTTTTCTCTCAGATTCCTAACAAGCAACCACATTCAAGTATCAAAGTTTAGTTGTGTTTTCTAGTTAGGTAATGACCTGAATGTGGCTAAAAGGAAGTGAAAATGCAGTTAAGGTCAAATTCTAATCACATTCACTCAATACAACCTCAATTTTACCAAGCATTTTAGTTAGTTTTTAGATTTTGATGACTTAATGAGTTTTTATTATTTTCAGCAGAAAATATTTTCAAATCAGTTATAGGATAATGATGAAACAAAATTAGATCAAATGGTTAGAGAGATGAAAGATGTTTGGAATTAACTAGGGATGGAATTCCAAGTGGACACATGTCATCTTTAGATTAGATCTATGAATTCATCTTGGTCTATATCTTTCTATCTTTCATCCATTGTAAGGATTCCAGTTCTTTGGAGAAAATTGGCACACTACTATGATACCAGGGTTTTGGTTCCAGTCTTGATGCATTCTCAATACTGAGACACCATATTTTTTAGCATAATTCTCTCATGTGAAAAATAGTAGCAAGGAATATATAGATAGTTCAGATATGTTAGGTGTTTTCATGTTTTCATTTCATGCATTTGGTTGTATTGTTTCAAGGAAATTAATACAAAGAACAGAAGAATTTCATTAGTTTCATTTTGATTCTCGTCTCTAGTCTTAGTGAATTGTCAACATTTTATGATCTTTGAATAGAGAGCTTAGGTCATGTTGGGTGTTTGTTTTGGACGAGGTCAATGTCAAGAATCCATAGTGTAATTCCTCTCGTGAAAAGAAAATCTTTTTAAGGATCTGCTCCAAGGTTCAGTGTTTATCTTGCGACGTACCAAAATCCTCTCAGTAGAAGATAAATGTGAATGTTCACAAGGAGGCCTTTGCTGGTTCTAAAACCCTTTTATCTTGGAATTGAAGTAAAATCTGTTCGCTATCTCAAAATATCACACCAAAAGAACAATATTTTTGTATTTTTTGTTTTTCAATGAATGCAACTCTAACAATGCAGCTAGTATGAGGTCCTATTCTAACAAGGGGTTAGC
Organism: Cupressus sempervirens; assembly: GCA_028749045.1. NCBI lineage: Eukaryota > Viridiplantae > Streptophyta > Pinopsida > Cupressales > Cupressaceae > Cupressus > Cupressus sempervirens. The sequence continues at coordinate 332,328,983 of CM053785.1, forward strand.
AAAGAAAATAATGAAACTGAAAGAAAATAACATGAAATCAAATAACTTGAAATTGAAATTACTAAATGGACATAAGCTATAGAACACAACATGCTATGAGTTAAACCTTCGAAGAAATCAGTAGGAAACCAATGAAAATAAGAGCAACGCTTCCTAGAATCCACTGATGCAATCGTCGGTGAGAATTTTAACAAATTGAATGATGTTTCACTCTTCATCAAATCACAAGGCCATGAAAAGTGCACTCATGCAAGACAAAAAGCTATGTAGAAACAATTAGGTGATCTCTTCTCAAGCTCGTTATGTCAACAGAATTCATATATCTATAGCAAACACTAGAACTAAAAGATCGCACAACTAGAAACAATGCAATAAACCTTTGGCTCAATCAAAATCTCATGAATAAAATCCACAAAACAATGACACATTCAGGAAAGAATAACTACACTCCAAATGCTAGCACCAAAAGCATAACTTTATTGCATAATAACGACGACCTTTTTTACATTTTACAATGGGGTATTTATAAGAAATCGTCTCCTCAATTTGTGTTGAGAGTGAGAGATATATTAATGCAATAAAATGCTTTTAAAACATTTAAAACAAACTGAATATATACAAATTGATAATCTAACTAGTGTTTAGAGGAACTCCATCCATATTAATTGGATGCATGAGTGCTTTACATGTCAAAAACAATGAAAGCATGAGAGAGAAAGTAGGAGGAAGCCATCAGTCAAAGTAGAAGTGCATGGAGACATCAAAAAATAGAAGTCGACCCTTCACTTGATGTGTGTTAGAGTTAAATTGCCATCAAAATGCACTCCTAATGCATGGAAAGTGCTATTTTTAGAGCTGGAAATCAATTGTTGGCACACCTCCAAATTGTAGACCTGTGGACCTCGACTGGGTCAAAATCTCAAAATTTTACTAAGTGTCAAAATTGAAATTCTGCTATCTAGGTTTTGCTCATCTTTATCTTAAAGTATGTTTGGATGTTTTCCCTTGAATTTCTCTATAATCTCAGTAATCTTAGCAGCATTGGGAAGATCCAAAGCCTCATACTTGTCTTTGACCTTCTGTCTATAGTTGTCCACCTCAATTTGAGTTTTTGCAAAATCTCTGAGTTTGGTGTCCAACTCTAACAATGCTTCTTCTATCTTGAAGGGTTGTTTGATGTCTTCATTACTGGATGCTTCCTCTAAAGTCTTTCTAAAATTCTCCACAACTACCTCAACTAGTAAAAGCTTCTCTCATTCTATATCTTCAAAAATGTCCAAGCATGCATCACTATACAACTTTTCTGCTTCCAAAATTCTCTCTCGGGCTTGGTCCTTAACCCTATGTATCTCATCATGCAATGTTTCCATCACTTTATTTCCATCTGCAATCTTTTCTATCCAATCATCTATCATGTCTAACTCTTCTCTGGTATATACATCAATTAGAATGCAGTACCTTTGCCCTTTTATGGCCTATAGAGTTTGTAAATCCTTGCTCCATACCCGTACCTCATCCATAATACTAAAGTCCTACCTCAAAATTGCCATGATCTTATCAACATTCTCTTGTGTAGCATGCAATAACTTCAAACTTCCTGTGATTATAGTGACACCCCTATCCTTAAGGCTATCTCACCAATCCTGAAAAAACTCTCAAAAATGGACTAATCCGTACACCTTCCCCTTCTTTAAGAATGGTAGTCAAAGTCTCCTCAGGGTGTTCAAAATCAAGAGGACCAATAACTTTAGCTAAATATCCTTTTAAGATCTCAACTTGCATTCAAAGTGTTCTAATTTCAATCTCATCCTGTTCCATATGGTTAAGAACCTCCTTGACTCCCATAGTCATCATCTGTCAGGAAGTTTCCTGTGTAGGCTTTCCTAACATGATATCCTTCACTTCATAGTCCTGAAGGCTAATAAATTCTTCATCTGTACCTTTCAGAGGGTGAGGCACCTGTGCAAATAAGTCATGGTTTTGAGTAGTAGTAATGAATGCAAATGGTGTTGCATCATGTAATGGAGAGTCAAGCTTGTTCAAAATCTCTGCAATGTCACAAATATCATCCTCTAAAGCAAGGAATTGATGCTTAACACTTCTCATTATTTCTTTCTAAAACCATCTTAGGATATGTGTTTCTATAACCTTGGCTCTGGATGATGAAGGGATGTGTTCAACTACCTCCTTCCCTTTATCGCTCTTGCTTGGAGTGTCCTGTTGTGAGGGTTCTTCTTTTGTAGTCTCGATTTCTATGGATCCTGTAGTTGGATCCTCAACTTCTTGAGAAGGTTGTTGTATACATTCTACTACCTATGCCTATTTTGATGGCTCATCATTAATCCTTGGTGTTGGCTATCCTTGTAATGATAATTCCTTCTGAACATGCTCTTCTAAACTTAGAGGTGGAGGTGTCACTAAAACCTTACCTACCATCATAACCTGAGGTGAAGATGGGGGAGTTGGATGAGGACCTTGCATCTTGGGTGGCATCTACATCCAATCTTGCTGTTGAAATTCACTTGTAGGAGTATCTCTAATCTTATCTCCAACTAGTTCTGTACCCACTGGCATGAAGTCAAAATTAGGGATGGAGAGAACATCATCACCTAACTCCCTTTTCTCATTCACCCATTGTTGTACTTCATCTTCCAAAGAAGAGAGTTCTACCATTTTAGCTTGGGTGGGTGGTGGGGCATTTGTGACACTCTTCTTTCTTTCCAATTCTGTGGCTTTGGCCAGTCGATTTCTCCTTTGTAGAGGCAATTTCTCCTCCTCTTCATCTGACTCTATTTCCCCCTCATCTAATTCTTCTTTGAGAATAGTTTCAGGAATAGAGGGATTAGACACTAATATTTTATGAACTCTTTGTCTCTTGTCCATTCTAACCTTGACCCTCCTTTGCTTCTGTGGAACCATAGGAGAAGCAGGATCTTCATTCATCAGATGAATGGATGTCTCTGGAATCTCTCCTTCTTGTTGACTTGACAAAATAGGAGGCAATGGAAAATCAACCTTGATATGAGAAATTCCAGAGTCTTGGGGCTCTTGGAGAGTAGATTCCTATTGCTACAAAGGGGCCTATTCTTCAACATGCTCTGTCTGAATCCTCTGAGGAGAGGCTCTCTTCCTCTTTTCCTTCTTCTTCTCTAAAGGATGGTAGTATCCCACTAAAAAATCAAGCTGGTAGACTATTTCTAGCTTGATAGGAGACTGAAGTGCAAAGATAGGAACTATGACTTTCTTCCCCTTTACCCTTTTTGGGCAAGCATGTGCATGGAATATCACTGTATCCAGAATTGGATCAAGTGGAAAGGGTTTCTTCATCCAAATCTTTGTCATTCTAATGAAATGTCTTGCTCGATGATTAATATCATCTCCTTCCTCTCTATCAATTTCTGCATTCAAGATGGGCCTCTCACCAACTTTATTTGTATTGAATAAGGGATCAAGTAGCTCCTGTGAATCTTGTAGCCTTATCTCATCCAAGATGGTCAAATGGAGAGCCTTCTTTGCTAAATACAAAGTCATTCTACAATAGTCTCTGAGATGAACATCGTAGTCATTTGTGGCATTCATCCAATGATCTTCAATGGTGTTCTCATGGTAGAACTCTTTCCCTACCAGGTTTTCCACTTTACCAACATTGTCAAAGAATGGCTGGGGAGAGTTATATTCTTCAAGAAGATAATTCTCCCATTCGCACTTGAAAGTCAAGATATCTTGCTTTCTCTTTACCTGGTATGCTCCTATTACAAAAGGCCAATCCCTATAAGGCCTTCGTTGTTTTTTTATGTAGGGCCCATTTGCCATTGCACCAAAAGCCATGACTGTTAGTGAGGATGGAACACCACATAATTAACCACCTATGGGTAGGGGAGTGTGTTGCATCACCCAAAAATCTCCCCCTCGACGTGCATACCAGGCAGTTACGTAGGTCAGGAAGGCACCAGGGAGATTTGAACCCATGACTAGGCCAAAACCAGGCTTTGATACCAATTGTAGGGCCCATTTGCCATTGCACCAAAAGCCATGACTGTTAGTGAACATGGAACACCACATAATTAACCACCTACGGGCAAGGGAGTGCGTCACATCACCCAACATTTTATCCTCTCATAAGTTGACTCAATCTACTAGGAAATCTCCATTAGAACCAACTTGTCACTTAGGTATCTTGGTAGCTTCTTTGGATGGATGGATGCACCACCAACTTGAATGTATGTGAATGTTCGAAACTGGATGAAATATGCACCAAGAGCTATGATCTATGCCTTCGCCTCATTAGACAATCTCTTCCCATAATCCCCTTCGATGAATCGAATGATGGCAAAGATGAAGACATCATTCACAATTCTGTACTCCTTGCTCTATGGTGAGAGCTTCTTCTTAACTAGCTGAGGATAGACTATATATGGCCATGCATTAGGATCCTGCATATTGCCCTTCTTGTACAACCCAGGATAGTCAGTGGCTCTCATTGCAAGTAGATATACCACATAAGAAGTCATATAGAACTTATTCTTGTCCTTTACTATCTCTAACTAGTCACACAAGTTCTCACTAAGTGTGGTGGCCCAATCCAGTGGCATCTTTGCGTGTCTAATGGTCTCAATGAAGTTGACCATGAATTGAGTGAGATGACCTGCTATAGGCAATCCCATAACTCTGCTAAGGAAAATGATTGAATATCTAATGTCATCCTTCATGTATCCTTGAGTCATATCTGCTTTACTGATTGTCTTCCCCCGAGGTGGCTTCTCAATGAGGTATGAGGAATATATGATGTCGATGGCCTCCTGGTAATGATCCTTATGCCACCTCTTAGCTGCTTCATATGAAAGCTTGATAAACTGATTAGCTCTAGGTAGGTGAAAAACCCTCTCAATATTATCAGGTCATAGATCTAAGACCACTTCCCCTATGATGCTCTTTACCACCCTTTCCTTAGGAACAATATGCTGAGATAGGGTCATAATTAATTCAGCTGACTGCACAATCCTAGGATTTGATGCTGCATTTACCAATCTAGAATGGATTAAGGTGGATCTCAAAGATGATCTTTCAGTTGGGTTGTTACAAACTCTCAAAAACTCTCCCAAGTCTGTGTGTCCAAGTTCTATGTCTTTGATCTCAGAGTATTCATCATGCAACCGTGACTTCAGGGTTACACCTTAGAACTTGTACACAACTAGTTTTGTTGCTGATTCAAATGTGGATGCCATCTGATTATATTACCTACACGTCACAAAAGAGAAAAAAGAATGATTAATTATTGGATACATATAAAACATGAAAAAAAAAATCTTTTTAGAAAACTTATATAACTTGTTTTTTTTTTTAAATTTTGTTTTGTTTTTAAAACTGATTTAAAATAAAAAAAATAAAATAAAAAAAAGTTGGGTTGAGGCATGGTGGTGGTGGCCGCACCGCATGCCCAAAAGGGCATGTGCAGTGCCAGGTGCACTTCCTCTTGTGGTTGCATGCGTGCGAGTGTTTGAGTGGAGGTTGGGGGGAAGGGGTCTCCATACCTTTCCCTCTTAGCCCTTCTAAAAAAGAAAATGAACAAGTAAGAAGGGAAGGGGGGTTTTATAACCTCCTTCTTTTTTCTTTGCAAAGTGCATGTGCCTCAATGTCGCGAGATTTTTTTAAATTTTTTTTATTTGACTTTAAAATTCTAAGTTATTTAATCGAGTTTCCTTCTCCCGACTCTCAAACTATGAGTCTGGGAGTTGAAAAAAGTAGGGGGTCCCCATTCCTAGTAAAGAATGGGGCATGTGTTGTGAAGACCACAATAGGTCATAGTTGTAGTCCCTTAAAGCTGTATGTTGTTTTGTTGTTGCTTATGACTCAAGGAGTTATGTAAATGCTTCAGGGAATCAATAGGGTTGTAGGTTCATTGAGAAGGATATCATGTAGGAATGAGGTTTGGATTGAGCACCAATGTTTATTTACAAGGTAAATAGATACATCATATATCTAAATATATACATGAGTATCAGATATCCATATGTATGCATTTGATTCATGGATTTTCCCAATGGATCAGGCACTGGTCAGTTATAGGATCATTAAAGTCTTACTGCTACATATCTGAGGGTTTGTTGAAATCAACATTATTAATCAAACATTCTTTCTCTTTCATGTTGAAGGACCTAAATGTTTGACCCTCACTCAGCTTATGAGATTCATAGCTTTGCATTTAGCTATCGTAGATATGTGTCATTTCATGAGTCATTAGGAGAAATAAGGGTAAAATATTCTTAATAGATTTAGGGATATGTTTTTGCATTGGTACGGTATCATTTGAATCTGAGGTCTACCCGCCTAGGTTTAGCAAAGCCTAAAGTAGAAGAAGGGTCATGCCTTATAGTTGGCCTGTTGTCAGAAATGGCATTTGAAAATGGGAGTTAGCTACCCCTAGATATGGCAGTTTCTTAGTGGGATAATTGAAAACCCTCCAGCACTTTCAAACACCAACAAATTGTTAGGAAAAAAATGCATGGGAAATTTAGCAAAAAAATTACATTATACCTTTATTATTTGTATTTTAGAGGAGCTCTACTAAAAAGAAAGACCACCTTTTTTGAGGAGATGATACATTTTGTAGTGGAAAAGAAATGATGTTAGGTAATGATGACTATTAAAGTTAGTATTAATATTGAAGTCTGGAAAATCTGCCCAAAGAATGTGAAATACCTTTTAAAAATAATGAAGTATGAGCCAAGTTGATATCTTTATTATAAATCTCCTTCCATTAGCTATAAAGTTATTAAATTAGTTGATAAGTGTACCTTGAGAAATGAGGAGAAGAGATCTAGTAGAGATGGGGTATTTTAATGATTACTATTCACTTCATATCTTTTGTTGGTGATTCTTGGCTCTCTGCAAAAAAATATAGAAACTATGTTAAGTGTCTTGGCTTGAGAGTAAAGTTTATCATGTAGAGTGAAACCTTGGAGTAGACTATTGTTAGGATTGATCCTAACTTGGAGAGGGTCACCAAGTTTTTGACAAAGTGTACATTATGGTTAGCCCTCCAAAATGGGTAGAGTTGAGAAGTTGTAGGGAATTAATGGAGAACAAATAAACTTGGAACTATTTCAAAAAAGTTGGGGCTTGAAAATTATATCCTTGTGATGCATGACCATAACACTCTACGATCCTCAAAATTTTCCAACCCTTGGAATAAAGGCCAAGTGACTATTAGGAGTGTGAAGTTTGTGGTTACTCCAAAACTTATTAGAAAAGCTACTAGTATAGCTTGTGGAGGTTTGAAAGTGGAAAGAAAGGGCTCGGTTGTCTACAACAAGTTCAGACATAAAATTTTCAAAGGCACAAAAGAGTCGATAAGGGTTAAATTGATTAATAGGTATGGGTGCCTCTCTCCCCCTAGTCCTTTTGCTATCATTATGTAGGTGATAAAGTATTTTACCTTGGAAGGGCACTTCATGACCTACCATGTGTAGACACCTAAATTTGATTACACTACTTTGGTAATCTAATTTAGCCATCTCTAAAGGCATCATTAATTAAATTCTTATTTAATTAATCCTTTGTCATCCCCTAGTTGATTAATTTAATTAATCATCTATAGTCCTAATTGATAAATCAAATAATCTATTATTTATCAATTAAATCCTTTTCTCCTATCTAATTCCAAAAATCCCCATTTATTAAATAAATCTATTTGATAAATGAAATCCTCAAATTCAAAAAAACCCTAACCTATCTCTAATCCTCCATTTAGCCTAATCCACCCCATCCACCCATACTAACCAAGCTTAGTCACTAACTCACCCACCCTCATTAATGCCATCCACTTGCACATCTCTAACATCCCTAATCTAATCCTAAACCCAAGCCTAATCCACCCCCTAATGTTGTCACATTCCTTAAACAAGTTTAAGACTTTCCTAATCCAAACCAAAGTCTCCCCTCAAAAAAACCCAACCACTAAGTCATGAGTGCTCTTACAAAACATAAAGACTCTTACAAGCCCACTCATGACTCTTACACCCATCTTCCACACTCTTCCCTCTTCCACACTCATTCCTCTTACATCCCTCTTACATACTCAACCCCACTCATCATGCCCTTAACCAACCCTTAACCCTGCCCTCTCACACTCATCCTCCTTGTGACAAGTGTCACCTTCCCATTGGTGCTAAACAAGCACAATCCATGTGCTCCCCTTTGAGTGCATCTTAGCCCTCCTTAAGCCTTCATCCATCCTTGCATCTAAGCCCTCCATCCCTCTACCCCTTAGCCTATAAATTGAATCCCATCCCAAGCCATTTCATCAACAATCTTTGAGCCAAAGTTACCATGCTATTTTGAGAACCAAATCCATCAACCATACCCTTATAATGCCAAATTGAGAGCTCACAAAGCTACCAATTTTCCATTACCCATCTCCATTGAAGCAACTTTTGAGCATCTTGAGCATACATCCATAGCAAAAGGACACATCTACAGAATCAAGAAAGCATGGAGTGTTTTCTCTCGTGAGGTTTGCACTTCTTATTTTCTTTCTTAGTCTAAGCATATATGTGAATTTAGTTTTTGGTTTGTGAATGTTTACTTTATTTGTTAATGTTCTTTGCATACTGATTCTGGTTCTACACCATGGGTACCATTTCCCTCTATTGAATATGCTAAGGCATTATGAAATGATTAATGTTCCCTTTTTTCTTTAGCATTCTCTAGTTAAAATCATTTCTAATGGGGATAATCTACCCATACAATCAAGGTCTTGTTTTTTTCTTGTATCACTATGTTTCTTCCTATGATCTTGGGTTGGGTAGGTGTCTTTCTAGGAATGCTAGTCCTCCCCATTGTAATACCCCAAAATTGGCACATTGCCATTCTAAACTAGTTCTGGTCTATTTAATCAATCTTAAAGTCCTATTGTACTAGGCAATTCTGATTCTAATAATTGCTACTTGACCTAAGTGTCAAATGCAAAAAATCTCTAACCTACATTAATTACATACTTTATTTTCCTAAGTCTAATTGAATTAGCAAAGGTAAGCCTATTAATTAATTTAATTTAATTATGAGTCCGAGCACTTTAATTAAATTAAATTTACCCCTTTGGCTAAAATACACATTAAGAAATTAAATGTCTTTGATTTAATTAAATATATCCTCACTTCTAATTATTGAGTTTAATTATTCAATTAATTAAGAATATTCATTTATGAGGTCATATTCAATTTTATTAAATCAAATATACTCTCCAAATTCTCTCTTTAGTTCAAAATTGAAAACTCTAAGTGAATGGAAATTGAAAAATGAATTGAATTAGTTAACTCTTTCTCACACTTAGAAGTGAATCCATTAACTTCCTTTTCACAAAGAATTTTCCATTCTAATTGAATCTCATTTCCAATCTTGATCGTTCATCCAAATTGATCTTGATCGATGATCAATTCTTGAATTCTATTTAAGAAACCCTCAATTCCTCATTGCAAAACATGCACATGAAAAGTATCAAACTTATGCTGAATTGATTACTCATTTCTTGCATTCACAATCTCCTTTATTTTCTTGAATATTAATCTCATCTAGTTTAAAAATACATTCATTAGATTAATACTTTCTTTTTATTCTTATCTTAACTTGCATATCATATAGATAAAATCCTTCATTCTAGATGTCTGGTTGCTAGCTTCTCAATCTGAGAGTGAATAGCAAAATCAATCTAGTTAAGAGGAAATAGATCAAATTATTAGGTTATTTTAGATGAACAATCCTATGTTGATTCTAGGATGATTCTTCATATAATGATCAAGTTGAAGTGTGGTTAATTACATTAGGCCATAGTTAGTACTCACATTTCTAGTGCCCATTGTGGGGCCAAGAAATCAAGTTTCTGGCCTCATTTGATGTTAGTTTTTTCCAAAATTTTCATTTAATGTCATTTCTATTTGTACAATTCCTTAGTTTCTCATGCAAAAAATATAATTCTCACATAAGAAATTAAAGTTTTGCTCCTTGTCCTACACTTTCTCATGCAAAAAAGTGTATAATTGTGTGGTTTCTCATGTAGTACATATCATTTTCCTGAGTGGGCTACAAAACTTCACACAAAACTCAGTATCAAAAAAATGAAATGCAATTTCCAGATTCTATTTTTATCATGATGATTAGATTTGACATTTTTTTTGAAGCATTTTTTTTTTAGTTTCTAATTTTAAACAACCTAACAATGGTGTGCAGAATGCTTGTCAAAGACACCTATTACAAAAAAATAAATAGTACTAATAGTTTGATTGCAAGGCAATTAGTTAAAGAATCACATTTCAAAAATATATTCAAACCCACTTAAACCTTGTGTCTTTTTACCACTTTCTTACACGCATAGTGTAATAGGGCTTGTGAACTTCGTAGGGCTCTAGACAAAGGAATAGGGGAGTATGTTCTTTGGTACTTGGAAGTGATGCCCAAGAGTAAATTAGAAACCTAGATGCCTTTGGAAGATGGTAACCGAGGGAGGCAAGAATGTTAGTGGTTCTCCTATATGAATCTTTTTTATGAAGAGATGGTGACTTCCTTTTAGGAAATCAAAATCTTGAGAAAAGACAAGTTCGGATTGATAGGATAACTCAGTGATGAAAATGTTCTATGTGTTTGGGTAAGGTGATGAGGTAGAGGATTATGTTCTTTTCCCTTTGGAAAAATTAGAAACTTTGACCCTTAGATTCGAACACCAGTTTGAATCAACCATTAGAGGGCCTGTTAGAGTGATCCAACCTCTAGGAATGACCCAAGTGAGTACAACCCTTTTGCAAATGATTCCAACTCACTATAATAAAGAAGATTTGTAGGGAGAAAGACTCCAAAGCCATGTTGATTTCTTCCTCTTGATTCTTGATATCGCATATCAAGAGGAGGCTCTCTCTGTTGCACTAGGCAGTGCCACCCCAATCTTGCTTGTCAAGTGTGTGAACTTTTAGATGCTAGTGTGGGTTGCTAGCCTCAACTTCATTTACAAAGCCACTAAGGATTAATGTGAATGGAAGCCAAGTAAATTTTTTTAGATAGTTTCTACCTGGTTTACCTCTAAAAGGAGGGCATAATCTTTGTACAAGGAGGGGGAAGAATCTCTCCTATAGATACTCACCATAGGAATGTACCTAGATGCTAGAAGGTGGTATATGCACTTTATTTCTACCACATGAGTTCTCATTCAATGTATATGTTACTGAGTCCTTGGTATACACCAAAAACATAGGCACCCTCCAATGGGGTGACATAGTTGTGTGAGGTGAACACATGCACATAACTTGTGAGACAAATTTTTTGCTTCCTCTACCATTTTTGGTTATAGGGATAAAGATTGTTTTTTTTCAAGTCTTTAAACTTGTCCAAATCTTCCAAACAAAAAAAACATCAAGACTCCCCCATTCTTCCGAGTTGCTTTTTCCTCGGCTGGATTGTTTGCAACTACTGATTGCTTCTCATGTCTAAAAATAACTATCTACTTGCAAACCAAAATGATGTCCATAATATGAAAAAAATTCTGATATCTACCTAAAACTTGTAAATAATGTTAGTCCTCTATTTGGAAACTATCAAAACTATTGAAGATCTCTTAAGATTCAATCAAAACCTGTTAGTTTGGTCCTTTTCTCATATTCAAATATGCAAAACTTCAAGTGAGAAAATTTTCTATTTCCATTTCCTTGTTGGGCTCTCTATATTTCCTCATTCTATTGTCTATGAATCTTCACACAAAATATTGCCAAAGCACTATCTTTTTATGCCAAAGTTTGTCTTTTTGGTCAATCTGTCAAATCCTTACATAGGTTTGAGCAAGTTCTCATATGAGAAACCAAGTCTAAAATTGTTGTTTTCAAAATTTTCATGGTTCATTTTATTTCCTCATGTGGTTCTCTATGAATTCTCACATGAGGCTTTGTCCTAAAGATGCCAAAATTTCTCTTTTGGAGGTGTTTCCTCACTTGGTTTTCTGTATTTCCTCACCTTGGAGTCATTTTCTTGCACGAGTTTGGCCAAATTTGTCAAAAATAGTAAGCTATTTTGAGCTTCCTCTTCAAAACTTGATCCAAGTCTGATATGTGTCTAGAACACTTGGTTAGTCCTTTTTCTACAACAATGTCCAACTTTGACTTCTTGTTTAGTTAACAACTTGTGATCTACACATGAACTAGTCTCCTCACTTGGTTATCTTATTCTACTCTCTTGTGTTTGTTATATATTGTGTCATGATAAGTCATAACTCTTGTCTATTATAGCCATTTCTTTGACTATTCATACATAGATATACAACATGCTTACTTACTTTGAGGCTACATTCTAGTGTGATCCTTGTCTAAGATTTTATTTTCATCATTATCTATGAATATTGAAACAAGGAGTGAAACATGTTTCCTCCCCATATACTTAGACAAGATAGAGCTAGGGGTTGAAATCATGGCAAAGGTCACTTCCTAGTTTATACATAGTTTGAATCTAGTGAATCTAGTGAGGGTTCTTCATGATCTCTTTCACCTGTTAGACCACCTCATGTTAAAAGAACAATTTCCATAAACTTTCAGCAAACTAGGAATCCCTTGTATCAAGAGAATCCTAAAACTAGCAAAACACTTGTCTTCAAACAAAACAACTAAATTCTCATTTAGAAGACCTTTTCAACCAACATACATTAAAACCTACCACACTCCTAGAATGGTTGATCAAGAAAAAAGAAATGGAGAACATAGTAGAGGACAAGATCACCAAAGAAATGAAGGATAGAAAGAACCTTACACTGATGAGAATAAGGAAATTGAAGAGATACTTCTCGAAGACATAGAAAAATGTCATAAGGATAAACACTTTCAGAATGTGATGGAAATCTTGCTCAATGAAGAGAAAGAGAAATACTTTCTTAAGCTCACTCAAGAAGGAGAAAAGCTACCTCATCATTTTAATGGTGAAACAATTATCACACATGAAGAAGAAATTGAAACATCCAAGTTACTAAAAAAATTGAAGATCATGCAAGAACAATTGGCCCAAATAATTCATGACAAGGATAAACCAACAAAAACATACACCTTAGACACTCTTTGTCCATTTACTTTTGAAAAGAGTGTAAGAATGCCTCCTTTTCCAAGAGAAGTTGAGTTATCCAAGTACAAAAAATAATTCAAATAATCCGATCCCCAAGATCATTTGAGGGAATTTGGTGCTTTTTCTATGAAATTCTTGCACAATCAGACATATCTTATTTGTTTATTCCCATGGAGTCTAGGTGGTTAGGACATGGAATGGTTTTCAAGGTTTCTTACTAGCATTAAAACATTTGATGAGATTGCTAACCTATTTTTTCAATAGTAATCACACAACACACAACATTTAGTTGGCATATGTGACTTGTGTAATCTCAAACAAAAAGTCAGGGAACCTTTCCTCGTGTTCCTTTAGAGATGGTGATAATTATACACCAAATACTGATTAAAGATTCCTTAAATGAAAAAACTTTACATCTTCATGGATAATCTTTTGCCCAACTTTGGGTACAAAGTTCAACTTCAAGGCTCACACACCTTTGAAGATATGGTCACAAAGGCTATCTGAATAGAAGAGTTCATGGTCAAAAAGGGAGAGATAACCCTTTGAAAAGATACTAAGAAAGGATCAACCTCTAGTAAGGGTAAATCCAAGTATGTCAATAAAAATTGAGAGGTAGTACATGATGGATTAGTTGATAACATTACCCTTAAACCTGTCAAAACAACTTTCAATCTCACAGAATATCTCAATACATCTTAAAATATTGACAAATCTCCTCTTGATAACAATACATTTGGAAACAAAATGAAGAACTCATCTTGGGTTACATGAAAAAAACATGAATATACACCTCTTGGTGAACCTCTGGATGTAGTCTAAAAAACCTTGCTTCAAAAAAAGATCATTACTCCACTAGACAATTCTCATCCATATGATCCACAACCATGACCTCCATGGTGGAATGAGATTGCATTTTGTGAATACCATCAGAACAAGGGTCACAAAATGAATAATTGCATTAAGATATGTGATAAAGTTCAAGGCTTAATTGACAATGGCAAAATCATTGTAGATGGACATAATAAGAATTTGGACCACAAGGCTTTTAAGGAACGATTTCAACATTATGAGAAAGGAGAAAACTCTAAACATAAAGCTCATAACAAGGTTAACTATACATAAACCAATGACAATGATGTGATCAACATGGTTGAACCTATGATTTTGAATAGTCTTATGTCATCACAATTAAGGGAAAATAAGATAACACAAACCTAAGACATTATTTGTCTTAAGAGGTGCTACATCTCCTGCAACTGATCAAGAACTACACAATCTTATGCCAACCCTATAATGTGTTCTTGTGCCAAGATTTTACTTAAAGGACCCATGCCTTTTTCTCCCAAGTTAGATCAACACAAATACAAACCCCTTGCCAGTCCATCTAGAAAAGGTACAAAAATTGAAACATCTTTTGTGGTTAACAACTATAACATCCTTGACCAATTGCAATGGACAAGTGCTCAAATAATGATCTTTAAATTACTCAAAATCTTGCCTACTCATAGGAATATTTTTGTCAAAGCCCTCAATGAGGAAAATGTAATGTTATGGTTTTACAATGCATGCCCCATTTCTCCTAGAAATGGGGACCCCCTACTTTATTTTTTAGTTTTTTGGATCCTTTGTCTAGGGTCCGAGTCTTTTCTGGGGTCTTTCCTAGTGTCTTTGGTCAGATCTAGGTCCTGGTTCAAAAACCCAAATTCTAAAACTAGTGCACCAAAATTCAAAGGAAATAACACAAAGAGAAGACATTTCTCCTTGATGATGTGTAGCAACATAGCTGTGCAACACCAAGGGGTGTACTGGGACCCAAGTCTATAAAACCTTGGGACCCCCTTTCTCTTCTCAGCTTATTTTCTTTCTTTGAGCCTCTTGTATCACACTACCACACCTCATCAAGTGTGCAACTCCACATCACCACTTCCCTACTTCACACCTACACAAAAACACAAAATGATTATAACACTAAGTAAAGGTGTGCATTAGCACACCTATCTTTGTGCATTGCTATGCACTTTTTATTTTGCAAAACATTAAAAAATGAAAAAACTAAACACAAAAAAAAGGTGCATAGTAGTGCACCTTCTTCTTTTTTGAAATCCTAAAAAGCTAAGAAAATTAAGAAGCATAAGTAAAGGTGTGCAACTACACACCTTTATCCTCCTCATGCATTGAAGATCATATATGAGGGTGTGCACCAAGCACATCCCATGAGGTGTGCTAGTGTCCACTCTCATATATATATAAAATTTCTAAGGAGAAAAGACACACCTAGAGCACTAGATGCAACCTTTTTTTTGCATATCAGGTTTTAAAATTAGGTTTGTAGATGTTTTGAGCAATTAGGGTTTTTGGGTTTTGCTCATATAAATATTAGGGTTGGTATTAATTTGTTTTTTCTTTGAATTTGGACTAATATATGTTTTTTTTATGTAGATTTAATGGCTTCTTCATCATCCTCCCTTGCTACAAAGATGGTTCCCAAACTCGTGGTATTCAAGTTTCAAGGTCTTCCTATGAAGTCTCATTTCCAAGTTGATTATTCAGAGATCTAGGACATTGAACTTGGTTATACAAACTTGAGAAAATTCTTGGTATTGTGAAAAAAACCTACAAAAAGGTCCCCAATGATTTCTACTCTTATTTTATTAGGACTATTCAGTGCAACATCACACCTAGTATTGGTGCAATCCTCGGAGTTGATCATGACACTAGCAAAGAACTATGTTTCTTAAGAAAGGGCCATAAAGAGTATAACTAGAGAGATTGTACTAGATCTCCAACCCAAGAACATAGAGAAGGTGTTCCATCTTCCAAAAATAGATCAATTTATCAAGTTAACCTATCATTAGGCATAAAGATGGTACAAAGAGAAAATAGAGGAAGCATCTAAAATCATCTAGTCTTGATACCTCATTAACAAGAATCCTCTAGGGTGTAAATAAAGTAAGGTGGACATGAAAAGAGGTTACATGAAAGAGAATATCATGTATTCTATAATACTCTTGAGTAGAATCATGGGGTTGCTAGTATCAGGACACTTAACATATGGATGGTACATTTTATTGAGACTATCAAAAAAATAGAGATGCTAATTGATTGGGCTTCGATTCTCAGTGAGAATTTGGGTGAGTAGTTGGTGGAAATCAAGAATAACCATAAGTTCTACATGACATCTTATTTGGTGTACCTATTAGCTGCAAGGGAAATAGACTATCTGAGATTGTTTAAAAAGAGCAGTATGCAAGATGCAAACGCTTGGCCATATATAGTTTATCCCCAGTTGGTGAAGAAAAGGCTTCCAAAGAATAGCAAGGAATTCAAGATAGTAAATGATTCATTTATATTCATAATTATTTGGTTCATTAAGTGGGATTATGTGAAGAGGATGTCAGATGAGATAGCTGTAAAGATTTTAGAAGTTGGAGCCTACTACATCTAATATCAGACATTCACCTATTTTAGGGTAGTAGGTACCACTCTTAATCCTAAGAAGCTCCCTAGATATCCAAGTGACAAACTTATATTGCTGAAGATTGCTCAACAACTCTTGTCTTCCTTTAAAAAGGTTAGGAAGTAGTATAAGATAACTTGGGTGTGGCCCATTACTATAGGACCATTTAGTGTGGTCCAGATACAAGATATTCCATCTTTTGATTTTGAGTGGGATCAATATCCTTTAGATGAATATAATTATCCTTGACCTTATTTTGATAACATCAAAAGAGTGCAATATTTGGCTAGCAAGACATTCCAACATGAAGATGCAATTGGGGACCACTGGATGAATGCAATAGATGACTATGATATTCAATTAAGGGATTATTGTAGGATGACTCTCTATTTGGAAATTAATAGCTTCAAGATAAAAGTTCCTTTGAAGGTTATGCAATAGGATACTAAAGATGTCCTTGATCCATTGTTTGATAGGGACAAGATTGGTGATTGACCCATTATGAATGTTGAGGTTGATAAGGAAGAAAACTTAGATATCAATCATAGGTCCAAGTATGTCATAAAAATGATAAAGGATTAGATCAAAGGACCTTTCAAATTGGACCCAATTCTTCAAGTGGTAGTCTTCCATGCTATAGCCCACCTAGTAATAGGTCAAGGAGCTAAGATAATGATGCCCACTTTTACAGCTCAATACCTAGTGAGGTTAGAAATGGTGCAACAACTTGATAGAGAAGTTGTATATTATAGGGCTCAAAAAGATAAAGGCAAGAGGAAAAGAAATTCTCACTAACAAGCTGAGACAAAAGAGGAACCAAATCAAGCATTACCACAACTTAGGGTAGATAATGTTCAAGGGTTAGAGAATGTGGAAGCTACACAAGCCCATGATAATCCTTAAGTGCCACCAACTAAACAATCGCAAGGAGAAGCTAAAATAGAAATACAAGAAGTGTCTCCAGCGTAACAAGAGGTACGAGCCTCCCCATCAACTCCTAAGAAAAGAAAGATCAAGACTCTAGTCAAGAGAAGACAAAAGGTGATTAAGAGAATTATTTCTTTCTCATCAGTCTTGGAAGTTATCCTAGAAGGAGAGGAAGAACAGAATGATGAGGATGAAGAAGATAACCTTCCTTTGAATTAGAAGAATCATCTTGCTAGAGCTATAGAGTAGGATCAAAGAAGAAGCTCCACAATTATGCCACCATCCATTCTTGAGCAGCCTATTCAGTCTAATACATTAGAAGATGAACTACAACAATGGATTGATGAGTAGGAGGTTGAAAGGATTGATGCCTTTAAGATGTTAGATTTTGATTTTATGTTGTTGGCATTGAATTGGTGGGAGACAAAATAAGAGACACTCCAACTAACCAACCTCAACAAGAGGATTGGAGTCAGTTTCCACCTAAGCCACAAGGACCCAAAGTAGCTCCACCATTGCCAATTCAAGTCACATTTTTTGTGGATAAAGGTTTTTCTACTCCTCTTCCTCTAAAAAATGAAGAAGAACAAGTTCAAGCAGAACAAGAGGAAGAGCCACAAAAAATACCCACCGATGAAGTGTTAGAGGAAGGGAAAATATGTGACTATGCTTAGTAGACTTCCCAAGACATAGAAGCAAGAACTATGGAGTCAACATATATAGAGACTCCTGATGTGGATCTCTCATATAAGGAGAGGAATCCATAGAGGAGTGATAAGAGGAAGAGCATATTAGAGGAAACTCCTTTGTCTTCAAAAGGAAAATATTTGATGGAGCACATCCCAAGATGGATAAGAAAAGAGGTAATTAGAAAAAAAAGGTAGTAATTCACTACTAAGGAAGAGGATAGGATCAAATTTATTGAAGTAATCAAGAAACCTAAGTCACCACCAAAGGATGCATGGGTATTGACCTTTATCATGAGTGATCAAAACCAAGATTTGTTTGCACATGTTGCTATCCCTCTTTTGCATGTAGATTTTGAGGAATTAACTCCAAGAGATTATAAACTAAATGAGGTTATGCTTGGGAAACTAACATTGGACACTGCTAAGTTGATGGTGACAACTAGAATTAAAGAAGTGTCTAGGCACTTAGAACAGGACGAGCCAGAATTGATAACACTTCAGAAATAGAATGAGATCTTAAAAGGATTTCTTAACAAAGTTGTTGGTCCCCTAGATCCTAAAAATTATGAGGAAAATTTGAATGCAACATTGGAGAAAAGGGATAAGGAGATAGTATAGCTAGATCCATTTTTGAAAGCTTGTCAGCAATGGTGAGAGAGTTTTGAAGAGAAAGGTGTATATATATATATATAGGGAAATCTTAAGCTGCAACACCATGTGCAAGATAATTCAGATAAGCTAGTGGCCATTTTGAACCAAGATTTTGGTTTGATGGATGAAGTACATACCTGGGGCAAAGACTTGCAAGCACTATAATCAATCAAGGGTCAAAGGTATCAGATGTTAATGGAAGTATATATAGTGGAGGAGTTAGATAAAATTGATGATTGGATAGAAAAGATTGCAGATGACAATACAGTAATGGATACATTACATGCAGAGATTCATAAGCTCAAGGATCAAACCCAAGATAAAATTTTGGAGGTAGAGAAACATTATAGTGATGGATGTTTAGATATTTTTGAAGATGATTCAAGGGAAAAATTGATAGCTATAGAGGTATTAATTGAGAAATTTTGGAATACTTTTGAAGAAGCTTCTAATGATGATGACATTATACAAGCATTCAAAATGGAAGAAGCATTATTAGACTTGGATGTGAAATTAAGAGATTTTGCAAAGACTTGCATTGAGGTGGCTAACTATAGGTAGAAACTAAAGGATAAACATGAAGCCTTAGATTTTCTAGATAGAGTTCAAGTCATTAAGATTATTAAGAAATTCAAGGGAAAATACTCAGACATAGCTCTCGTATAAAGGGGAACAAAACCCAAAAGCCAAAATTTTAGTTGTGACACTTGGTGAAATTTTGTATTTTTTGAACCTAATTGTAAGGTGTATAGGTGTACTTTTCAGCAGTGCATCAAAATTTTTTGAGCAAGTTAGAGGTGCGCCAATAGTTAATTGTCCATTCTAAATTTAGAGCTTTCCATGCATTGGAAATGCATTCTGATGGTAGTTTGACTCCTACATATGCCTAGTGAACATGGAGCTTCTATTTTTGGTACTTCCAAACACTCCTACATCACATCTAAAGGCTTTCTTCTTCTTATTTTTTCATGCATCCATTTAATGATATAAATATGGATGGAGTCCTACTTAGAACTAGTTAGATAGTTAGTTTGTACATAAATAGATTTTTTTATTAGTTTAGAAGCATATGTTTGCATAAAGAGATCTGTCACTCTCAACACTAATTGAGGAGAGAATTTCTTATAAATTTAGGAATGTAACACGTATTCTAGGCTGCCATTATTTTGATGCAATAATATATGCTTTTGGTGCTCACATTTGGAGTGTAGTGATTCTTGCCTAAGTGTGTTATATTTTGTGAATGTATGTTCATGGAATGTAATTGAGCCAATAGTTTTATTGCATTATTCTAGTTGTGTGATCTTTTAATTTTGGTGTTTGCTACAAGTCTACAAAATCCATTAATGTAATAAGTTCGAGAAGAGATCACCTTCATTGTTCTTACATAGCTTTTTGTCTCACATGAGCATAGTTTCTGTGACCTTGTGATTTGATGAAAAGTGAAACATCTTATGGTTACTAAATTGCCATTGACAATTGCATTAGTGGAATTAAGGAAGCACTGCTCCTATTTTCATTGGTTACCCATCGATCTTTTCAAAGACTTAACTCCCAGACATGTTGTTTCCATGGCTTATGTCTATTAGAATTTTACTTTTCATCTTATTTTCCTAAACTTCTTGTTACCCTATCTTTGTTATTTTCTTTTACAAACAATTGGTTAATTTAGGAATTCATACAGTCACACATTGTTAGATTGCATTCATTAAAATATAGAAAAATATATTTCTTTTGAGATAACAAGCAGATTCTACATATTATCCAAATTGTTCAAACTAGAAAAGGCCTCCCTATAAATAAATACATTTATCTACAACTGCGCAAATTCCAAGAGGTCACAAGATCACCCTATTGGAAATAATCAAGACTAGATAGGTTACTAAGAGGGAGGGGTGAATCAATAACCTCGAAAACTTTTAAACTAATTCAACACTTAATCAACATGATCCATTCACTATTTAATTCATCTAATCTACTGCATGCATGAAAAATTGAAAGATAAACATTCATGACACATGAACACATAATTTGGCGACCCAGAAACCTTCCAAATAGAAATTAAATCTAGGGCAGGGATGATACCCACAAAACTTCACTACTACAGTATAAAGTTGGCCTGTTAAGGCTTACATTGACCACTTCTGATGATCTACCCTGTTAAGAGCAATTTGGACAACTAGATCCACCTTGTTAGAGGTTTTATAAACATACAATGAAGTATTCACTCTATTAAGAGATTTGAAGAAAGACTATTAAGTCTACCCTATTAAAGGATTTAGAAAACTGATTCACCTATTAGGATGAAATAGTAGCTTTGACTTACAACTTGATTTCTAATTAGATCCTTAAAGTACAAATCACCTCTTGTGATTGATATAACTTTACTGCTCCTTATAGACCTTAGTGAATACTCTGCTTTGCTACTGAGCCACATTCACTCTTCTCAAAACATTACATATCCATACATCCATTTATTGCAAATGATACAATACATTACATGTATACCATTCCAATATTTACAATTACAAGGTCAGCTAAAACATAAGCAAACAAAATATTACTTAGTCAGCCAAATAGTAGAAACTTAGGTTCTGTAAGCTGACTTGGTGACCTTCTGATACTCGATGTCCACTTCATTACTCGGCATCATCATGCACTTGGTAGAAGTAGAAGCTCAGTCCATACTAACCACACATTGTACCTTTGAACTCGATGACCATTGGAGACTCGGTAGATATAGTGTCACTTAGTGGAAACTTATTTCTATGTTTACCTTGCTGAACTCAATAAAAACTACACATCCATCACTCGGTAGACACTAGCTTCACATCACAAAAATTGATGACTTGGTAGACACTATGAAGCTCGGTGACCACTATCTTCTCGGTGATAACTGCTAGACTATGCACTAGGTTTTTTCACTCGGTAGCTTCTGGAATGCTTGGTATGAATTGTAGACTAAGTGATGAGCTCAGTAACCATACATAATTGAATAAGTGTTGTCACTAATGAAAAATATAACTTAATGCCAACAATCTTCCCCTTTGGCATTAGTGACAAAAACACTTATAAGCTAACACTTATGTATACTGACATACTGATTTTGATTTTCAAAATTTATCTTTGTAAAGTTGTTATATATACATTTGCACATATCTCCCCCATACATAAGAAATAATAAATAGTCTCTCTCTTTTATTTTGTACATATATCAAACTATTCTCTCCACAAAATGTCTCTTACTCCCCATTTTTGACAATAATGCCAAAGAGTTATACAATATATTCAAATAGAGACACCAAAATGTGAGAGAAACTCAGAATGTACCTTGAAAATAAGAGCTAATGTCTTATCCTAGTTGTCTTGCAACATTTTGTAGGTGGAGAGTGCCACTTGAACTTCTACTAAAAGTTCAATCATATGGCCTACAATAGAAAATTTTTTATCCTGGACCAATGTCTTTGAATATGCAATATGTTTTTTCATTGTGTCCATGATTGGAAGGATCATATTTCGGATATCTATCAATGTGGATCTGATCCTTTCTTCCTCTCTCAGTATTTCAGCCTGCATGTCTGATAGAAATCTCACCTTATTGTGATGTGCTGAGCTTGAGCTGGGGTCAAGCTGCAACTTTTGAACTATATCCTTCATATCTTCATCAATCTTATACAATTTCTCTTTTACCTCCTTTGTGAACCTATTAACATCACATAGCTTAGCAAAAAGTGATGATACATTTGTAAAGTAATTTTTAATGTTATGCAAAATGGAGGATACCTCTACCTAGTTAATGGAAATGTGTTGAGCAATGTGATCAAGAACTTTATTATCAAACTTTTTGTTTTTCTTTTCAATTAACTTCTCTTGACTAGATGTGTCCTCATTGAACTTATTGACTACTTCCAACTGTAGAAAAAAGTGTTGAGGTGAATCCACATCAACACCTATGAACTCTGTTATTATATTCTTTGCATTTTCAATTATTTAGTATTCTTTGTCTCTTTCCTCTCTAAGCTATTTCTGCCTTGCCTTCTGTTCCAAAAGCTGGCTAACCAATCTCATTTGATCAACTGTAGTAGTATCAAGATCTATATTTGGAATTACAATCTCTTTTTCCAAGTCAATATCATCATCAATTTCCTTTCCATTAAGAAATTTTTTTAGAGGTGTCCTTGGTTCTACTTCTAACATTATTTCCTTGGACTTAGGAATAGAGACAATTGTAGAGATGGTTGGACTAGCTGAAAAAAAATGAATAGGACCTACTAGAGGAAAATTGAGAGGAGTGCTAACCGAATCCAAAATTGTTGTGCTACCCAAAATTAAAGTGATAATAGGTGGAACACTTACTGAAGCACAAAAAATAGGAGCACTAGTAGAATTATTTACAATTGATGTACTTATAGGCACATTCAAAATTAAAGTTGACAAAATTGTAGAATTGGATGCTGATGAAGAGGAGAGTTGCAGCTTGATAGGTGAAGTGGTAGACACTTCCATTATTGATACCTGGAGCTGAGAGGGAGAAAATAGTGATTGAATAGATGATGTGTCTATTGTCATTGTGATCACATTTTTTGAAGCTATCTCCAACCCAAATGATGTAGAAGTCTTTGGTGGAGAGTGAGGAAGGGAAGCTATGACTTGTGTAGCTATCGTTATTGGATCATCCTCTTCCTTATCTTCCTCATCAACTTCTTCCTCTTTCTCTTCATCTTCATTCTTCAATGCATAATAGTCCTCAACATCAAAAGTGACACATGGTGTGTTATCTTCTTCCTCATTATCACTGTCATCATCATCATCCTTGATCTACACTAGATCCTCACTTGGTTTGTGCACCAGATAGATGATTTTCCACATGTTTGTAGCATCTCTAACAACATGCTCAATGTCTTTGATCAAAATCAAACATGTATGAAATCTAATCATCATTTTACCTTCATTGTCTTCTCCTTTACCCTTAGCAAGCATGAGAGGAGCACTTGCAGTTTTCAAGTTGGTTACCTTCCTCTTACCTTTGTTTATTGCCTAAGGTAGCTTGATTTCAAGCTCTATTCTAGCCTTTTCTTCATCATATGTTCCAAAGACAAGTAGCTTTGCATCCATTAGCTCATTGACCAGGGCTTCAATAATGTCTTTTGTTTCATCAATGTTAACCTCATATGGAAGAGGTTTCACCCATGCAACTCTAGGCTACCTGGATATACACTTTATCATAATCAACCATGAAGCATACATCATCTTTGTAATCTTCAACTAGTTTGGGTGGAATCCTGAACCTGTTGTTGATTTTCTCCTTGAACACTTCAAAATAATTATCCATAATGCTCTCAAAATTTTCACCCATATCTGTAATGAATTCATTAATTTGATACAAAATGGGAGTACCTTTCCTCCATACAATTGAACCTTTTGATAGGAAAAACTTTTGAACATAAAGGAAGAGACAGATGAGAAAAGAACCAAATTTATAGGGGTTGTTCTTTGATGTCTTGATGTTTTCCATGTTCTTATTTACCCACTTCAACAATAAATCTGATAGATCAAATTCTAGATTCTTCTTCACAACTTTGTATGCCAAATCCATAGCCTCACATGGTACACTATTCAAATGAATGGAGCTATATATCTTTTGTGCAATGATGTGAATTCCAAATTTTAATTCTACATCAGATACATTGCTAATCTTTAGATCTCAGTCATCCCACTCATCTAGGGTTTTCTTTTGGAGTTCATCTCAACATAGGTTTTTGGTAGTTTTGGCCTTGTTTAGCATAGGAAGACCAGTGATCTTATGAATCATTTTCTTCATGATCAAAACATGCTGATCTAACCATAACTAACCATTATGAACATGGCTTAGAATATACCTAATCCACTTAATTTAGAATCTCCTCGACAGATGTGGGATATGGGTTAATCCTTTGACCTCTAAATGCTTATGCTCAAGTTTTAATGATCCATTAGCACACATTTCTCTTAGGGCACTATCTATCTCTAGGGTTCCAATTTCTTGCATAGAACACTTAAAATGAGTGTGAATATCATTAATGAGGAGTACCTTTGGAGGAATTTGTGATTGAGCTCCATTTGGATCTAGTGACTCTGCAACTACTAGAACTAACTTGAAATTGGGTGCTTTCCATTCCATGTCTTTTACCAACATCTCAGAACCTTTTTTTGCCTTATTGTTGTTGTTGCTTTTGGATGCCATGGTTGCTCGATAAATGAGAATTTTTTTCTTCAAACAAATCTTTGTTGCAAATTCACTCAAGATTTCTTGGATTCAATGGAAATCACTTTGCTCTAGGTATACTAAAGTTGCGATTAAAAATGAAGTTGAATTCTACCCTTTTTGATGAAAATTTTCTATTAATTCTTGGTGCCATAATGACATAGTGAATGATAAACTATCATCCACTCACTATGCTTGGTAGAAGCTTGTGACTTGGCAATTGAACATAACTTTATTACTCTCGACCTAGCTCGATAGAGTCAACCTTGGTTGGTGAATACTGATTTCTTATGATCCCTCTGTATCAAGAATATGAATTTGGATCTTTTCTTCCTTTCATTAGAACTACTTGAGATATGACTTGAAGATATAGTTCCAGTTCTTCCTTTAAGAATCTAATTGGAAATGGTGGAGTCACCCACTTCTTGAGTGACATGACCATCATTTGAATTGGCTTGCTCAGTAGATTTGGGAATCCACTATTGTCTCATTTGCTTCCTGATGTTATCAGCTTTAGCTTTCTTTTCATCTTCAACCTTTCCTATATTCATGCAATTCTTAGCTATATGACCAAGTTCAGTGCATGTATAACATCTTATGGTTGTATCCTTCCTTCTCGAGTGATGCCTAGCATAGTTTATTGCAATGTGTCCATATTCTCCATAGTAATGACATCTACACCAAGTATTGTAGTCCCAACCAATTATTGCTTTTATAAGTTTTTCAGCTAGATTGAATGGTTTAGATCTGCATTCAGACGCCTTGTGACCTTGTTTCTTGAATTTATGACATTTACCTTCAAACTTTGGTTTCTCCTTGGATTCATTAGCTTTATGACCATGTTGACTACAATTGTAGCATTTACCATTGAATTTTTCCTTACCATTGCTCCAACATTTGTTAGATGTATGAACTATCTTACCATAGTGACTACAAGTAGATCTTTGATTCCTTTGAGCACATTGTTTGGAAGATTCACCTTCTTCTTTATATCCAAGTCTTGCTTTACCTTTTTGCCTATGAAATATTCTGCTTGCTTTGCTGATTTAATTGATACATGTTTTCTTGGGATTTCATTATTATTTTATTGAGTTGTTTTTCAAAATTTAGATTAGTTTTCAATCTTTTATTGATTTTTCTTTCAATGATTAAATCATTCCTTAAGCTTTCATTTTCAGATCTTAGACTCATGATTTCCTCATTTGCATTGGAGAGCTAATTGATTAAGCTTTCCTACTAAAGGGATTGATTTTGATTTGCATTGTTCCTTGCCTCCAAGTCTTTACTTGCCTTATTCTTTTGTTCCAAGATTCACACATTCTTATTGATTGAATTTCTTGTTCTCTTTTCAATTTCCTTACCTCTTCTTGCAGAGAGCAATTCTTTTCTAGTAGTTCTTTGATTTCCTCATTTACTTCATCTAAACTTCTTGAAGGGAAGAAGTATTCAATCTTTTCTTCAACATACTAGTCGTCATTCATCTATTTTGCAAGTTCCTTCCTTCTTTTTAGGGATTGGAAAAGATGCTATTTTACTTCCTTGAGTTGAGCTATGGCCATCTCTAGATCTATCTTTTCATTATCAATACCTTTATCAAGTCTAAATATCTCCATTATCCTTGATCTTTTCTCAAGCTATTAAACTTTATCCTGAGAACCACAAAGCTCTAATACCAATTGTTGGAAATAATCAAGACTAGCTAGGTTATTGAGAGAGGAGGGGTGAATCAATAACCTCAAAATTTTTTAAACTAATTCAACACTTAATCAACATAATCCATTCACCATTTAATTCATCTAATCTATTGCATGCATGAAAAATTGAAAGATTAACATTCATGAAACATGAAAATAGAATTTGGTGACCCAAAAACCTTCCAAATAGAAAGTAAAATTGGGGTGGGGATGATACCCACAAAACTTCACTACTACAATGTAAAGTTGGCCTGTTAAGGCTTACGTTGACCACTTTTGATGATCTATCCTATTAAGAGCAATTTGGACTGCTAGATCCACCTTGTTAGAGGTTTTAAAACATACAATGAAGTATGCACTATGTTAAGATATTTGAAGAAAGACTATTAAGTCTACCTTGTTAAAGGATTTAGAAAACTGATTCACCAATTAGGATGAAATAGTAGATCTAACTTATAATTTTATTGTTGATTAGATCCTTGAAGTACAAATCACCTCTTGTGATTGATATAACTTTATTGCTCCTTGTAGATTTTACTAAATACTCTACTTTACTACTAATTCACATTCACTCTTCTCAAAACATTACATATCCATACATCCATTTATTGCAAATGATACAATAAAATACATATACACCATTCCAATACTTACAATTACAAGGTTGACTAAAACACAAGCAAACAAAATATTATTGAGTCAGCCAAATAGTAGAAACTCGGGTTCTGTAAGCTAACTTGGTGACCTGATATTCAACATCCACTACATTACTCAGCATCATCATGCACTTGGTAGAAGTAGAAGCTCGGTCCATACTAATCACACAATGTAGCTTTGAACTCAGTTACCATTGGAGACTTGGTAGATATAGTGTCACTTGGTGGAAACTAATTTTTAAGTTTACCTTGCTGAACTCGATAAACACTGCACATCCATCACTTAGTAGACACTAGCTTCAGATCATATAAATTGATGACTCAGTAGACACTCTAAAGCTTAGTGACCACTATTTGCTCAGTGATAACTGCTAGATTGTGCACTATCTACTTTCACTCGGTAGCTTCTAGAATGCTCGGTATGAACTTTAAACTGAGTGATGAGCTTAGTAACCATATAAAATTGAAGTGTTGTTACTAATGACAACTATAACTTAATGCCAACACACCCAAAACCTTGGAGTAAGAGAGGAGTTTGAAAGGATTCCTACCATTAAGAATCATACAAAATGATAGGTCAACATATACCTAAAGATCTTGATCTTGATAGGTTTCAATCTATGGTGGGTCACCTGAATTCACCTCATTACTTGTCCTTTTCTAAGGAGGACGATAATTCATTGAGTCATCTACATAACCAACCATTGCACATTGAGGTCATGATACATCAAAAGTGCATCTGTCATGTGCTCATTAATAATGGAGCATGTTTAAACATCTACACTACTAATTTTCTCATGCAATTGGGATATTCTAAAGATTCTATTGATATGCATCACAAAATAACCATCAAGGCATACAATGACATCAAGTGTAAATCCCTTAGTCTTGTTATGTTGTTACTTCGAGTTGGTCTAGTAGAAAGAGATGTCACTTGTCAAGTCCTTGACATCCCATTAGCATACAATATCCTACTAGGGAAGCCATGGATATAAAAAATGCAAGCTATGCCCTCCACATATAATCAATGCATCAAGTTTCCATTCCATGGCTCTGAAGTCACCATTACTACTAATACTAGTTACACTTGTAACATGTTAAAGTTTGCTAAAATATTTGTACCTGCTAATAGGGAATCAATGGATCATCATAATGAAAAGCTGAAAAAAATCAAGAAGTCACCCAAGTTGTAAGGAGTTGGGATGGGTGAATATTACATAGAACCTATTCTATCTTTGACATCTCTTCCTGAGTCTCCCTATCATTATGGAAGACCATTTGAAGAAAAGAGACATTTTTTGCTATCACCTCAAACTAAGTTCAATGGTACCTATCTCAAAGCTACCATGCCTCTAGAGGAGGAAGATAAAGATAGAGCCATCACTGCATGGATATGCATAGAGGAAACTCTAGTGGATCTCATAGAATGGTCTCGTGAGATTACTCTCAAAAAGTATGGGTCGGGTCTTAAACTCATGAAACACTTTGACTATAAAGGGAATGGTCCAATTGGATGTAACAATAATGGTTTGATTGATCCTATTAAAGCAATAGCTAGAAGGTCTCAAGATACAATAGGCCTAGGTTTTAAGAAGATTCCCTTTCATATAAGGATTAAAATATTTATACTAGAATTTGAAAGTTCATTTGAACATGAGTCACAAACTGAGTCAAATAATCATGAGGAGAGTTCTGATGGTGAGGATACTTATCCTTATCTAATTCCTTTTGATCTTGCTAAATTCTTCATAGAACCAAATGACTTTGTACCACGTGTTAGCACTATGGATGTTGATAGTGATTCTTCTAAAAACACTATTGATCCTCCCCATATCCAATAGGAACAAGAAGAGTCAAGTCATACTATAGTCATTGAGAAACTTTATAAAAATCTAGATGATGAGGGAGAATGGGAACCTATTATTGTTGGGGAATTCTAGAGTCTGTCTCATGTAGCATAGACTCTTGAGAGTATGAATTTGACTCTCTCTCTCAGAAGAAACTAAAAACAAAAATATAGATCAAGTTCATGTTTATGAAAATTAGCTTGAAGTAGGTGAATCACATATGGCTAGGTCAAATGAGTCTCATCCTACTAGTGTCAACAAGTCTTCAATTAATGTCATTAGAACTCAAAGGAACTCAAACACACTTGCAGATGAAGGCTCTCTAGGTCTCAAATTACTTATCCAAGAATTTCATGACTATGCCATGAACACCATCAAACCCACCACATCTCTTTCACTCACCTATCTCAAGCTCATAGACTGGAATTCCAATGCATCTAGTGAAGTCCCTATATTCTAGAATGATTGTGTTCTTGCCTGCTATTTAAACATTGTTGAACTAGTAATGTCCTCCATTGGCAAACTAAATGTTAACATGACTAAAGCTAACATCAAATATCTCAATCACACAATAAAAGGAAAAAGAAATAGAAGGTCTAATGGTGAAAACCACATTGTGGCAGTATCAACTCCTAAAATAGTAAAAATAAAAGATGTATCCAAAGCTGAAAACCTCTTTGAGGCACCTAAGGATAAGATATTTCATGCACTTCTTAGTCATTTTCAAGAGAGATCATTAGTTTTGATAGAGCCAACACAACCAATCAACTTGGGAATAGAGGAACAACCTCACATACTACACCTTGCACAATCTTTATCTATAGAAGAGAAAGATGAATTCATTGCCTTATTCCAAGAGAAAAAGATAAATTTTGTATGGACATACTCAGACATGCCAGGATAGGATCTTGATCTCATAATGCATAATTTAAATCTAGTCAAACATAAACTCAAGAAAATGCATCCTCATGTTGCATTACTTGTTAAAGCTGAATTGGAAAAGCTCCTAAAAGCTGGTTTTATCCATGCTATCGACTATGCTAAATGGATATCAAACATTTTTTAGGTCTCCAAATATGACAAGTCTATTTGAGTTTGTATAGATTTTCGAGATCTAAACTTAGCATGTTTGAAGGATTATTTTCCACTCCCTAACATTGATATGATAGTGGACATCATAGCAGGATATGAAATTTACTCACTCATGGATGGTTTTTTAGGTTATAATCAAATTAAAATTACATTGGAAGACTAGGAGAAAATTACTTTCACTTGCACATGGGGAACCTTCTGTTGGAATATGATGCCATTTGGTATAAAAAATGTTGGTGCCACATATCAAAGGGTAGTTACAACCATCTTCCATGATATGATGCAGTTAAGAGTACATGACACAACACTCATTTGCAAGATTTGGGACCCATCCTAGATCATATGGAGGAATTTAGTCTCAGATTAAATCCCAAGAAATGTACATTTGGCCTCACTTCCAGGAAACTACTTGGTTACATTGTCTCTACAAAAGGAATTGAGGTGGATCTAGAAAAACTTCAAGCAATAATCGACATGATTCTACCTTGTAATATTAGTCAAATGAGGGCTTGCAAGGAAGACTTCAATCCATTCGTAGATTCATCTCACAGTTGAAGGATAGGTCATAGCCTTTTATTAAGACTCTGCATAAAGGCATGAAATATGACTAGAACAAAGATTGTAATTAGAGTTTAACACAAATAAAGAAATAACTTGCTAATCCACTAATCCTAATGCCTCCTATCTATGTAAGCCTCCCATTTTTTACATCTCAGCAACAAAATCATCTCTGGGTATCTTGCTAGCTCAAGAGGAAAATTATAACAAGGAATGAGCTATCTACTATCTTAGTCACACACTATTTTCCTATGAGATGAACTATAGCATCATTGAGAAGGCTTGTTTGGCAATCATCTTTTCTTCTCAAAATTTGAGACACTACATGCTCACTCACACTACTTGACTAGTTTCCAAAATTGATCCACTAAAGTACTTAAGTAGCAAGGCAATGCTAACAAAAAGGTTAGCCAAATGTGACATGATACTCAATGAGTTTAATATTACATATGTTGAAAGGAAGGATATCAAAGGATAAGCAATTTTTGATCAATTAATAGAAGCACCAATGTAAAGTCTTCTTCCATTGAACATTGATTTTCCTAATGAATTTATTTTAATGCTAACAAAAAAAAACTTGGGTGATGTTCTTTGACAGTTCCTTTATAGAACAAGGATCTAGTGCTGGGATCTTATTCATAACACTACAAATGTATTCATTGCCTAAGGTGTACAAGATTCTATTTCCTTGTACAAACAATATTGTAAAATATGAAGCCCTAATCAATAACATGAAGATTGTTGTTGAATGGAGAGTAGATGAATTGAATATTTTTGGTGATTCACAAGTTGTAATCAACCAAGTTAATGATGTGTATCAGAAAAAGGATGAGAAGTTGATACCCTATAAGTGAATGGTGGATGATCTAAAGAAATGCTTTTCTCATGTTACTTTTTTGCAAATTCCTCAGACGGACAACAAAGTGGCTAATGCTTAAGAATGATCTTCAACATGAGTTCTTTGTGGAGATGTCACTCTACCCTACCTATAATTCCTCAGAAATTCAGATGATCTATTTTATTTTAGGACATGATTCATCCTACTACCATCATATATACTCTTACTTGCATGACCAAACATTTATGGGTAATCTAATCCAAAACAAAAAAATGTCACCTTATCCATAGTGCTTCATAGTATGTTATTGTTGTCAATGTCTTGTTTAGGAGAGATCTTGATGGAATACTCCTTAGATGTCTAGAACCTGATGAGTCCAAATGCACATTAATTGATGTACATGAGGGCATTTGCAAATCTCACTCTAATGGCTTGACACTAGCTCATAAAATTATCAAAGTTGGTTATTGTTGGCTAAATATGGAGCAAGAGGCAATCAAATATGCCAAGTCCTACAAAAAATTATAGTTCCATGGGAATCTGATTCACAGTCTAGACAGGGAGCTAATTCCATCTATCAAGCTATGGCCATTTCAACAATGGGCCTTTGATCTAGTGGGTCAGATTCATTCATCTTCTTCAAATGGACATAAGTTCATTATTATAGCTAAAAGCTACTTCACTAAATGGGTAGAGGTAGTCCCTCTCTCTAGAGAAAATGGAAAAACTATAGCTTTGTCCATTATGAATTACATCATATACAGGTATGGTGTACCATCCTCCATCATTTTTGACAATGGAGGACTGTTTAAAAAAATATATCTTAAAGAGTTGTACAAAAAGTTTAGAATCATGCAACATTGGCCTTTTATTTATTACCCCTAGGGTAATGGTCAAGTAGAAACATCCAAAAAAGCTATCCTTAGGATCTTATATTGCATAGTCAACAAATTTGGAAGGTACTGGGACCTTTAGATTAATCCAGCTTTATGGGTTTGCAGGACAAGTATCAAAACTCCAATGGGAACAATACGCTTTGTTTTGGTATATGGAGCAGATTTTGTGCTTCCAATTGAGGTTGTGATTCCTACTCTATGAATATCTATGAAAGGCCTCATTACTAATGATGACTATAAAATATCTTAGCTTCAAGAGCTAGAATTGTTAGATGAATGTCAAAAAGTGGTGTGTGATCATCTTTGAGCTTACCAAAAATGCATGTCTAAGAGATACAACAAGAAAGAAAAGCCATGTGACTTCCAAGTGGGTGATCTCGTCTTAAGGGAGAACCCTAAAAATCAACAAAAATGGGTACAAAAAGGGAAGTTTGAACCCAACTGGCTTGGTCCATACATAGTTACTGTAGTGTTCGGATCTGGTGCTTACCAAATTTTAACAACTAAGGGAGAATCGCTCAAGGAGCTAATAAAAAATCTTCATTTGAAAAGGTTCTATAGTTGACATGCTTTCAAAAGATCTTTTTACATACTTAAAAGTCCTAAAAAAATCATTATCTTAGTGAAAACCTAGAAATAGGCACCTTGGTAATACCAAAAAAAGAGAGAAAAAGAAGAAAAAAATTGAAAAAAACAAAAAAAAGTGCCATTGATGAAAACTTGGCAAATAGGCATCATGGTAGAAAAAAATAATCTATCCCAAGAAGGTGAAAACTTGGTAAACCAGCACCTATTGTTTCAAATGCTACTTCTTTCAATGCATCTTTTGGCTCTTGTACAATTACTTTCCTGCTTTAGTTTTCTACTTTTGTTCATGCATCCATGGTTTGAATCTTGTCATAGTCTCAGGGGAAACACCCTACAATGTCATAGGAATTTCTTTCATGTCAATCACCAGTTTTTCTAACTATGTCTACCTACTATTGCTTGTGTCACTACAAAGATTTCTCTTACAAAAGATCTCTTAAGCATTAGTCACCAATTATTCTAACTACATTTTCCTACTATCACTACAAAGATTCCTCTTAGAGAAGATCTCTTTGCATTAGTCACTAGTTTTTCTAACTATGTCTACCTACTATCACTTGTATCACTTTAGAGGTCCCTCTCATAGAAGATTTCTTTAGCATCAGTCACTAGTTGTCCTAACTACGTTTGTCTACTATCACTTAGTTTCTTACTGATATTCTTCTCAATCAAGATTTTTCTATGATGTCAGTCAACAGTTGTTCTAACTAATTTTGTCTAATGGCATCACCCTACTAAAGATATTTCTTGCATATATGTTCTGAATGTTGGCACTTGACATCAATCCTATAACAATGACACTGAACTGAAAATGTTGAACTTGTTTGAGAAATGCTGAGCTTTTCTTTGATTTTTTTGCTTGAACTTTATCATTTCCCTTTGAGAAACTTGAGGATGTATCTTTTTAATAGAGAAGTGAGGATTGGGGGCATGATCTTTTCTTTGCTTTCTATTTTTTGGCCTAGTTCCAATGATTTGAAATGTCTATATAAAAGGGGTGTCCACTACAAGGCCTCTATCTCGTGTTGGATGTACTTTTGTACCTCAACTCATTTTATATGGACTCTTCACTAAGGTTTATTATTTTCCTTGCTTGTTTGAGTGACTTATCCATGCTATAATAAATACTAATACTTGTCCTATTAAGTGAATGTATGGGTCACTGCGAGTATACTTAGCACACTTCTGTCTTAGGTTATGAACACAAGGGTTGTTGTAGACATAATACTTATTGATTACTTAGCATAAGAAGGATCTCTTGTGTGTCTACACACAAGATACATTATGGTCATCCTAGCATTTATGCTTTGACGCTTATGTTCGCTTGCTATATCAAAAGAGACAATCGTTCTGGTCATTCTGGCTTCTTGTGCCTCGAATGCTTACATTTAATCTTGACAAAACTAGGACATGTGTCATATTCATATTCTCATGATTGCATATCAATGAGAATTGCATGACATTTATGGGTTTAGATAAACACTTAGTGATGATAATTCTATGATTTTTGTAGCCAGACCTAGGGATGCATCTAGCATAGGGTTACATTGCATACTCCACTTGCATAAGAGTAAATGTTGATCATTACTTTACTTGAATCTTTCGACATGAGAGGTTGTTGGTTTCTTCAAAGTATCATGTTTCTTCACGAGTGAAAAAATGATTGATTAATCACTCCCTTGGCTAATTTGGCTGCTCTTATCTCATTTTTGGGATCAAATATGAAATCTAACACACTTAAACAACTCAAAGCTACATTTTAAATTTTTTGGACTAACGCGATCAAATGCTTGTGTAGTCCATTTTTATGATTCTTTGTAAATCTTGAAATAATTTCAAATCACATTTTCCAAATTTTTTAGAAAAGTCAACTTTGGTCAAATCTAGTGAACTTTGGTCAAACTTAGTCTTTTGGACCTTGAAATCACTTCGAGTTGACTTCAAATTTTCTTCAGATCCTTTAGACCTCTTATATATACTTTTGAATCTCAAATTTCTTTAGTATCTTTCAATTCATTGTTCTGCATCACTCTTTTGGTGTGTCATCTTTTGATTTCACTCTTGAGGGGGTAGGATGATTATATCATTGAATCTTTCAAAACTAGCTTTAACTCAAGTTGAATCTTATGTCCTCATCACTCGCAACATATCATCACTTGGAGAATCCTTTTACCCTCTATTTGGAATCATATGTCATCTATCTTATCTTTTGATCAACTATTCAATTTTATAATAATTCTTGTTAGAGCTTGAAGGACAAGTATCTAGATAATCTAACCCTAACCCTTGAAGATTAAACCTCATTCTAGGGATAATTTTAAGACTCATGATAGGTTTTGTTATCTCTTTCATGGACCAGTATTCTGGTGTTCTATCTGGACTCTGGGGGATTAAGATCCATTCTCAAGATAATTCCAAATTCTTGCTAAGGGTTAAGCTCCATTTTGGAGATAACCCCAACTCTTGCTGAGAATTAAGCCTCATTCTGGGGATAATTCTAAACTCTTGCTCTCAATCACTATTTAATGGATAGGTATCGAGACAATCTAACCCTGAATCCTAAGGATTAAGCCTCATTCTAGGAATAATTCTATGAATCATGATTAATCTTGTTAGCTTCTAATGTACATGTATCAGGATGGTCTAACCCTGACTCCTAAGAATTGAGTCTCATTTTGAGAACAATCTATGAAGTTTGACAATCTTTGTTCTATCAATCTCAGTATCTAGGTGTTCTATATGGATTTCCTAAGGTTAAGCATTGTTCTAGAGATAACCTTAAAAAGCTTATCAATTTGGGTATCTAGGTGTTCTATCTGGATTCCCTAAGGTTAAGCTTCATTCTATGCTTCACATTTTTTATTTCTTTATCATCAATTTTAGAATCGATCTTATTTCTTGATCTATGCTTCACATTTTTTATTTCTTTGAATCAACATGCTGCTTGCACATTTATTCAAAGAGGGAAAAATGTAATACCCCAAAATTGGCACATTGCCATGCTAAACCAATTTTGGTCTATTTAATTAGTCTTAAAGTCATATTGTACTACGCAATTTTGATTCCAATAATCACTACTTGACCTAAGTGTGAAATGCAAAAAATCCCTAACCTGCATTAATTACATACTCTATTTAATTCCTAAGTCTAATACAATTAACAAATGTAAAACTATTAATTAATTTAATTTAATTATGAGTCCTAGCACTTTAATTAAATTAAATTTACCCCTTTAGCTAAAATACACATTAAGGAATTAAGTGTATTTGATTTAATTAAATATATCCTCACTTCTAATTATTGAGTTTAATTATTCAATTAATTAAGGTTATTCATTTATGAGGTCATATTCGATTTTATTAAATCAAATATAATCTCCAAATTCTCTCTTTAGTTCAGAATTGGAGACTCTGAGTGAACTGAAATTGAAAAAGGAATTGAATCAATTAACTCTTTCTCACACTCAAAAGTGAATTAGTTAACTTTCTTTTCATAGAGAATTTTCCATTCTAACTAAATCTCATTTTCACTCTCGACCGTTCATCCAAATTGATCTTGACTATTGATCAATTATTGAATTCTATTTAAGAAACACTCAATTCCCCATTTCAAAACATGCACATGAAAAGTATCAAACTTATGCTGAATTGATTATTCATTTCTTGCATTCACAATCTCCTTTATTTTCTTGCATATTAATCATATCTAGTTTAAAAATACATTCATTTAGATTAATACTTTCTTTTTATTCTTATCTTAACTTGCATACATTTATCTTAATTATTGCATATCATATAGACAAGAATCTTTTCCCCTTCATATGACAAGATAAGATTATATGATAAGAATCTTTTCCTAGCTAATTTTTCCCAGCTAGTTATATGCTTTATGTTTTTCCTAGCTAGTCCTCCTCTTATTTCTTTTCCCCCTTCATTTTTCCCATATTTGATTTGTTAGTATCTACATTTTTGTTGTATAACCATACTTTTCATATATGTATCACATCATTCCAATTGATCTCCATGATCTTGTTTCATCTCTCAAATTTGTGAATATGTAATCCTTTTCTATGTGTCCAAAGTATCTAGAATTGTTGCATGCCAAGTTTGTTTGTTCCCTTGTCGGTGAGGTTCTGTTATGACAATATTTAGCTTTGCAACCAAATATTTTTCATGCATATATTGATCCTATCAAATTTACTTCATGTGAGGTATTTTTTGATCTCATCCTAGACTCTCTTATTCTATGTCCAAATTTATTGTACAGTTATATAAATAACCATCAAAGGGTGTGTTGGAATTCTTTATAATAACTGGGGGGGGGGGTGTGGTGGTGAATTAGTTATCCAAGGTTCAAATGTACTATTAAAACTTTTCACAACCTAGTGAACCCATAAAACATTTATCATCATGCATGCATCCATAAGATTATACAATCACTTAAAATTTGTAGGTTACTATCAAATCAATTTGTAGAAATATAAACATGAACATAATAGATTTAATAACACACTTGACACTATGATTTATGTAGAAACCCAATTCGAGAAAAATCACCAGTAAAATGCTACTCTTTCTCACTCTTCTAAAGTGATGCCCTATGAAAGTCCAACCTTATTAAAGGTTACAATACACACTATTAAATGTGACTCTATTAAATGATTTCAATCACCCTATTAGGAGTGAGCCTTGTTAGAAGACTTTTGATCATTCACTTGGAATATCACCCAGTTAAAGGATTTAGAAATGACTGTAAGGTCAACATTAATCCAAAGGATTTACAGACTAATACAATTATTAGAGAGTAACAGTAAGGCTTGATCTAATAACAACTTATGATTCCATTTGTAGATTATAGATCTTTTTTTTAGTCCTCCATTCTACTTGGCTATCACGCACTTTAGCTCTGATAGCTTGTTCACCCTTCAAGCATCCATACCCTTAAGCCTTCTTGCTTAACTTTCCAATGCAAAATATTCACTTAGGTCACTAAGTGAAGAAATACCCTAGACTCCTTGTCTTCCTTCGGTTCTCGCACACGATGACCTTTGCTTCTAACCAGCCATCTCTATAAATAGAGAATTAAGATATTTTTCCATTCATTCTCCATCATCCAATTTATTTTTAGGATAGATTAGGTAGGATTCAAATAATCTACCCCTTATTTCATTTCACTCCCTTCTAGAAACTTCTCCTTCAATCCTCTTTGAATTTCCCTAAAAATAGTTTACCATGAATTTTGTGCCATCAACTCATCAATCTTATCTTCCACATGGTTAACACAAGCCAAGAAAAAAAACTTGGCAGCTCAAATCCATCGAATTCACAATCTTTCTAATAATGTTGACACTTGATATCAACTCATCCTTATGACTCCCTCTGAATTACTTATTATATCTCCCTCTACATTTCTCCTTCTTTGTCTAGTTCCTTTATATGCTATTAACAATGTCTATCTTCACTATCTCTCAAGTTTCTATTTAGTTTCCTTGTATATCTCCCTCTTTGAAAATAATGCCAAATACTTGGCATCTTAATATGCAGATATGAACATCTTTAGTTTCTCCCTTTTTCACCTTGCTTGTGACTGATTTGTAGTTCCAACTCTTTGATTACCGTAGCAGCTCCTAAAGTAAGATCCACTACATGAATGTGTAACATATGTCAATTAACTTGTTTGATGTAGGGAACTCCTCTTGTTTCTTAGATAGCCTTTGATAGGGGTATCGCCACTAGTTTACCTCTTAGATACTAATGAGCATCCTTGGGTAATGATTTTGTGAAGATATCAACAATTTTATCTTTTGTGTTAACATATTCCATCTTCACCTATTTATATTGAACTGATTCCCTCAAGTAATGATACTTGATTTCAATGTGCTTAGTCTTTGTATGCATCACAAGATTCTTTGATATATTAATAGCACTTGTATTATCACAATAAAGTATCACTAGTTCAGTGATCTCTTCCTTCATACCTTTGAGTAGCTATTTGATCCATACAACATTTGTACAATTTACTATAGCAACAATATATTCAACTTTAGTAGTAGATTGAGAAGTGCAATTTTGTCTCTTGCTAGTCCATATAACCAACCTCTTGCCTAAGAAAAATGATCCTCTACTGGTGCTCTTTCTATCATCAATATTTCTAGCCCAATCAATATCAATATAGGCTCTTAACTCAAATTTCTCATTTTTCTTGTAGTATAGATACATTCCTCTATTCCTTACAAATATCTCATTATTCTCTTTACAACCATCAAATGATTCTCCCTAGGATTAGAAGAGAATCTTGCAACTATCCCTATAGATAATGCAATATCAGGTATGCTATGTACTACATATTGTAATTTTCCAATCATAACCTATATAATGTTTGATTCACCTCAGCTGAATCATCATTTTTTGACAATTTATGTCCTATCACCATAGGTGTACTTACTAGCTTAGAATCCTCCAATCCAAAAGATTTTAGTATCTCGTTAACATACTTTTATTGAATGATGTATATAACATATAACATCTGGTGTACTTCCAAACCCACAAAGAACGTGATCTCTCCAAACATATACAACTCATATTCTTGCTTCATTTGATTTGTAAAAGCCTTAATAAAGTATCTTGACCTCCAAATATGATATCATCAACAAAAATTTAGATAAAAAAACACCTTTGCCTTTCTCTATCTTCAACTACAAATTTTTCTTATCATTAGTCCTTTCAAATCCAATCTTCACAAGATAATTATGAAGTCTCTCATAGCATTCTCTTGGTGCTTGCTTCAAACCATATAAAGCTTTGTGTAATCTACATACCATGTTTTTATTATTAACATCAACAAGTCCTTCTGGATATTCTATATAAAATTCTTCCTCTAATATACCATTCAAGAATGTAGACTTAACATCCATTTGATAAACTCTAAAACTTTTGTATATAGAATAAGCAAGTAGAGTTCTTACTCCTTTCAATCTAGCAATACAGGCAAATGTTTCTCCATAGTCAATTCCTTCTTCTTGTAAATATCCTTTACAGACTAATCTTAACTTGTTTCTTATGACTTCACCATTTTCATCTAACTTGTTTCTATATACCCACTTGGTACTAATCACATTTTAGTCTTCTGGTCTAGGAACTAGAGTCCATGTCTTGTTTTTCTCAATTTTTTCAATCTCTTCTTCCATGCCTTTACTCTAGTCCACATCTTCTAAGGCATCTTTCACTATTTTGGGTTCTTTCGTGCTCAACAAACATGTATCATTTCTTAATTTTTTCCCTATCATTGGTCTAGAATCTTTATCTCCAATGATTTGTGCAATAGGATGATGTCTCTTGACATATTTAGACAATCTTGGTTCAGTTCTAGTTTCTTCATTTGGTCTTTCAACTTTTGAATCACTATGAACATCTTTATTAGGTATTTTAGCATCTCTTCCATGTATGCTAATCTCAGAATCAGAATGTGCCTCAACTTCATTCTACAACTTGGCACCTAAATGTATCTTGGTTCCTGAATTCAACTTCACATTTATAGTATGTAGTTCAACAACCACTGAACTTGTTGTTGGTTTGTAACTTGATTTGTAGCATCTTCTTCAGTAGGCATACCTTCATAATAGTATACAAATGATTTATATTCTTCTAGTTCCTTCATAGGTTCAACCTCATATACTTCTTTATATTCATCAAATTTCACATTTTCACTTTCCACAACTTTGTTAGTGTTAGTATTTAAAGACTTATAAGCTTTTCTTCTTATGGAATATCCTAGAAATATACCTTCTTCACTTTTTGTATCTAGTTTACCATTCCTAAAATCTTTGAGAATATAGCATTTGCTTCCAAATACCTTAAAATATTTTGCATTGGGTAAGTATCCATACCATAGTTCAAAAGCTATTGAATGAGTACCTTTCTTGACCTATACATGTTTCAAGGTATAGACAACTATACTTATAGCTTCTCTCTAGTATTTTAAAGCAACATTTTTCTCCATCATGATAGTCCTAACATAGTCCATGATGGACCTGTTCCTCCTTTCAGCAATTACATTTTGTGGAGGGGTTTTAGGAGTAGACATCTACCTTTTGATTCTTTTGTCATTATAGAACATCTCAAACTCATTTGATTTAAATTCTCCTCCTCTGTCAAATCTCAAACATTTTAAACTTTTACCTATTTTCTTTTCAACTCTTGCTAAGTACCACTTAAACATTTGGAAAGCATCAAATTTCTGTTTCAGAAACATAACTGTCATCATTCTAGAATAATAATTAACAAGTAGGCTAATGTATTCATCTACTTTGTAGCTTTGCACTTCAATTGGTCCACACAAGTTATTTTGAACAATCTCTAGTATTCCTTTAGAGGTATTAATCATACTCTTAAAACTTGACTTTGTCATCTTGCTTAACTGACATTGTTTACACATTATATTGTCAGGGTTCTTCAATTTAGGAAAACCTCTAAATTTTCTCATGTTACTAATATTAACCAAGTTATAAAAATTAACATGACATAACCTCTTGTGCCATATCCACACATCATCAAATTCTACATCTAAACAAGTAGAATTCTCTATATCAAGGTAGAATATATTACTTCTAGCTTGATCACCCTTTCCAAGAAATTTTTCATCATTATCATATATCTTAGCAATCTTGTTTTCAAACTCAACCTTACATCATGAATTATTCAATTGTGACACACTGAAGAGATTATAGTTAAGTCCTTCAAGATGGTAAGGATTTTCACATAAAATATTTTCTGAGTTTGATAGAACATTTTCCTTTTATCAAACATGGTGCATCATTACAAAATCTTACACTATTTCCATCATAACAATTCAAGGTAATGAACTTACTTTTATCTCCAGTCATGTGATGTGAAGACCCACTACTAATGATCCATCTGTCATTCTTGTTCACACAGGACACAAGTGCAGTAGTCCCATCTTCATTAGATTCATCCTTCATTGCAACATACACCACTTCATCATCATGTTCAACAGATTCATTTCTTGTTTCCTCTTCAGCAATATAGCAAGACTTCTTGCCTTTTTCTTTGTAATCTTCGCTATCTTCATATTTTCTACTTTTGTACTTGTCACCACCTCTGTAGTTCTTCTTCTCTAGACATCTAGCAATAATATGACCAACCTCATTGCAATTGAAACAAATGATAAGTAGTTTACATTTAAAATTGCCTTTACCTTTGTGAAATCTCCTTTCCAATAGTGCTTCAAGTTGATCTACATCCTCCTCATCTATCTCACTATCTATCACTAGACACATATTTTTGTCTTTTTCTTCTTCTTCTTCTTCTTCTCAATAGGTTCCTTCAATGACATCTTAGCTTTGAAAGAAGATTCAATATTTTTAGGTTTGTAATTATCAAAGTTAGATAACTCAAAATTAGTAAGCCTACCTACTAAACCTTCAAGAGTTAGGTCATTCTCTAGTACATATATTAGTTCTTTTATTGTAGAAACTATGATAGCATAGATGGGTAGTAGTGTTCTAAAAAAAAATCTTAGTACAATATCATCATCTATTTTACTAGTAGCTCCTCTTATTGCATTAACAATATCTTTTATCCTAGAGCAATATTGAGCAATATTTTCACCTTATTACATTCTCATATCATTGAACTTACCTCTAAGACTTTTAACTTTAGCTCTTAAAACATTCTTGTCACCTTTATAGATGGTGTGTAGAGCATCCCACATTTTCTTTGCACTATCACATACTTTGATATCACTATACCCAGCATAGCTTAGGGCAGAGGCAATCTGTTCTTTCTTCTTTTTAGATCTTCAATAGTTAGGGCTCTAGTAGGATCAGCATGTTGAACATGAATGATAGATTGTGCATGATCTCCAAGTCTTCCAAGGTGTAGCTTCATCAAAATTTTTCATGCAGGAAATTTATCTCTATTAAGCTTGGGTACTTCTCTTTTTGACATCTTGATCTATTTTTTTGTAGTTCCTCTAAACTAGTCCTCTTAAGCATATGGCTCTGGTACTAATTGTTGGAATTCTTTAGAATAACTAAGAGTGGAGGAGGGGGGTGAATCAATTATCCAACATCCAAATGTACTATTAAAAATTTTCATAGCTTAGTGAAACCATAAAACATTTATCATCATACATGCATCCATAAGATTATGTGATCACTTAAAATTTGTAGGTTACTATCAAATCAATTTACAGAAATATAAACATGAAACATAACAGATTCAATAACACACTTGAAACAATGATTTACATAGAAACCCAATTTAGTAAAAACCACCAATAACATGCTACTCTTTCTCAGTCTTTTGAAGTGATGCCCTATGAAAAGACAACCCTGTTAAAAGTTACAATACACACTATTAAATGTGACCCTATTAAAGGATTTCAATCACCCTGTTAGGAGTGAGTCTTGTTAGAGGATTTTTGATCATTCACTTGGAATGTCATCCAATTAAAGGATTTAGAAATGACTATAAGGTCAACCTTAATTGAAATGATTTACCCTATACTGATACAATTATTAGAGAGTAACAGTAAGGCTTGATCTGATAACAACCTACAACTTTATTTGTAGATTATAGATCTCTATTTTAGTCCTCCATTCTACTTGGCTTTCACACACTTTAGCTCTAATAGCTTGTTCACCCTTCAAGCATCAATACCCTTAAGCCTTCTTGCTTAACTTGCCAATGCAGACTCTTCACTTAGTTCACTAAATGAAGCAATACCCTAGACTCCCTGTCTTCCTTAGGTTCTCACACATGACAACCTTTTCTTCTGACCAACCATCTCTATAAATAGAGTTAAATTAAGATATTTTCTATTTATTCTCCATTGTCCAATTTAGGGTTAAGACATACTAGGTAGGATTCAAAGAATCTACCCCTTATTTCATTTCATTTCCGTCTAGAAACTTCTCCTTCTATCCTCTTTGAATTTGCTTCAAAATGGTTTACCATAAATTTTGTGTGACCAACTCATCAATCTTATCATCTACATGGTTTACACAATCTAAGAAAATAAATTTGTAAGCTCAGATCCATCAAATTCATGATGTTTCTAATAATGCTGACAGTTAGCATTAACTAGCTTCTGATGCTCGAAACATATTGCATTCCTCGACATCCATTGAAAAATCACTTGGCATGAACTAAACTTTATTGGTGCTTGACATCAACTGTTTCACTTGGCATACACTAAAATTGAGTTTGCCTGGATCCAACTAATTTTTTGCTCGGCTTTCATTTTTGCTCAACACCTACTATCCACTCGATCAAGCTTGGCAGACAAACTTTATTTAACTTGTTCTTCTAAACTTGCTTAGTGTAACCAACTTTTCCAACCTTAAGTAGATTATCAATGCACTATGATATCACTGTCTTAGTTGATTCTTGTACTCCTTTTCATATCATAACTCAACCTTTCCTCTAGGTTCCATTGTTACATCATTTTGATCAAATTCTCTTCATCAATCAAACAAGTGATAGTACTTAAAACATATAAACAATTGTTTTACTAGAAAATAGTAGGTTTAACATTAGTGAAAAACAATCATTGAAACACATTTATCATACTTTTATCAATCTATTTTCAATAGGGTGTACATATCAGAGTGTTTGATGATTTCCTTCTACA
Organism: Cupressus sempervirens; assembly: GCA_028749045.1. Lineage (NCBI taxonomy): Eukaryota > Viridiplantae > Streptophyta > Pinopsida > Cupressales > Cupressaceae > Cupressus > Cupressus sempervirens. Next base: position 332,373,858 of record CM053785.1, read on the forward strand.
CATATTTGTTGCATGTGCATACTTTCCTTAGTTATAGCAAGTGGATTCCTTATGTTGGATATTAATTGGTTTATTGTTTGTAGTTGGTGTATTTTATTCTATTATTTTGAACAATTCATCAATTTGAAATTTGAAATTTTCAATATAATGAAGTCCAATTGTATCACCTGATCTCCTTTATCCTTTCAACTATTCGTCAATCTTCTTCATGCTGAGATAAAACATTCTAAGCTATTCATTGATTTCTTTTTCAACTTTTAATTTATTAGTCAAATCTTCTACTTCTTTTCTCATTTTCATTCTCAGAAAGGATATGTCTTTTTTCTTCATTTTTATCACTTACTGTCGGTAAATAAATCTGTCTTCACACAAAACTTCCAAAATAACCCTTACTTGCCCAATAATGAAGATGTAAAAAGCTACCAACAATTGGGTCACTTTGCCATTGGATTGTGCAAGTGCCCTCTGAATTTTATAGGGTACAACTCCCCTATTAGATATACAAAGAATGAGATTAAGAAATTCTTTTAACCTGAAAGAAAAGGCTACCCTCACTATTCTTAGATAGGGGCTAATATCTATTATCTACTTCACATAAATACTACAAAACCAAAGTAAAGACATACAATCTCTCACCATGCTATGAAATTTAGGAACATAGATAGAAATCTAATTGTAGCTTTTGAAACAATTTGATGAACAAGTAGATGAAATTATGGAGATATAACATAATCAATTCCATAATCATGTGGTAGTAGAATGAATACAGATCTTCAAACTTTCTAGAACAACTCTTCAATTTGGGAAAACTATACTCCAAAACTGAGTTCAGCCTTATACATTAAAAAAGAAACTGCAAATACATCAACAAAAAAAAACTAATTTATCTTTCATCTCTTTCTCTTCCTGACATATAATCTATTAACATAAGAAAGTGGAAAATCACTCTCCCTCTCATGCAACACATAGTTTGCCTCTTTTGGAAAAAGAAAAATCCCCACTCTACATCTTGTTCTTCATAATATAGATGAATGATGAATAATGAGGTGTTACATTTCCTCCATAAATGTTTCTTGAAAATCCTCCATTAAATAGACTTCATGAAGGCTCGATTAAGTCTTGAAAGGGAATTATTGATTAATATGACTCTATCCTCTTATGGTCCCATCTTTAATGATCTCTTTACCACTTTTAAAACTTCCCATCATTTAAATTTTATTAACAAATATAATATTTTGTTCTATCACAAGAACCAAACATCATACTTAAGAAACATACAATATTAAGAATATTGAGATGCATTAGATTATGGTTAAACTCAAGACATCTATCTAAATAGAAGGAAGAATATCTCCTACTTTGATGGTGATATTTTCTTGACACATAATCTGTTATTCTTTCTTGGGAATTCCCCCAAAGTTGATTTATCATTTGTATTAACCCTAGACACTACCCATGATGATGGAATTACTTGTGAATTGAGAGGTGTCTTGAGAGTTTGAGATCAAGTCTCCAATTTTATTTGGGGTTGGAAAAGATACTAATTTCTGACACAAGTACAAAGTGTGGACACTTTTGAGCAACATATCAGGCTCCTCAAGCCTCATGGCATCCTCCCATGTATGCTATCATATTTCTCAATAGACCTTGTTGACTTATGATTGTTTGAGCTCAACGATCCTAATTCCAAAGATTAGTGGGTGCTTGAAAACTCCACTCTTTTCACTATGTGAACTGAAGCTAAGGGTTTCAAGTAGAAGCTAGGAAGAGGCATATTTTGTTAATATTCCAATCTTATCACCTCACAAAGTGCCTTGACTGCATGATGATAACCTTTAATGGTCTTACTTCCACCTTTTGGTTTGAGTTTGTCTTTTAGGTGCTTGATCTGGATGAGACATGTGCACAACAATAACTCCTTTGTCGATATCATTGGGGTTAGCTACCATTGATGACATGAAGCTGTGACATTTGAAGTCACTTCCTAAATCTTGTGTTGGAGAATATTTCCCTTGGATACACCGAATGATTCACTATTGTTCCTCATACTCTATTTCACCAACTCATATGGCATTCAACTGAACCACCACATGGTATGTCAATACTTATATCAATTCCACTTCACACTTGTGAATCTTGGAAAACATATATTCACTGCTCCTTTTTTTCTATATGTATACTAACTTTGAGATGCCCATGATCCTTCTTGAAAGTGTTATTCTCCTCTGATTAGCATGCACAAGTCCTCAAGTTCTTTTACATGCTTCAATCTAAATTTTCCAATCCACCAAATATTTGTTCTATTTCACTACCCACATGCTTTAGGCTACTATGGACAATCCATGGGTTTGTCCCAACTTCTATCTTATAGAGCTTGAGTGCTGATATCCACAAATTTGATGATGAGCTTTGCAACCATTGAACATTCATGCTAAAGTGGAATTTTGTCAAATGCTTTGATTGTTATCTTCCCATGCATCCATAATCAAGAAAATGGTATCTAGACATCCCTTTTATTAAACTTGAGACTCCTCTATGTTGATTCAACATTCTATCAAATAATTCATGCATGTCCCTTGTGAGTGAATTCAAAGTTGTCAACTATTATATAAGGAAAGATCTAATAGGATTAATAAATATGCAATCCCTTGATTCACATTGCCATGATCCTCTATATGCACATACCTTGGGTTTAGACATATGAAAAATGAAATCTTTCATGTGCTTGGATGTAATTCACACCATGAATTATGGTGCATGACTAAAATCTTGTATGCCAATATCCTTGTGTTGTGAAAAGCCTGATACCTTGGACACCAACTTATTGGAAGAATGTTAGAAGCCGATTGCACACCCTAATTATATCCCTTGCAAGAATAAAAAAATTGACAAATGGTTTCTAGCATGGGGTAAAAATTTCTCCTGCCATAATACCCAAACTACAAAAAACCTCATTTAAACTTGAGAAACCAAAATTCCACATTTAACAAAAATATAGATCACCAAATACTTTTCACATTATCAGATTGTAGTAGTCAGGCTTGTTATTATCTTGACAGTGCCATCTATTACAAGTTGGGCTTTTGTGAGGGTATTATCAAATGATTCATACTCATTCCCCATCCATGGTATCTTAATCACACTCAGGTGTTGTGAGTATTTGAGAGTCCATTTGGGCCCCTTTCTTTAATTTTTACACATCACATGTCCTTCAAATTTCTTATTTATACCATCAATTAAATCTATCATGCATTTGAAACTTCATCTCTAAAACATGAACCCTATAAAATCAATCTAAACTTGTGAACTTAAGAACTCAAAATGTACATTGAATTGATCCCTGTACTCTGGACCCAATTTTGAATTTGAATTGCACTTTTGCACTAGATGATTTGATTCTAAAAACCATCATCTGAACACACCTATTGGGCCATATGAAATGTTTAGAATGCAGATTGAACCTTCAAACTTGTTGAACCTCTAAACCACTAAACCTTGTTCAAATAGTACAAAGTGGTTTGGAACCACTTCATACTAGTTTAAGACTCGTTATAAAATTATTGAGCTGACCTGATTTTGAATTTGAATTGCGCTTCTACAGCATAACTTTACACAACATTTTCAATATAAATCAAAGGACAATCAAAGGAAACCAAGAAAAGGCCATTAGGAAGACCAAATTTTCAAGTTCAAAGTTAGGGTTCAAAACATTGTTGAGGTAAGGTGACTCAACCTCACCATGATTTATTGCTTTATTTGTGCTTTCTTGGAAAGTTGCTCAATGAAGTTGGATTCTTCCACAAGAAAAGACTTGGAGTAGAAAAATAGAAAGCTTCTATTTTTTGGTGTTTTATTCTCTTATATTTTTTTTATGCAAGGGTTGTGCATAAGGAAGTTTCTAAAATAATTTGTAGATGCATTGAATGTAGATGCTTTAGAATCTATTTCCTCTTGTATGAAAACTCTATAAGTACAAGCATTGTTATAGAGAATAAAGAAAGAGATGAGAAGTTATTTGCACAGGGTTATGCTGCTAGATTTTCTCTAGAATGGAGCAAGATGTAAATCTCCATGTGAAGGCTGAAAATGTATTGTAACTTGTTGCTAAATAATACATTAGCTTGATGGTTTGGAGGGTGGGGCTTTTTACTTGGAAAAGTTTTCCCCACATATATCTATCTTCTCTATTCTGTCTCATTCTTCTAGTTCTATGACTATAGAATAATAATCTGTATGTCATAATGCTACTAAATTTTATTTAGATCTGTAAATTGCAATCACTTTCTTTTAAGGTTTTAATTGTGGGAAATCAACTATGTCTGTTTCTACTTTTATGGCATAGTATTATGCACTTGTATTTGCTTATTAGAAGTTGTACAAGGAACTATTATATATAGGATATGCATACTGATCTTAGATGACTTTTTGGGGTGCTCTCATTTCCCTTCAATTAGTATTAGAGCTTAGTTTTGTGAATCGCATGTTTCTTGCATGTGAGGATTCACAAAGTTTCTAGTTCTGGATATTTCTTCTATCAAGATTTCTTAGCTTGTAGAGCTTGAAGAAGTTTGTTTTGAAGAAATTGACTGATAATTAATCCTTTGATGAGTGGAAGTCTTGCAGTTCATTTATTCTCTCAAGAGACAATAGACATTTCTTGAAGGATGGTAAAGATAGAGAAAATAGAGTTGGTCATGTTGAAATGACATTGATCTGGAGCTCTTGGTTGACAACAAAATAACTCTTGATGCATGGGTATTTAAAGGTGTCTCTTTTGCTACCTATAATGCATAGAGGTTATGGAATTGATCTAGAAGCTTCTATATAGCCTATCCCTCTCAGATGCATGTACTAGTAGTGTTTGTGGGATTGGTCTACAAGTGATTCTAAAGTTCCAATACTATGTTTTCATCTTGGATGTTTATACATGCATGGCTTGGATTCTTGTTTGTTGGATTTGAGGGGTTTGTAAAATTTCCTTAAATTTTTTTTTATGGTGATGTTCATCTATGATAATCCATTATTTTAGGTTCAGTTGTTTGATATTTTATTCAGACTTTGAGTCTTCTAGATGAGAAGTGGGTGTGGATGTGCATGGGTGTTCTTAAACACAATTTTTTTGTAGGTTTTGTATGCTGAAATAAAAACTTGAAGTTTTTTGTCGATCTACTGAAGAGCTACTTTTTGGACTCTTGTTCCTTTAGAGTGGTACTAGATGAGATAGTTGTAGTTCTACATGCATGCATTTTTTTTGCATGGTGAGAGGAGGTGTTTTTCTTTCTTTGCATGGAGATGCTGGTACATGATCAGTCACTCAACATTTTTGTGGTGATGCTTTTTTGGATTCCTAGAATATAAAGCTTGATGTGGACATAATTGGCAAATTAGATTTGTGCTTGATCTAGTATTTGAGTCATGTTATCTACATGATTATTCTATTTGATCTCATTTGCATATGTCACTAATGTTATAGTGGGTTTGCATGTTGCAATGATTGGATCTACAAGTTATGTAGTCAGGTGGGTAGGCCACCCATTTAATTTGCATGGGATAACTTGGATGTGGACTATCTATATCAACCATATTTGATTTAGTGTTGGTGCAAACTTGTTTGCTGGCCTTGTTTGTGGTCACATGTGCATTTGTGTGGTTTCTTTGAGATGAGAGGATTGATGATATTTGAGAACTTGGATAGTCAATTATGGACTCATAAAGCATGGTGAATTTCCTTAGTGTGGAGATTTTGGTTTCACCCAGTGTGATGTGTGGGCCTAGATGATTTTTAGATTTCGAGGATGGTGTGTCATAAGCTTAGAGAGCTTGGTATCATGCTTCAGTGGGAGCTTTAGCAATGGCTGTATTTTTCCATCATATGGTGATGGATGATCTTCTTTAGTGTTGAAGATATTGGAGGATGCCTTAGATCCTATTGCTATAGAAGAATCTTTCACATTTGTTGGTTCACTAGTTGGAGATGGTATCTTCATGTGATTGGAGATGTTGACATCTTTAGGATTCAAGGGGTCCTTGGTAGAGATGTTGTTTATACTTTTATCTAATATGTTATCTTAGTGGCTTTTATGTCATGGTTCTCTCTTTATTACTAGTTTAGAGTTTTGACATGATAAAGTTATTTGATATGATCACATGAAGCATGTTATCTCTTTGGAGGAGATGGTTTAGCTCATGATTTCATGTTTATATTCTTGATTCCATGGTTGGAGCTTTGAAATTGATCTTGTTTTAGTTTCTTGGTATTGAATATTTTGATCATTTTTTTGATACTTCATGACCATGTTATGTTGTAGTTGGAGTGTTGCATGGAGTGATTGAATATAGGTGCTTGTGGATACTTGGAGACTTAGGTGAGGCTAGAGTTCTCTTGAGATGAGAGACATGTTGTTGAGATGTATACTCTTGATGAGATTTCAATAGAAAGTTCAAGGAGCCTACACCTTTTTTGAACATGGGTTCAATATAAACCTATGAGGAGATTGTTCTTGGATAATTCATAGTGTGACTTGCATATCTTGGAGGAGCATTCTCATTCCCTGCTCTTGGTCTACTCGGTATTTTATCACTTGAAAGGTATTGCCCAATGTTACTTTTAGGTGCTTTATCTTTTCTTTCATATTCATGGATCTTGAGCTATAGTTAGATGATTCTGGAGGATTCATTATGAGAGATCAATAACATGATTATCTCCTTGAGGTGTATTTTCATTTATGATTACAAAGAAGATAGTAGTGGGCTGATTTCCTGAAATGGGAAATGGGGTTGTTTGATCTTCTTTGAGAGGCTTACATCCATGTAGATTCATGATATCATGTTATGTTTGATCTCTTGAGGTTGAATAGTTTTGGATGTTGTTGTGGCTTTTCCCTTGGGGTTGCGAAGGAGATCATACTTGGAAGAACTAACTTTTAGAAGTGTTTGTAGAAGGACATGCTACATGCTTATGATTTGTAGTTTCTTTCTTTGGTCTTGGTTATCCTCTTGGATGTTTTGGTTCACATAACATTGTTTTTGAGATCTGTTGGACCTATGGTGGTTACTCTTTTTTGGTCATTTATTTTCACTTGTACTTCATTATCTTTTATGATGACAAGGTGGTTCCTTTATCTCTTTTCTTTGTTGAATATGGAGAACATGGGAGAGTTGTGGAGACTGGATGAAACAGATGTTTCTTATAGTGTCTTTGCTATAGGATTTGCATATCTTTGTGGATGGTCTTTGGTACTCCATGGTTACACTTTCTTTGTGTTGTTATTAGTAGACTTAGTATGCTTTTGTTTTTTCAGATTTGACATTACCCATGTAGTTGAAGTTCTTGTATGTGTTTGGTATTCATCGATTGGTTTGCACATAGAGCTTGAGGTTGTAGTTTATGGGTTGGTTATGTTGTTGGCATGAGTTTTCTAGTATTGGATACCTTTGAGGTATGGGTGATTGGATGAGTTAGAATTTAATGTGGATTCTATTTTCAATCTATTGGGTTTATCAGTTGGATTGGACCAATAAGTTTGGTTGTTGTTCTGGCTGATGTTTTATCTTATTTTTTGGAGGATGACTTCATAGTTTTGGTGGGCTAAGAAGTTGATGTTTTTTATGCTTCTGTCTAGCTCATGGGTGTAGTGAAGTGGTGGCAATGTTGTGTAGCCTTTGTTATCACTAGGATCTTATGCTTGTGTTATTTGGACAAGTGTCTAGATGGAGCACAAGAACATATGTTAAGATTTATGTGGTTTCATGAATGGTTGTGATGATATAGTTTCATCAGTTTGAATCTTGTAAGGTCTAATTTATCAAGTCGGAGATTCTTGGGATAAGATGACTTAGCCTTACCATCATTGATTTCTTTATTTTTGCTTTCTTGGAAAGTTTCTAAATGAAGCTGGATTCTTCCACTAGAAAAGACTTGGAGTAGAAAAACATTAAGCTTCTATTTTTTGGTGTTTTATTCTCTTATGTTTTGTTTTATTCAAGGGTTTTGCATAAGGAAGTTTCTAAAATAATTTGTAGATGCATTGAATGTAGATTCTTTAGAAAGTATTTCCTCTTGTATGAAAACTCTATAAGTACAAGCATTGTTGTAGAGAATAAAGAGAGAGATGAGAAGTTATTTGCACAAGGTTGTGTTGCTAGATTTTCTCTAGAATGGAGCAAGATGTAAATCTCCATGTGAAGGTTGAAAATGTATTGTAACTTGTTACTGAATAATACATTAGCTTGATGGTTTGGAGGGTGGGGTTTTTACCTAGAAATTTTTTCCCCACATATATCTATGTTCTCTATTTTGTCTCATTCTTCTAATTCTATGACTGTAGAATAATAATATGTATGCCATAATGCTGCTGAATTTTGTTTAGATCTATAAATTGAAATCACTTTCCTTTAAGGTTTTAATTGTGGGAAATAAACTATGTATGTTTCTACTTTTATGGCATAGTAGTATGCACTTGTATTTTCTTATTAGAAGTTGTACAAGGAATTATTATATACAGGATGTGCATACTGATCTCAGATGAATTTCTAGGGTGCTCTCATTTCCCTTCAAACACCAACACTTACATATCAATTCAATGTGATATTTTCATGTTATGATTGGAGAGTGATGTTATCCTTATCTTTGATCACTTTTCCTAGATCTCTTTTCTCAACTTCAAGTCTTCCTTTTTCTTCCTTCATAGTTTTTATCTTTTCTTGTATTTCAATCATACTTAGGGCTTGAATTTCAAGTTCCCTTTTGACTTGTTCTAGACTTTTTTCCTAAATGGTGTTTCTCTCCATAATGTTCGAATGATTTAGAATAACTAAGAGGGGGTGAATCAGTTATCCTCAAGTCTAGAGGTACCAATTAAACTTTTAATCACTTGAAATACTTCAAATCTAAACTTTTAGTAGCTCAATTTCTATAGAAAATAATCAATAACATAAACTTGTAGTCTACTATCCTAATAGGAAAAAACTTGTAGAATGTAAAACATTAAAGTAAAACATCTCGAATAAGATCCACACAAGTATGACACTAGGATTTGACATGGAAACCAAATTTAAACCACCAGTAATATGTCACCAATTTTTGAATCTTCTAAAGTGATCTTTGTTAGGAGCCAACCCTGTAAAAGGTTACAAAACTCACTGTTAAATGTGACCTTGCTGAAGGATATAATCACCTTTTTATGAGTGCCCTTTTTAGAGGGCTTAAGAACATTCCACTAGAATTTCACCTTGATTAAAGGATTTTAATACTGATACAATGGTTAGAAAGTAATAGTAGGTTGATCTGACAAATACAACTCACTTTGCAAATATAGATCATAAATTCAATCCAATAAGTGACTCATTGATTGGCCTCCATTAACACCTCCCTCACTAATTCTCTTGTCAATCCTTCAAGCATTCACTCTCCACCTCCACACTTTATTGTTCATCCTTTTGCTCAAGTTTTTCAATCAACAAAATCAACAATTGCTCCAACCTTACTAGGTTAGCCCTTGTGTCTCCACAAATAGGTAATTCTAATCAATTTCCAATTAAACATCACCATAGGTCTTAGGGTTAGGTTAGATTCATTGAATCCTTCCATCATGTCATCTCCTCTTTTTTCTTCTAGAAGCTTCTCCAAGATTCTCCTCAAATTCATGAATAGAAACACTCAAACACAATTTATCTTTATTAAATGCTCTAGGTCATCCATCCTTATCTTCAACAGGCTTTCCATATTCCAAGAATTTCAACTGTGTTGGGAAGAAATCAAGATTTCCTCATAATTTTTCAAATGTTGTCCCTCGGTCAACACTAGGTTATGACACTCGGTCATCATTGAATTAATTAGTTGATACTAACTACTCTGTTGAGCATATTTTTTGATACTCAATCAACACTATATTTTTCTTCGCTTATACTATCACTCGATCAATTCTAGCATCACTCAACATAAACTTCAAGTTCCTTAGTCTCCTTCTCTTTTTCTCAATCAAGCCTATGTATTTGGTCTTCTATTGATCACTTCTTCTAGGATTCAATACAATTATCTTCTCCACTTAGGTTATTATTAAACAATCATATTATCTTTTCAAGGTCTAGCTAATCAAGTACCCATTCTAGTTCCCCATAACTTAGCCTTTCCTCTAGGTCCTTTTGTTATGTGTTCTTCTCAAATCCTCATCATCAATCATCTTGATATGAAACTGCAATAAGATAGAAACTATCTTACCAAAATGGTTTGACATCAATGAAAATGTAACACTTGTTCCAATTATAGTTCCCAACATATAAGACCTATGACTGCTACATCAACTTCTCTTAACCATGTACTATTTTAAGATAGTTCCTCAAGACCCTCAAGACTTGTGTATAATCATTTTGATAGTTCTTTTTGTTTTGTAAATGAGACTTTCAACTATTTCTTCAAATCTTCATTTTGGGCTATAACTTCATCTAAGGCTTCTTCTAATTGCTTTTCATTTTTATACCTTTGCATATTCTCAAATCTACTCTCTTGAGTTGTCCAACTTTCACCTAGAGAACTAGAGATCTGATTTCATAATTAAATTAAAAAAGATTATGTAATGAGAGGGGTGGGGTAGGTGGTGAATCAATACTTAAGAACTTTGATAAATTTTACCATTACACATAATACCATTGTTGTTATGTTTACAATAGTTATCTCAACATTACAAATAATTTGGAATTTCAAATGCATAAAGTAAATAACATGAAATCATAAACATTTAAATATCCATAACACATATATTTTGGTATCGCAAAAAAAACTTGGTTAGAGGAATATTTTTAGGTTAGGATGATACACACAACTTCTTCACTATAGTTGCCAATAGTGGCATGTTGTGATGGTTAAGTTGTTGAGTTTTTGTCCTTCCCATCAAGGTTCAAATCTAATGGGGATGAGGTCCTCCATTTGTGGCCTCACTCATTCATGGCTCAAGGTCAAAGCATTTACCCCTTAAGAAAAAGAAACCTTCTTCACTATAGTTGAAAAAGGTTGTTGATTAGGCTTAGATCTTTGTCACCTTATGCGTGACTCACTCGGTAAAGAGTGATTGATACAATGTTATTCGCATCTCCAGTCTATGAAGACTACTCTATTAAGAGATTTTATCCTATGTACTTGGCATTCACCTTGTCAAAAGATTTACAAAAGTTCCTATATGAGCTTGACATTCCTACAAAAGACTATGTTAATTAAAGGATTCAATATACACCAAGTGTAGAAAATTGATTAGGGATTCATACAAGATAATGTGACCTGAATCTACTTCTATCTTAAGTTTTCAGATTTGTTTAATTTTCTCTACCTCAATCTTTAGTTTCGATACTATCTTTCACTTTTTTGTTTCTTCTATTACTTTCCTATCATTATTTTTCTTTGATTTGTCTCATCATGTTTTATCCTTGATCTCACTAAACCTACATGCAATTTGGACCTTAGATTTTAGGGTTGATAGTTCTCCTTCTATTGTAAGCTAGAAAATAAAACTTGATTATTGTGTAATTCAATAACTTCACTCACACATGAATACAATAGTAAATTTGAACCTAATTTTTCGATGAGGATTTGTCACAATTTTGACACCACTATGTCGATAAAACAACAAACCTTGTCGTTGATATTTTTTTGTCAAACTTATGACACCAAAAATTTTTGTCAAAATTGTAATGTTAATATTGTAGATATATTAACAAAACTATTATCAGGATATCCGCCTCAACCCACAAGTAGTGTAACCATCCTTGTCAAAATACTGTGCTCTTTTCTGTCAAAATTTTGATGAATACATGTCAAAACTCATGTTGCATGTATAACATTATCATCAAATTCTATGCTTTTTCCTATCTAAATTGTGACAAATGTGCATCAAAACTCACATTGTAGGTATAACATCCTCATCAAAATGTTGTGGTCCCTTTTGTCAAAATTACAATGTCTAGTTCTATTTTTTTTTAAAATATGATAATGCTATCACATATGACTATTGCAGATTCCTTCAAGCTTTACAATGGTAGCCTCCATAGACAAGTCTAGAGTGTTTGTGTAGGAAGGACAAGCTCCTACTCTCACATGTGACTATTGCAAAGTCCTTGAAGCTCTACAATGGTGACCTCCATAGGCAAGTTGAGAGTGTTTGTGACTTTTTTTGACACTTCTAGATTTTTTTATAAAAACCCCTTGATAGGGAAGATCTCTCTAGTTTTTTGGTTGTGATACTTCCAGTTTATAGAGATAAGGGAGGCAATGGAATAGATGATGGGAATCAGTTGTAAGTGCCTATAGGAAGTGGAGCTGAGGGAATTGCTGGGAGAGCAGTTGCAGTGCATCTTCAACAAAGCCAATGAAAGGGAGATGGTGACCATGATTACACTTTTGGGGGCGGATTACTAGTCTGGCCATCATGTTCATGATGGAAATCTTATTCATGACTTTTTCTTGCCCATCATTCAAGTTATAGGCCAACCAAAACTTATCAATAGTATGGTCAAAAGAATTCTCATGGATAGACTCTTTCACCAAGTGACTATGGCCTTAGAGCTGATGGATGCCAATCTCTCGAGTGGGTTTCTAAAGCCATTGTTTGCTTTGGAAGATAGGGAAAAGAAAAATATTATGAAAAAATCTTGGATGATCTTTAAGAAATGTGTTGCTCAAGATAATGATATGAAATTTTTTTTTCCATTCTATCAAGTTAATGACAAGCCTTTTTCAGGGGATGTTGTAGCTAGGTTGGCCTTAATTGGCGAGGGTATTGGATACCTTTATCATTGAGGATGTATTTTTAGTTTAGTATTGGAGGATCTTCTCTATAACATATGTATCTATTTCTTGGTGATCAATATAATGGGTATTGCTCCCTAGGCAAAGCAAACAAAAAATGAAATGCATTAATGCCCACATATGACTAAGTAGGTTGATACTAGTGAAAATGTATAGATATGCTTAGCATGATATTAGATGATCTAAAAGGAAAACAATTTAATATATTTTGCATGCTTTTTGAATCAATGACAATTTAAAAGAACAAAACAAAAGTAACGTAGACTTTAAATCCATCAAATGACATCTTATTTAGCTACAACAGTCAACTATACTAGCTAATTGGTTAGCAAGTAATATACCTTTTCTTAGAAGACTCCTTGAAGCATGCAAGCATTTGCACTAAATCCTCAATAGTCAACTACCCAAAATAGATCTTTTGAAAATAAGAATTTGACTCTTCATCAATATTAACAGAAAATACTTTAGTTGGTGACTACTCTGCAACACCAACACTTAATAATCGGGGGTTCACATGAACCAATGCAGAATGTAATCGTTTCATTTTTTCCACAAGATCTTAGGACTCCAATTGGCCAACATTAGATTGAAGCACCTAAAAAAATAATCACAGTCCTATAGCAAAGCAAGATACATTCATTCATTCTAAATATATCAAGGAGAGAAAAATAAAATCCATGTCACTAAAAAAAGCATACAACATTGCTCATTGTAACCAATTTGAAAGGGATAAGCATCATTCAAAACCTTTACCTAAAATAAGGTATCCCTATGAGTGCTCAAATTGTCATTTAGCCATGTTTCCAAATTCAAATACTCCCTTCTAGACGCAAAATCCACAAGTTTAATTGCAAAAGAAAAGGGTTTCATGCCCAACACAAGAGACAATGCCTAAAAATTGCAAGTTATGTGTTTAATAATGATGACAATAACCTAAATATTAAACCAAAAGCAACTCTAAGATAATAAAACATAAATTACAGGGGCCCTCTCTAGTTGTTTCTTTGGAATTTACTAGAGGGTAAGGAAAACATGGGGTTCCCCAGGTGTCCCTAGTACACAATCCCTAAGCAACGACATGGCTAATGTTTCTAATATTGACTTTCACTTGAAATTATCAGCAATTGTAGCACTTGGTTCTTTCTTTATGACACATTAGTGGGACATGATACATGCATAAATAGTCTGTGTTAAAATGTGGGGAAACAATATAGCTTCATTCCTACATACACAACAATAAAAATATACACACATAATTGTGCTATAATTAATTCATTGTCTTACCTTTATCTCTTGGAATGCATCTGCAATTTTTGAGATACTACTAGGATCTTTTAAATGGATGTCCATCACACTCCAAGGGAAAATTTGAGGATTAATATGCCAGAGTTGGTTAAGTACAATGCTATTACTAAGATTTCCCCAAATGCATAAGGAAAATAGAGTAGAAAACATATCATGCTGAAACATGTTGAAGTTGGTTTGCATAAGTGGTGTTGCATTCTGATTAATCAACATAAATTAAGTGTCACAAACATAGAAAATAAATGAAACAAAACTGCCACAAGCAACTAACTTTGACTTGGGAGATAATGACGAGCAAAGTCTCTAGAAAGTGATTAATAGGATACTCAAACATTGAGCACACAATAGGTTGTAACTGCGGGGGGTGAATCAGTTACCACAAAAACAAATCCATAGATCCCTTAGATGTTTGATAAACTATTTATTTTTGTCACTCAGTAAATATACAAAAAAAATTCTTTAACTTGGTGGTAACTTGGTGGATGCAGTGTGTGTTAACTTTTAACAAATCTTTAAATATTCATAGTGATTAACATGCAATCATAACATGAACACATGAGACACCAGATTTAACATGGAAACCCAATATGAGAAAAAACACCAAGTAACTAGCTATTGATTTTCACTCTTCTGAAGTGAGCCCTATTAGGAGCCACCCTAGTTAAAGGTTACAAAACACAATATTATGTGTGACCTTGTTAGAGGATTTAATCACCCTGTTAGGATTGGCCTTGCTAGAGATCTTTAAAACAATTCAATGGAATTGTCACCTTGTTAGAGGATTTATAAATGGTTGTTAGACCAACTCTATTAGGAGATTTAGGAATCACTGCTACAATGGTGAGAAAGTAACAATGAAATGACTTGAATGAGATGCAATTGAATTGCTAATTCAAATCTTTGTTCTGCTTCACTAGATTCTTCTTGATCAAATAAAACTTTACTACTCCTCAAGGATATCTAACCATCCTTCAAAATTTTCTCACACTCTCTTCTTCAATCAATACACTTGCATGCTCGCGCATTACACTTTATAATTCTAAACTTGACCTTTCATATATACCTTTCACATTATCAAGTCAGCTCATTTACAAGTTACAATTACCACTAATCATTACCTCAGTCAACTACAATTATTACATCAAATAATTAAACTTTATTTCCTCAAATAACAAAATCCTTCATTGGCTGACCCTACTCGGTAAACATTATTCCAGAAATGATTTCCTGTGTTAACCAACTACAGCTTGGTTAATACTGCAAACCATACAAAATCCTTTGGAGACCAAGAAAACTCGGTGAACACTAATTTTCCTTTTATAACCATGTGAGCTTGGTCAACATTGACTTCTACCAAAAAATCCTTTGATACCTGAGTTAGTTCGATAGAAATTGTTTCCCCAGAGTAATTTCTAGGAATGCTCAGTAGACTCTGGAATTTTCTTTATTGACCAACTAAGCTCAATAGATACTGACTAATAACTAATATGGCATTTTTGTAACATCAAAGACAACACACAATTGGAAAATCATATCCAACAATCTCCCTCTTTGGCATTGATGGAAACACAACATGTCATAGGACAATGAAATTTGCAAACAAGTCTTTTTCTAATAGAAAATTTTCTCCCACTTAGATTTTATGCCACAAAATCTACCTTAAACAAATTTTAGAAAGATGTGATAGTAAACTCTCCCTATTTGACAACACATGCCAAAGACAACACATACAAAATGAGTAACAATGTACCTTGAGTACTAATTCATATACAATGTTCCCATGACTATGCTGCATGGACTGATAGATCTTCAACTTGGTTCCTATTGATGCATCACTAAAAAAATATTTGAGTGAGATTCAAATAGGGGAATGACCCCTAACTTACCTCTTAGTTATAAGAATGCATCCTTAGGTAATGGCTTGGTAAATATGTGAGCAATTTGTTCTTTTGTATGGACATATTCCAATCTGATCTCCTTATCCTACACCAATTCTCTGACAAAGTGATACTTTATAACAATGTCCTTGGTTTTGGAATGCATCATTGGATTCTTTGATATGTTTATTGCACTTGTATTCTCAAAACATAACAACTAGTTCTTTGATCTCAACCTTCATGCCCTCCAACAACTGTTTAAACCAAACAATGTTCGAACAATTCACTGTTGCTACAACATACTTTGCTTCTACTATAGATTGATATGTGCAATTTTTCTTTTTTTCTTGTCCAAGATACCAACCTTTTTCCTAGAAAAAATGCTCCACCACTTGTACTCTTTCTGACCTCAATGTTTCTTGCCCAATCAATATCAGTAAACACTTTCAAGTCCAAATTTTCTCCAAATTTATACCACAATCCATAATCTTCAGTTCTTTTCAAGTATCTCAAGATCCTCTTGATTGCCATCATGTGATTTTCTCTAGGTTTTTCTGAAAATCTTGCTACTATACCAACTGCAAGAGCAATATCAGGGCTTGTATGAACTACATACTACAATTTTCCAATCATTGATCTATATAAGGTTTGATTTACCTCTTTTGAATCATCATCTTTGGTAAGCTTTAGTCCAGTACACATAGGAGTTCCAACTGGTTTAAAATATTCCATACCAAACTATTTGAGTATTTCCTTGATATATTTAGATTGAGTGATGTAGATACCATTCTTACTCTGCTGAATTTGAAGACTAAAAAAGAATTTAATCTCACCAAACACAAACATTTCAAATTCTTTTTTCATTTGCTCTAAAAAAAACCTTTGCATGGATCATCATTTCCTATAAAAAAAAGTATCATCCACAAATATCTCTACCAAAACATTCTTGTTATCGAGTCCTTCTTTGATGTACAAGGTACTATTATCATTAGTTCTCTAAAAACTAATCTAAATAAGATAGTTATGCAATCTCTCATACCATGCTCTAGGGGCTTGTTTTAGATCATACAATGCTTTCTGTAATTTACAGACCATATTCTTTTTGTCTAGATTAACAAAATCTTTAGGTTGCTCAATGTAAACTTCTTCATCAAGAATACCATTGAGAAATGCTAATTTGACATCCATTTGATATACTTTAAATCCTTTGTATGTTGCATATGCTAGTAAGGTCCTGAAACCTTCCAATCTTGCAACAAGAGAAAAATTCTTCATACCTTATCATCTTCATTCAACTTATTCCTGAATACCCACTTTGTTCAAATTACATTTTTATCTTTAGGCCTAGGTACAAGAGTCCATGTTTTTCTCTTCTCTATTTTCTCTATTTCTTCATTGATAACCTCAATCCAAATTTCATTTTCCAATTCATCTTTGACATTTCTAGGTTCAAAGTCAGCAAGTAAACAAGTACCTTTTCGCTTACTTCTTGTCATAGTACCTTTAAATTTATCTCCAATAATATGATTTGGTGCATGATCTCTCCTGAAATACTTGGCCAATATAGGTTCCTTGCCTTTTGAATGAATTGCATTATCATCCTCTTGCACTTCAACTTTAGGTTCTGGCTGCTCTGGCTTGCTAGGTAGGTTTTGGCTACTCTAGCTCAATAGGCATTGGCAAGGTAGCTTCAGACTATGACTCGGGTCCTTGTGACTCGGTTAGAACTTCTTGCAATTTGGTGACTGAGGAAGACTCAGAAGTAGAAGTCACTTGATTGACAGATGTATCTGGCAATGTATCAGGTTCAATGAAAAAAAATTTCATGTAATCTTCTAGTTCCTTTTTTATTTCTTCTTCAATCCTTTCTGCAAACTCATCAACTTTTACATGTGCACTTTCTATGATTTTGTGAGTAGACAAATTCAAACATCTATATGCCTTACTTTTGCAAGAATATCCCAAAAATATACCTTCATCACCTTTCACATCAAATTTTCCTTTTTTAGATTCTTTCAAAATGTAACATTTACTTCCAAATACTTTTAGGTAACTTACATTAGGTTTATAGCCATACTATAATTCATAGGGGGTTTTGAATGAGTCCTTTTTTAGCTGTACTCAGTTCAAGTTATGAACTATAGTGCTGATAGCTTCCTTCCAGTATTTGATAGCAATTTTCTTTTTAATCATTAGAGTCCTTGAACAATCCATGATAGATCTGTTCCTCCTTTCAGCTATTCCATTCTACTCGAGAGTTCCAGGAGTTGATACCTATCTTTAGAATCCTCTTTCAATGCAAAAGTTATTGAATTCATGGGAGATGAATTCACCACCTCTATCTGACCTCAAGCATTTTAATTTTTTCCCTATTTCCTTCTCTACTTTGGCCTAATACCATTTGAATTTCTTAAATGCTTCTGACTTCTCTCTCAGATACATAACAGTCATCATTCTAGAGTAGTCATCAATAAAAAAAATGAAGAACCTTTCTCTAGTATAGTTCTCAATTCCAATAGGTCTACAAAAATTAGTATGCACAATTTCCAAAACATCTTCAGAGTGATAGCTTTTACTTTTAAAACTAGTCTTTCCCATCTTGCCAATCTAACAATTCTTGCATAAACCAACATCAAGTTTCTTTAAACTAGGAATGCCTCTTACTTTCTTGAATTTACTTATCTTTACCATGTTATCAAAATTTATATGACATAACCTTCTTTGTCATAACCACCTTTCTTCAACTTGAGCAATGAAACACGAACACTCACTAAGATCAAGATAAAACAAGTTATATTTTGTTTGTATGCCAAATCCAATTAGATTTCCTTTGTCATCTAGTAGTCTTGCTTTGCCATGCATGAATTTCACCTTGAATCCAATATTGATTAGTTGTGCTACACTCAACAGATTATGTTTTAGTCCTTCAACCCAATAAGAATTATCACATAAAAGTTCTTTGGTTAATGAGATTCAACCTCTTCCTTTTATGGAACAAGGTTCATTATTTCCAAATCTTACACTACCACCATCATAGTCTTCAAAATATTCAAACTTAGTTTTGTCACCAGTCATATGATGAGAACAACTAATGTCTATGATCCATGTATAATTTTTTCTCACATGAGAGATAAGTGCCATCTTATCTTCCTCATCATTATCAATTTCATCTTCACTATTATTAGAATCCTTAGAGTTCTTAGCCATAAAACATGTTTTCTTACCTTTGTATTTTCCTTTGCCTCTAGAATATTTCCTTGCAAGTAGAGCCTCAACAACTTCAAGATCACAATCAAAACTTTCTTCTGATTCTTCTTCACTTTTTGACTGAGATTCCTTTATTTTCTTCCCTTTTTCTTTGAGTGAAAGCTTGGCTTCAAATGTTGATTCAATGTTCTTGGAAGCTGGAACATAATTGTCACAGTTATCTAGCTCAAATATAGTCAATCTTCCTACTATGGCATCCAAATTTACCTTGTGATTTGCTTCACATCTTCTTTCTTGAATTTTAGATACTCTAATTGCATAAATGGGAAGCAATGTTCTAAGAACTTACAACTATTTTTTCTTTGATATCTCCTCCAGAAGCTTTGATTGCACTAACACTTGCTTTGACTCTTTCAACATATTTTACAATGTTTTCACCTCTCTCATTCTCATCTGATCGAATTGTCCTCTTAGAATTTTTGCTTTGGCTCTCCTTACATTGTTATCACCTCCATAGATATCATTCAGCTTGTTCCACATTTCAAAGGTAGTTTTGTAGTCCTTGATATCATCAAATTCTTCATAGCTTAGGGAAAATGCAATGTATATCATCATGGTGTTATGAGCCTTTTTCTTAGCAATGTCATTAACAGATAATGTACTAGAAGGAGTTGTGTATTCTTGATCAAGGTATTTTAATCATGTATCTCCAATGGAAGCTAGATGAAGTCTCATATCTCCAATGGAAGCTAGATGAAGTCTCATCAGTCCCTACCATGTTGAAAAGTAATCCTTGTTAAGCCTTGGAATTTCCCTCTTGTAAGACATCCCGATCTTTGGCTTAGATCCTTGAAATTCTTCCTGCAAGCACCAAAAGCTCTCATACCAATTGTTGGAAATAGAGATGAAATAAATGAGAGGGGGGGTGAATCAGTTACCACAAAAATAAATCCACAGATCCCTTAGATGTTTGATAAATTAGTTACTACTATAACTCAAGAAACATACAAAAAAGTTGTAACTCGGTAGATGCAGTGTGTGTTAACTTTTAATAGATCTTTAAATATTCATAGTGCAATAAAGTAAATGAAACCTCATGTCATACATGATACATCATCATAGAAAATATAAACATCCATCGCAAAGTATAACCATACATCACAAACATAACTAAGTGCACGATTCCCCCCAACCATAAATAGCATCATTAGAGCATCATGGGCTTTAGCCATCCCTCCATGCGTAACATCCCAAGTCATCGAAGAGATCATCGGTATTATCATAGTAGGGATGTCACTCCTAAAACATACTACATCATATACAGAAAGAAATCTAACATGCTACAACATATGCATAAAGAAATCTAACATGCATGAATAAAACATAAGATGATCCTTCAAAGAAAATAACATCATCTATCACATGCTAATCATTAATATAAAGAAACATACCAGTAAATAACATCCATCATAAGATCCAAGAATAGAGTGAAGATAAATACCAACCAAGAATGCTCTAGCCACGGTGTCTATGGACGGATCTCAAATGGTAAGAGTGAAAAAGCACTACCACTTGACCACATGGAACCTAAATGGTCCACTCCCACCATGCTGAGGAGATAGTCTCAAGTCCCAAATAGGATATCAAATCACATAACACAAATACTCTCTAAGTCCAAGAAATCCTAAAAGTATACTAACTCAAAGGTTCCAATCACAAACTGACATCTAATCCCAGAGGCACACAAGACATGTAGGAAACCTACTATGTAAGAAAAAAGTGTCATCGTACGGATCACGCTAGAGTTACCCTAGTAGTCTCTCAATAGAACCCGGCCCCCTAGTGATCCCTATGCAGCCACTAGTATCCTCTTGTACTGACGAGGCATAATACAGAATGCAAGGTCACAACCAAGTGTTCTCTCTACTCCCATTCTAGTTTGTACTAGCACCCGAGCCATGGGCAAGAACATACAATTATCTTATTAGGTTCATTTAATCCCCATTTAGTGTAAATGTTTTCACTTATTAAAACAACTTACAATGAGTTACCCTGGCAGCCACTTAGGGCCTCGGCCCCCATTGGAAGCCACTCCCCAACACTACAAGTAGATAACCTACCCTAGGCTCATGGAATCATAAATCAAAAAAACACTTGAGTCCTATACAAGCGACTGGAAAAAAAAATCAAAATATAATCCACAATAAAAACATCAAATCTCCATGAGCAACTGAAAAGCATCCATTAATAATCATGACCACAATAGTTCTCTATTGGCAACTGAAGGTATCACTGATAATCACAATATCCATTGGTTCTCAACAAGCAACCAAAAAGTATCTCAAAGTATTACTGATCAAAGACTCCAATAATGGTCGAGTCACAACATGTCACAACATGAAATCATCAAGATCAAAACAAAAACTTTAATCCCATCATGAAAAATAGAAAGTAGTCCAAGGATAACTGATCGATGACTCAAAAATGGTTAAGTCAAGTGTCTCAAATACATAAACCTCAGCTTCACACAAGAAGACTAGAAAGCAATACAAACATCTCATAGAGCATGCCATCACATTACTATGGTTGGGTTTTAAAAGAATCAAGACCAAATAACATCAACATGCCATCACATTCACATAACTCCCAAGCCTCTGGTAGAAATCCTAACTAGTCAACACTCTAGGACCACCCAAACCCCAAAATAGGTAACATAGAGAAAACACAAAATATAAGCACATGCTTGGGTTTGTTAAAGTTATATAATTGAATTAAGTGTGGGGTTCCAATTTTCATTTCGGATAAAATCTTGACTATAAATGTCTTAGATCTATGTTGGTTTAGTTTCTAATTCATTTCGTGCTTTGATAGATTTTTTTTTTTTTGAAGTTTAAGCACAAAGAACTCCTGGTTATGGAAAATGGAGGAATGACTGTCATTTAATAAAATAGTCCCAGTACGAAGGCCATATCTCCCTAATGAATTGTTGGATTGAGCCAAATTTGAAATATGTTGGAGAGGGCCAAGTTGTGCCAAATTTGATTGGAGTGATCGAATAAATTTTGTCCAGATAAAAAGTTATGAATTTTTGAGTTTGGGTCTATGTAAGGGACAGCAACAAGGCAGTTTGTGATGAATTTTCTTCATAAATAAAACAAGGGTTTCCTAATGTTCTCTTCGCAACCAAATAAAAATTAACATACATATCTAGATTCTAATTTCAAGATTGAAGATTCTTTCATGGAGTATATTTAGACACATATAACAAACACGATGAAGACAGGAAGAGAAAGAGTGCAAATGGAATGTACAAAAATCACGAGTGCACCTAGATACTGATGCTAATTTGCTATGCCTTGGATGTCCATAAAAAAATTCCTTTCTTCTCCAACATTCACCATTCCTCCAAGAATCAAACCAACTGAAACCCCCAAGTGACTAGAAGTGCTTGTAGAAGCATATGAGCTTCTCGAATGCATGTAAGCTTGTCCATACACACTAGGAGAGCCTTTATATAAAGGCCTCTAAGATGTATCTAGAATGTGTCTAGAAAGAACTAAGAGATAAGCATGACAACCAAGCACATAACTTCCATGATAAGAAGATAAATATGATGAGGTGTCTAGAATGTTGCAGACACCATGTGCTCAAATAATGTGCTAACTCCTAAGTGTAGACAACACATGCATAATTAGAGTGCAAACTACTGTGTTGTCAACATGACAACTCCCAAGAGCTCGCATACTCATATGTGAATAAATATTAAAATAATACACCTTAATTTATTAAATTTCCTTATTTAATATTCATTTCACTCCATTTTAAATTAATTTATTAATTTTAAATGTCATGCACTCACTTTATTAAATCCACTTGTTTTATCTTAATATATTTTAATCACATGCATGCATCACGTGATCTAGAATCTTTCAATAATTTTAATATCTTTTCCACTTTTAAATTTATTTTTGAAACTTAATTGATAAAATATTTACTAACTTAAAAAATAATATTATTTAGCATTTATTTAAAAATGAACTCTAAATATATTATTATTAAATTAAATAAATATTATCACATTCCAAATTTAAACTTATAACTTTTATCTTCAAATTTAATTATTTTATTTAATTAATTAAATAAAATTTAATATTAAAATATCATAATAATTTTCCATTTAATTAAATCATTAATTAAATCTTTTAATTACATCTAATTAATGGAAAATACACCAAAGACTCATAAAATAAAATACGAAAACCCATCATATCAAAACACATACAAAATCAAACCAAAAGGGTTAATATCATGAATTACGTCATTCGACGTATTCAGAGGGTACTCAACTCAGATACTTGTCCTAATTTTCAATTAGTTAAATGGCTTAAAGGGTTGGGATTTAGACTTGAGAATTTATCTCCCCTCTCTTACCATTGAGATAATGCGATAGGGTACACTCATCCTAACAATTCAGGGAAGTTGATACTCGATACTTGCAACCTACATAAAATCCACGCATGTACATACACAATATATACTAAGCTAACCAAGCAATGGCAGAAAGTGGTGCATCGTGTAGATCCTGACTAGCAGGTGACTATGATTCCCTTCCTTAACCACATCAAAAACACCATACAAAAAGAAAACAAAAATGCACACCATACACATGCAAGTATGGGGTAAGTATCCATAAGAAAACACATATGATAATAAATCATCTAACTATTCATCATCAATATCTGGAAATAGTAAATAATCATCATGCAAACATGAAATATAAAGTACCAAGTAATCTGATCATATGTCAACTGAATCTGAAACAATATCTAATAATCTCAAAATAATGTCACTAATAATCATCAACATAAAACTATCGTAAAAGAGTTTGGCCACAATAGCAAAATGCGAACTAGGGCAGGCACTACATTAGGTGTGACCTTGTTAGAGGATTTAATCACCCTGTTAGGAGTGGCCTTACTAGAGGTTTTTAGAAAAATTCAATGGAACCGTCACCTTGTTTGAGGATTCACAAATGGCTATTAGACCAACTCTTTTAAGAGATTTAGGAATCACTACTACAATGGTGAGAAAGTAACAATGAAATGACCTGAATGAGATGTAACTGAATGTACATATCTCTATTATACTTCACTAGATCCTTCTTGATCAAATAAAACTTTTTTTCTTCTCAAGGATATCTGACCATCCTTCAAAGTTTTCTCACACTCTCTTCTTCAATAAATACACTTGCATGCTCGCTCATTACACTTTAGAATTCTCAACTTGACCTTTCATATTTACCTTTCAAATTATCAAGTCACCTCATTTTCAAGTTACAATTACCAATAATCATTACCTCAGTCAGCTACAATTATTACATCAAATAATTAAAATATATTTCCCAAAATAATAAAATCCTTCATTAGCCGACTTTGCTTGGTAAACATAGTTCTAGAAATGATTTCCTGTGTTAACCAACTAAAGCTCAGTTAACACTACGAACCCTGCAAAATCCTTTGGAGACTAAGTGAACTCAGTAAACACTAACTTTCCTTCATTAACCATGTGAGCTCAATTAACACTGAATTCTGCCACAAAATCCTATGGCATCCGAGTTAGTTCGGTAGAAACTGTTTCCATAGAGTAATTTCTAGGAATGCTTGGTAGACTCTGGAATTTTCTTTGCTGACCAACTAAGTTTGATAGATATTGACTAATAATTGATATGACATTTATGTAACATCAAAGACAACACAAAATTGGACAATTGTATACAACATAGGCCCATGCCCCATCTTTGCCAAATGGTACAGTACCTCTACTAGATCAATAGAAAACCATGCCTGATTCATATTACCAAATGAAAGTTTATTTCCATGTGGTCCTTCCAAGGGTGCCTATCAAAGTGGGATTTTTTTAATCAATCAAAAATTGAAAAATAACATAACAACTAAGAAGGCTATGTCAAATGTGAAGGGATAAAATGTTAAATCATTGAAGCTTTCATAGTGGAGAGTTGTGTTCAAATCTTGGAAAAAGCACAAATATGTTTATTTGGAAGAAAAGATGAACATTAAACTAGGTAAACCACTACATCCAATTTTGAGTATGGTTTACTCCAATGGGCAATGCTTCGTGCAAGTCATGGAGAGATTGATTGAAGAGATGAATCCACTCTTAACATTGAAAGGTAAAGGACACTCCATCGTTAGAATATCAATCAAAAAAATAGATGAAATTGTAAGCTAAGTCATCACTTATTTTCTTGAATTTGTAAATGTCAAAATTTCAGCTTATGTAGATAAAAAAAAATCTCAAGAATGATAGCTGACCTTCATCATGCTTCCATACACTTCCAAAAATGTCTGAACAGGAAGTGGATCCTACAGGAAATTAAAATCCAAAAACAATTATATTCAGTTCATCATTTATGGTTAGCAAACCCCTTTTTTCCCTACTTAGGGAACATTATAGAAATGCACAAAATATATAAGCATGCAAATAGGATCTAGTGATATAGAACTTTTCCATGTTTACCTGAAATTTTTTTGCATAGGTTGACATCAAAATTAAGAATGACTGTTGATCTAGTATATAAAAACCTTCATGATCTAAAGCCTCCATTACTTTAACCCAACCAATGTCTAGGGCCTGCAACAACAACCAGTATCAACTTTTTCCAAAGCTCCTTAAAGCATGACACAAATAAAATATATAGCTTTGCAACAAGTTAAGTAAATCGTAGAAGACTCACCAATTCCTTATTAGAATATAAAAGAATGTATATATTCCAAGAGGTTAACCGCGAATAGTTAGTTGTGGAAAAATTCAAAAGTGAAGAATAAAATGTTCCATGCATGCCATGAGAATCAACAAGGCCTGTGTGAGTGCGAAAAATAGTACTAATTATCTTGGAAACAATCTTCTTTGTAAGTGGGCAAAACAATGACAAAACATCTTTGCAATGTGCAACATCAATTGTATAGCCATATCCAAGCTCCTCCATTATTCTTGCAAAATTAGTAACCTCTTCCAACTATGTCAAAACAATATCCAACACTTGCAAATTGCATGCACAAGATTGAAAACTCCTACAGTGACCAAACAGTACAAAATTAAAGTAGTGGGCATATAAAACTAGCATATAACTCTACTGATTTACAACTTTGAACCTTTATCATTGCACTTTGCAAATAAAAATTTAGAAGAAAAAGAAGAATATAAGGGTAGCAGTGGAACTTCAGATCTTATGCGATAGGAACTTGGGTACCAAAATAACTTTTTTTGCTGGCGTAGTCCCACAACTAAATGAAATCTGTGCCAATTCTCCTATACTTTCCTTTGCAACCCTGCAAAGTTTCTTCCACCCCAATGAAGTAGATCTAGTTATTGAACCAATAAAATGAAGTACAATCAAAATTGGGAAAAATCAAGTAGGATTTCTCTGAAGTAGTTTAACTAAATACCTTCACAAATATAAGAGGAATCTTGAAGGTAGTTACCACTAAACTATAGGCTGATGGGATGATAGTTCTTCCAAGAAGAAAAGCCAACTATTTCTTGATAAAAAAAAGAGAGCAAGAATTGTGTGAGAAAGAAATCATTAATCTTATATCAAAAAATCTAAATCAGACAATGCAACCATCCATTTTCTTGTCATGCCATGTATGTACCTAAATTTGATGAGAATGGTAATGAACTAGAAGAAAAGAGTTTAGTGGTTAATTATAAGTTGTGAAGTGTTTGCATAGAAGCTAATCAACATCCTCTACCTAATAAGGCATAGATGATTATATATAGCCGGTGTTAGAAATTTTATTTCTGTTTAGTTTAGTTTGAGCTTCACTTGGTTTCAAGAATAGTTTAATATTCTCTACTTAACAAGGACAACCATGTGAAGGTGGAAGCTCATTCCCGCCCACCCTGCCCCCAACATCACTCTAAATTCCCCATTAACATCTAATAAAATTGATTCAACCATTTTTGAAATATAACATTCAATCATTATAATCACACGATAACATTCATTAACACATAAAATTCATTAACATCTAATAACATTCATTCATTCAACCATTTTTGAAATATAACATTCAATCATTATAATCACACGATAACATTCATTAAAACATAAAATTAATTAACATCTAATAACATTCATTCATTCAACCATTTTTGAAATATAACATTCAATCATTATAATCAGATGATAACATTCATTACCACATAAAATTCATTAACATCTAATAACATTCATTCATTTAACCATTTTTGAAATATAACATTCAATCATTATAATCACATGATAACATTCATTAGCACATAAAATTCATTAACATCTAATAACATTCATTAACAACATTCATGAATATTTCATTAACACATAAATTTGATCAACATTATTTCATTCACATCGTCTACTGATTCTAGTGCCAACACATGTCTCCTCCTCATCTGCATCATGAGTTAAATTCAAACCATTTATAGTAGTGAATTACACATATTTAATTAAGTAAAAGAACTATAAATCAAAAAAATTATTTAAATGAACAAAACATAGATTTTCTTTACTTGAATGTGCCACATGATGATCTACATGGTGATCAGTTTGAACATCCTTCAACACTCATTCAACATGACATTTGTGTTGCCCAATCTTTTCCAGCCTCACCTTTGTTGCCTTTGACATATCCTACAACCTATGAAAAGTTTGAAATATGTTAGATGATATAGATATAAAGATGCCTAATTAGTGCATTATTATATTGTACTAGTAGTTAATACTATCACATACCTTCTCTCATTTGTAGGTGTAACTCCTCTTTTAACATCCATTATTTCCTTTGCATCCAAAATGAAGTCATTCCAATCCCTCACCGAAATAAAGGGAGGACACTCATACTATGGATTGTGGATGAGACTCCTTCTATAGGAGTCCCTCACAGTGCTCAGATATTTTGCAGCTTTTTCCAAAATTTTCTCCTCAAAATTTTTACCAGACTCATGCTCTAAATCTGCAATGAACTAATCTTTTAATTGTTTATCTTGCAAGTTCCATCTTTTAAGAAAAAACATAAAATTGTTAGATAGAGAAATTAACTATAGTTGTGTACCTTGAATATATGAAAATAAAAGTTGTGTACCTTATATGTATGGTGGACCCAAATATCTTCAGTGCATGGTCATAAAGCATCTTATAAAAGCAATTTTCTTGAATGGAATCACTCATTGGTGGAGGAAGGATGATTTTCTTGCAACCTATAGATTACATATCAAGTGTATTAAAAGAACATCCAACATTAATAATCAAGATGCCTTTTGGTAGGGTGATAGTTGGATTGAAAACAATATATAAATCTATTAATATTTAACACTCATTAATATTCATATTATAAACTAATCATATATTATCTAACCTTGCCTTATTTCTCCTCATTTATTTTACAAGCCCTGTCAGGAATATATTTACATCACTAGCAATATTATAACCATTGATTATGGTAGGGACCGATATCAATTGGCAATACATGAAACAAATAGATAAACACACCCACCACCTTTAAGAGTAAATAGTTCTTCCAAGGAGCTCTAAATTTTGAAAAATAGTTTGGTCTTCATTAAGTACAACTAAAGTTCAAAGTCTCGGCCTTGTAGTTGTAGAGCTTTTATTGAGCCTTGTAATTTGGGGGAAACATGGTGTAATAATGAATTATCAGGACTATTTGGCAAGGTTCTGATAGCACTTTGTTTGATATTTAATAGGAGGAAAATACATGTCAATTAAAGGTATGTTGTTTTAAATTGTATATATATAGTTCTAAAATGTTTGTTGTTGAGGTTACACATTCATTTAAAGTCCAACATATGGCTTCAAATTTTGAGTAACCCATAAGATGTTGCTTTTATTTGCTCAAAGGAATCATGGATGTAAAGTGTAAAGCAATGATACTAGTTTTCCTTTTGTATTCAGTTAGTATTGGCAAAAGAAAATTTTAGACAAGTCCTTCTAAATAGTGTGGAATTCAAATTTTGCTTTGTAAATGACTATTTCTGCAACTATAATTTTTACTCTCTTATTTTTGCTAATGATCTCAATTTGGTGTAGCCCTGCACTGAATCTTCAAGACAATCTAATGGTGTCACTTCTTGATAGCAAGGGTGACACCATTTCTCAAACAAGTTAATTTTTTAAAGAACTTTGTGAGTTCTCTCTTGATAAATAGGATTGAGAATATGTTCAAAATATTTGGCTTATCAAGTTAAAATATGAACTCATCTACAAAGACTGTAACCCTAATTTTTGTTGAGAAGGGCTCCTTGGAAGAACTATTTCCTCTTAAAGGTGGTGGGTGTGTTTATCTAAGGTTGAGCTCTAGGATGCTATTCAATACTTTCTCACTTTTTTTTAAAGTAAGGGAACTCTTCAACAAAACCTTACATACTACTCACAACATACTTTTATCCATTCTACTACTGTCAATATGTATAGGCAACATTTCAAGGTCTCAACCTACTTTTTCAAATTTCTATTTTCAATAAAAAGAGGTCCTATAGAGGAAGGCTAACTTAATGGAGGAAGGTACTTCCTTTGTGAGATTTTCATGGATCGGCTAGGACTCAAATCTAAGTATAAACTTTTTAGACAATCTTACAAGTTAAATGATGTTTCTTGCATGCAGGAGAAATAAAGAGGGTGCATTGGTATAACTCTCGATGCCAAGTGGTTTGAACCAATGTCAGATTTAGTTGAATATCAAGATGTTTCTCAAAGAGCACAAGATTTTGAACTTGGATGGTAAATACATTCAAAGAAAGAGGACTAATGATTTATTTTAAAATGATTCTTCATATTAGTTTTTCACAATCTATAAACTAGAATATGATTATTTTTGCTTTTAAACATTTGTGTTTTTCAATCAAACACATTTAATGATCCATTATCAAAATGAAAAAAAGAATAATCCCAATATCAATTGAAAAAATCTGACATAAATTGCAACCCTTGATAAAAATATGGATAATAATTTTACATAAGAAATTTTAAACATTATCTTCTTAAGGTATCATCCATAACTCCTATAATCAAGACCATAGGATTACCAAATCTTAACATTATATCCACCAACCAACAACTTGCACGAGAACATTATTCTCACTTGGTTGAAGGATTTTGTGTTCATACATATTCCCTACCACAAGATTAGTTCTCAATCTTCACCTATATACACATAAAACATCATTAATGTATCATTTGAAAACTCTTTCAAGTTCATTATCTCTCCCTATTTAATTCTTTGCATTCATCATCCTATTTCAAACCAATCATCCTTCACAACAAAACATGACAAATTTAATCAAGGTTTGCATGACTTAATGAGGATACTAAGCCCTTCCACAAGTTCATTCTGATGAAAAGCTACACCTTTGGAATACTTTACAAGGAATCATGATGTGATCAGCATTTACATTGCCCATTACCCAAACTTGAAAAGTTTGCAGTTTCCTATTAGCATATAGGTTAACACAACCATCTACTAACCGTAACATTAAGTATCTTACTTAATTCTACCATTAAAGACACTTTTATCATGATGTAATCAGCGCTTACATCACCCATAACCCAAACTTGACAAGTTTGCACTTTCCTATTAGCAAATAGGTTAATGCAACCATCTAGTAACCTTAACATATAGTATCTTACTTACCCCTACCATTAAAGACACTTTTAAACATCTCTATTGATTTTCCAAAACTCCAACCATCTTGACACACTAAATATCTTTAATCAAATGAAATAAAAATAAATTTTATACCTTGCTATCATGTCATAACAGTATACTTCAAATCTGCAATTACTTGTGTCCAATCCAAAAATCTTATTTTCAGACTTTATACAGATCTTTCACACATCAATATACTCTTATTATACTATTTTCACAATATTATATCCATATTTTAACCAGCCATCTAACAGAAAAAGCCCTGCTACAACTTCACACACTCAAAAACCTTACCCTATGATAGCTTACTAATCACATTCTAGTAATCAAATGCACATTCTTTCCTTGCATGGGTTTCTAAAAATTACTTGGAATTTTTTTATCTACACCTCTCCATGTTCAATTGAAATCATGCAAAATATTACATTGGAATGCTCTTGGGTTACCTTGGATTAAAGGTATGGTAGTCAATCTTCAAAGGAATGCTCTCGGGTTACCCTTGTCATGTTTGAGAAGACCAATTTTGTGGGGATTCTGCTTTGGCGAGGGTAACCCATTCTTTCTCAATATGCATTTGGGTCTATCTTTAGGGTTGATCCCCTACTAAACAATACACTTGTGGACCTGCAAAAATATTATAGGGTTTTGCATAAGGAGAAAAGATATTCTAGGGTAAAAGCACAAACCTATGTGACTCTTTTATAAAGGAAAAGGCTAACAAAAGTATAATTGTTCACCTTCAATGACATAAAATTGGTATTATTATTTGAAATTTGAAAATGAAGTAAACTAATGAAATGTGTAGAAATGGATGAAGTTTAGGATTATAATTTTTAATAATTATTTGGAATAAGAATTGATATATATTTTCCTAATTTTTATAGATAATTTTTTAGTTGCTAAAAATGCTGAAAATTAGGGGTCTAGTTCCCACCACACAACTATATGGAAATAAACCTATTTCCTTTTGATCATAGTCTATGTTGTAGATAACATAGATAGATAGAACAATCAAAAATAAAAATTGGCTTTAGACCTATATTTTCTCTTTTATAATGGTTCAAATTTCAACTCACCTGAAATCAATAGTTTCCATCTCCCATCACATTTTTAAAAACAAATTTATCCTAACTAGGAGAAAAATTAAACATTCTTGAAGAGGATTCTCTCCTCAAGAACACCAGATAATTTTTTTAAAAAAATTATATGATTTAATATTTTTTCCTTTCTCAAAATCGACATCTTTTTGAGTGTTAAAATACATGATTGTATAATTTTTTAAATACAATATACTATATCTAATTGAAACAATATAAAATTTATATGAAAATATTCTTGACTTCGAGCTCTATAAAATGGTGTTTATATGTTATTAAAAAAATATCATAAAAAATAGTAAGAGTTATTGAAACACCACTTTTTTGAAATAATTTTATTTCTTTAGTAATTGGATACAAACTAGTATAAAACATGCATTTAATAAACATTTCCAATTCGAAAAGTGTGAGACCATATATAACTTAACTAGAATGAATTTATCTAGATTATATGTTTGAACAAAATTGATTTTTAGATAGAAATACTCAAATTCAGTCATTTTGAAAAGTCAGCCTAAAAGGTGACACAACTTTGTACTTTTACCCTCCATGTATATAAAATAAGCATAATTCAGAAAATAAATCACCTAAATTAGTTGGCTATGGTGTTTCTATGTAGGGATTTTAAAGAATGCACAATTCTAAGTATATACAAAATGGGTCTCTCAGCTTTTTCATGCATTGCAATGCATTACCTCAAAAAAAACTTACCGCCTTTGTATGTGAACCCACCTCCTCCCACGAACGATGAATCTTGCAAACAATGAAAAATTTGTTTCAACTTTCAATTTTTTTCAAATATAATCCCATGTTCGTGGCTATTTCGACGAACACGGGAGCATAAACAAAAAAAAAGTTCAAAAGCCAATTTGGCTTCTTGTCGAAAACTTTTGTTGAAAATAGAGGCCAAATGTACTAGTGATAGTTGCTTCTATAAACCAATAGTAGCTTCTAGATAACTCTTGACTCTTCTTGATAGCCTGATTGTCCCCTTGTATAGTAATAGTAGTATTTTCCTTAAAGGCTCCTTGGATGTTTGACATCAATGACAAAACTATATGCTATTTCTTTATCATATACCAACACTTGCTACTTTCTATCTTCTGGACCTACTCTCTCTTCAAAGGAAGTGAATCACTAATATTTTTTGGAAGTGGTGGATAAGGCTAATAATTTATGTGTGGCTTATGATAAACAAAATGAGACCATTAAATGGTTAGTAGACCAACTTTGTACAACCAAAAAGAAGATTAATAGGCCTAAGGCCTTGGTAGAAGCAGACACAAGAGTGGTTGGGTGGTCTAAAATTCTTCATAATAAGAAAATTGGGAAGTGATTAACAACCTTCTAATGACCTTAACAATTAGGCAAATTTTGATGAGCGAAGAAACTCATTGAATTGGTCTCCTTCGAATAGGAGAAAAGTGAATTATATATGCAATGTTTCTATTGTTAAAAATAACTACAAGAGCTTCAAAAGAAACTAAAAAGGGTTGTGGATTATAGAAGGAAACAACTCTTCATATCCTTCAAAAGGAACTCAAGCCCATGCAAGCTAAACGATTAAGGAAGGAGGTGAAATCTAGGTCAATAATAGAGGTCCCTATTCTTTTGACCCCGACTCAAGGAAATAAGTAAATCACAGTTTTAAAATTTTGTACTTGGAGCTGAACTAGGATTCGAAAGAGGTTAAACCCTTACTCTTTATGCAATAGTTTTAGAAGTGGTTTGCCATTCTTAATAATCTTTTTTTATTTCTTTTGTTGCTTACTTTACAATTTTGGCTAGTTTTCTATTTTTGCGTTGTCTTCTGACAAGTTGTGAGTTCTCTTCCTTTCCATCCATTAGATGGTAAGAATATAGACTTATTTTTTTCTAATCAAAGTAATGCCCATTGTCGAATGGTCGCATAGCGTCTAATCATAAAACTCACTTATCAATAACGGGGAGACATTGCATATGAAGTTCTTTTCTTTGATTTGTTGACCTTTTTACTGCAAAACCAAAGAGTATTTTATCCCTCCAAGAATTTACTGGAACTTAAATGGTGTTTTTGTCTTTGCAATATTCATTCTTTTCATCGTTCAATCTTAGTATTAGATGAATAATTTGGCGTGTAGCGAATGGATAACAAAGAGCTTTGGATGGTACAGAACAATGAATACAACACTTCTTTCTCATCAGAACTATATTATAAGGTGATTATTGTCTGTTCATCAACAGTTACAGAACTTTTATTCATCAAAGTCGCTTACAAATAATGGGAACAAAAGCTTGTGGGCGCAATTCATTAGAATTGAAAACAAATGAGTAGTGGGTCCATGTATTATTGATATGCCCCATCTTGCAACGAATCAGTCATCTAGTTTCATCATCTGTCTAAGGTTAAGAGGGCTCATTACGGAAGAAGAGCCCTCAAAAAACTCATTGACGATGATTCTGTTCGCCTTCTCAGAGGGGTGGTAACTGTCCCAAAACAAGTACGCATCTCGGTTTCTACACAGTCGTGAAGCTCGTGTGCAGAGGCCGACTCCATTGTAATTTCCTTGTCCACAACACGCATTCGTTGTGTCCACAAAGCCTAAAATTATAAACACCAATTGATCAATGATGTTAGCATTTTAAGATGATGTATGATAATAATAATAACATAGATGGGCACTGTTTATCTGGCATTGATGGGCACCAAAGAATAAATGACGCCCATCATCCATAAATTACACAACTACCGCTTGCCAAAAATTTGATGGGTGTTCGCTAAAGAAAAACCAAAAAAGGCAGTTTATTTTAGAAAGCAATAATGTTGGTAATATCGGAATAAAGTTTATTTTCCAAAAGCCTTCTTGAACCAGACTAATATAATATAAATATTAAAGTTCCCAAAAAAAAAAGTTGGCAATACCATATGCTGCAGGATTGTTGAACAAGCCCATGTTCATTGAATATTTGTCAGCGAAAGTGAAAACTTGAGAAGATGCCTCAGTGTTGAGTCGATCTACAACAGATTTGAGCTGTGAGTTAAAAAGTGAAGCAGCATTTTGAAGTTCTCTAGCGCATTCTCCATTGCGAGATCTGGAGGCCTTAACTCCTGGAGCACATCCCAATGGCCCCGTTGATGTCACCAGCACCCTTCTGCCTCCCAAGTCGTACATTCTCTGCATACCAAAAAGTAAAAACAATCATATAATTAATCCATCAATGCTCTCAAAGATGCCAAGCAAATCCATTGCATAAACATAAAATCTGCATAAAATAGCTAAAGATTCATGAAGAACTTTAAATAATGGGGATGTATTGTAATTTAGATTATATTGTAAAGCTCTAAACAATGGGTGTTTGTAAATTTGACATTATGCCAAGAAAACATAAATTTACCCTTAGAATTTTCTCATATTCGGAGACTATTAACCGAGTGTACGCCGGTAATCTATACTGAATAGATCTGAGTGAGACAGGAGTGAGGTAGTAGTTATTCACGTAGTCATTTCCTCCCAGAGTGCTAGACATTAGACCCTCTGCAACAAGTCTGTCGGTTTCATTCACTCCGAGAATCTGCGCCACCCGGTTTTTATATTGAACAAAATTCTGGAACTGTCGTGGCATCCTGATAATATTAGCCTGCAAAGTGAAAACATGAGAATTAATCCTAATTCAGTTTCCATTGAAACATCAAAATAAAACTATTGAGTCAACAGAAAATAATAAAAATTATTCATACGAATTGCACTCCAGTGTCGTTTAAGATCCCAACGCCTGCAGAAGCGAAATTAGCGCCCCTGAGCAATGCATTCCCATTAAGCGCAGGACTCAAATACGGTAACACAGATTCTGCCCCCAGCTTAATGCCTTCAAGTCATGTGTTAGTAAATATTCAATCTACAGGGATGAGAAAAAATGATGTGAAATCATTTTAGTTAGATGAAATGTT
Organism: Cupressus sempervirens; assembly: GCA_028749045.1. Classification (NCBI taxonomy): domain Eukaryota; kingdom Viridiplantae; phylum Streptophyta; class Pinopsida; order Cupressales; family Cupressaceae; genus Cupressus; species Cupressus sempervirens. The sequence continues at coordinate 332,409,788 of CM053785.1, forward strand.
TCTAAAATAGTAATCACTTGATACGTACTAATAAAATCCGCTATATTGAGTCCATTGGAGAATCGGCCGGTGGGTTTTCCAGTGGGATAATCAATTCCGTATGGATACATGTTTGCTCTCGCAGTGGTGGCAATGTAATTGTTGTTTCCACTGTCCACCAGTGAATCCCCAAACACAAGGTATGCAGGCGCTCCTTTTACATCACAGAAGCAACATGTTGATATGATTAAAACTCCAAGAAGAAGTGACCCAACATTAACAGGGATTGCCATTGTCTTCTCACTTCTCACAATGTAATTGATTTACACAGATGGAAGATTAGGGAATGAAATGATAGTAGGCATTGCTGAATTTATAGTCCTATGCTGCTTCTCTATACTATATCTGTTTAACGCGCTTATGCATCTCTTTCTTTAAATGAATCAACGCACTCCCCTAGACGCGCATAAGCTATAACTCATTCAACCTAAACTTTTTAATTCATTTCTTCTTTTAGCATTTCCCGTTGACTGGTGTTAATTGCAGTGACGGTATAAGCAATTATATGGGCTGTAGACTGACACCGCATCTATTCATCACCTTCTCAACATAAATGCGCAGTGGGCTTACTATTTTGACTTCAAAATTGAGACATTTTGATTGAGCCGAGCAGAGTTGACATTTTGACGCGCAATCCACCGGGATGTGGAACGAGATAAACAATTAATATTACCAGATTTTTACAAGTTGGAGCCTCATCTTTAAATATCACAGTTTTAGGAAGAAATTAAGTTTGGAAAATAAGTCAATTTTGACTATTTCACATTTTTAATTTAGGAATCAAGCCTTAGTATGTGAAGTTTAAGCTACCTTAAGTTAGAACATGACGATATCTTGATTAGTTTAGATGTTGTTTCCCTCTTTATCAAGGTTCATATTTCTAACTCTATTCTAATCATCAAACACAAAGTTGTTGATGAGATCATTGAGCTAGTTTAGTTATGTTTGTGGCCCACTTTCTTCTCTTCCCAAAATGTCTTTTATGAGCAAGTTGATAGGGTAGCTATGGGTTCTCCCCTCTCCTTGGTCATTGCCAACCTCTACATGGAGTATTTTGAAGAGATGACCCTCCACTCTTTCCCCCTAAAACCCAAATGGTGGAAGTGATATATTGATGACACTAATCCTTGTTGGCCACATGACCAAGACAAACTTGAAGAGTTTCACGCTCACATCAACAATGTGGCTACCAACATTCCCTTCACCAAGGAGCTAGAGTTGGATCACCAGTTATCTTTCGTTGATGTCCTCCTCATAAGGAAGCCTAACGGTACTCTTTGTTGACAAGTTTATCATAAGGCCACCCATATTGACTAATACCTCCACTCATCCTTTCACCATCACCCTAACCAAAAGGTGGGTATCCTCAAGACCCTTGCCCTGAGAGCTCTTAGAATTTACGATGAGAAGAACTTAACCCAAGAGCTTGCCCATCTTCTCGAGGTCTTTGGTTTAAATGGGTACTCTCACATAAAAATCTCCAAGGCTCTTAACCAAGCCAAGTCCTTCTTTCTATCCTGTTCTAGTGTCAAACCTTCCATGACTCTCTCTCCTTAATTGCCACCCTTCCTTTTGTTGATGGCATTTCCCAAAAGATTGCCAAACTCTTATCTAGAAAGGGCCTTCGTATTGCTTTCAAACCCCTTTTGAGGTTAAGAAACTGTGTCCCTCTTCTCAAAGACTCTAAAGACTCATTCCTTGACTCTAGAGTCTATAAGATTGTGTGCTCTCGTGGTGTACCCTATATATGTGAAATGGGGCATTCATTTTGTACTAGAATCTGTGAGCGTGGTGCTGACATTAGACATGATAGGGTTCTCAAAGCTGCCCTATTAGAGCACTTCTCTTCTACCAAGCATCACATATGTTTGGAGAGGTCCCAAATCCTTTCTAAGGAGGACTTTTTATTCAAGAGGAAGCTTAAGGAGACTATTGAAATCAAGTACCATCCCATTAACCTCAATCAAGATAATGGGTGGTCCATTAGTCTGTCTTGACAACCTCTACTTAGTTCTCTCGATTAGCACCATCATCTTTAATACTTCCTTGGTAAACACTTGCCTCATCCCCCAAGTGCTCTCAACTTGGTTGTCTATATATATATATATATTACACAAAAACCAATATTTATATTATATATTAGTTCTTATATATTTATTAGTTTCTTTTTCATCTTATTTATTTTTTATTTTTTATTCATATACTTGTTGATCAACTTTTCCTTGCTAGCTAGGAATTTTCTTTTGTGTTTCTTATGTTTTAGTTTTATTTTTTCTTGTTGAATTTTTTATCTTTAGTTTTTTCATTTTTATTATTGTTTCTTATTGTTTATTTATTTTTGAATTTCTTGTTGTGTACAATTTTTCTTCTTTGATTTATGTCTTGTTGACATATCAATCAAGTTTGTTATTAGTGACACACACTTATTCAGATTGTGTATAGCTACAGAGCTCACTGAATAGTTTACAGTGTTTGACATGTAGTTCAATAGCCACCAAGCTTCTACAGTTGCTACCAAGTCCTTTGGACTAATTCTAGTTGCTACTGAGTAGATTCAGTTAGTGTGGAGTTCAGCAGTTGAAACTGAGCAGTTCAGTATATACCAAGTTTATCAATGGTTACCGAGTTTGTAGTTCATATGATTTGAAGCCTATGTTTACTGAGCATTGTAATATCTACCAAGATCACAGTTTAGGTGATGTAAAGCCTATGTTAACCGAGCTACTTCATGGTAACCAAGTGATTCAGTGTTTGCCAAGTTACACAATATCTATTGAGTCACCAGATCAGTATGAACTGAGCTTCTACGTCTACCAAGTGCATGATGACGCCAAGCAGTGATAGTGGATGCCAAGTATCAGAAGCTCACTGAGTTAGTCTTCAAAACCTGAGTATCCTCTTGTGGGCTGACTTTGTAATGTTTGTGTCAACTTGTGTCATGGCTGACTTTGTAACTTTGTAAATTGGATTGGTATATATATGTGATATATTTTATCATATCCAATGTAATATGTGACATGTAATGAATATGTAATGTAAGAAAAAGAATGTGAATGTAAAAGCATATGTATTATGAATGCAACAAATAAAGAATTGTAAAGGCCATATCAGTACAAGGAGTAGTAGTGACAAATCTATCACAACAAGGTGATCTGTACACTAAGGATTCTCTATCAGCAAACTCAATTGCATGCTAGAGATCTACTACTTCATCCTAATAGGTGAAAAAACAAGGTAGACCTAGTAGTCTTTTCTAAATCTCTTTATCGAGTGTATACTTCATTGTATGTTTGTAAATCCTCTCACAAGGTGGACCTAGCAGTCTTAATTGCTTTTAACAAGGTAGATCATCAGAAGTGATCAATGTAAGCCTTAATAGGCCAACTTTATTTGCAATACTAAAGTTTGTGGGTATCATCCCCACCCTAGTTTTAGTTTCTATTTGGAAGGTTTCTGGGTCACTAAATATTTATGTTCAAGTGGTGTGGATGTTTTTATGTTTTTAGTTTCTCATGCATGCAATTAGATCAGATATGATGAATTAAGAGCTAATTGATTTATTGAATTAAGAATTGAATTAGTAGAAATTTTAGAAGTTATTGATTCACCCCTCTCCTCTCAGTAACTTAGCATAGTCTTGAATATTTCCAACAACTGGTATCAGAGCATTGTGGTTCTCAGGAGAAAGTTTAACAACTTGAGCAAAGATCAAGGATATGGAGATTTTCATACTCGACAAAGCTATTGACAATGAAAAGTTGGATCTAGAAATGGCCACTGCCCAACTCAAGAAAGCTAAGGAGGAACTTTCCCAATCCCTAAGAAGAAGAAAAGAACTTGAAAATCAAATGAATGATCATCTTTACATTGAAGAAAGAATTGAAGACTTTCACCCTTTAAGTAGTTCAGATGAAGCAAATGATACAATCAAAGAACTCCTAGAGATGAATGGTTCCTTGCAAGACGAAGTAAGAAAGATGAAAAGAGAACAAGAAATTCAATCAGTAAGGTTATGTGAAGTCTTGGAATAGAGAAACAAGATAAAAGAAGAAATGGATGAAAGGAACAATGAGATCTAGAACCAATCTCTTTAGCATACAGACCTTATGGATCAACTCTCCAATGAAAATGAGGAAATCATGAGCCAAAGATATATCAATGAAAGATTAAGGAATGATCTAAATTTTGAAAGACAAATCAATGAAAGAATTAAAAATGAGCCAAGATCTAAAAAATAATTAGTGAAAGATTGAGAAATGGCCTGAACACTGAGAAGAAAATTAATGAAAGAATGATGAAATCTCAAGCAAACATAAATCAACTGAATGAGAAAAACCTCTATAGACAACAAGGAAAGTAGGAATTGGATACAAAGAAGAAGGTGAATCCTCCAAACAAGGTGCTCAAAGGAATCAAAGACCTACTTGCAATCATTGTGTTAAGATAGGCCATACATCTAACAAATGTTGGAGTAATGGAAAAGCAAAGTTCTATAGAAAATTCTACAATTGCAATCAACATGGTCACAAGGAAAATGAATGCAAAGAGAAACCAAAATTTGAAGCCAATTGTCATAAATGCAAGAAGCATGGACACAAGGCATCAGAATGTAAAACAAAGACATTGAATCCTATAGAAGAAATTGTAAAGGCAATATTTGGTTGGGATAACAACATCTGGTGTAGATGTCATTACTATGGAGAATATGGACACATTGGTATGAATTGTGTTAAACATCATACGAGGAAAAGAGATACCAGTATGAGATGTTTCAATTGTACAAAACTTGGTCATCTTGCCAAGAATTGTATGAATACTGGTAAGATTGAAGATGAGAAGGAGGAAAAGGCTGATAATATTCAAAAGCAGATGAGATAACAATGGATTCCTAAGTCTACTGAGGGTATTGGTCCAAGTAATGATGGTCAAGTCACTCAAGAATTAGGTGACTCTACCACTTCTAATTAAGTTCTTAAGGAAGAACTGGAACCAAGCTATCAAAGAGGACATCAAAATCAGTTCTAGTTGAAAAGTGACAAAGATCCAAATCTGTATGTAAGATACAAAGGGATCACTGAGCAAGATCCATATCAGTCATTACTGAGTTACCTTCTCTACTAAGTAAGGTCGGGTCATAGAATCTACCGAGCAAGGTAGGGAGTAAAGAGCGCACTTATGGTTACTGAGTCATGGAGACTTCACCGAGTGATCAATACAGAGTAGTGGATGATAGCCTCTCAAGCATTATGGTAACTCATCTAGCACTGTATTGAGCATTAATGGCAAAATTTTGACAAAAGGCATGGAAGCAAATTCATTTTTCACTATGAATTTTTGAATGCTATTACGAAGAAGCTATTTTCTATGTGATCAATCAACTTGAGTGAATTTTTTGCAATTTTTTTTGAAGTTATCTCAAGCTATCAAGCTAAAATGGCATCCAACAATAACAAGAAGGTCAAGAAAGGTTCAAACATGTTGGTTCAAGGTGTTGAGTGGAAGGCATCAGACTTCAAGTTTGTGCTCACAGTTGTAGAAACCCTAGACCCCAGTAGAGCTCAATCAAAAATCCCTCCTAAGGTACTTCTTGTTAACAACATTCAAACTCATTTCAAATGTGTAATTCAAGAAATTGGTACTCTAGAGATGGATGATGCCCTAGCTTAGTTGTGTGTTGATGGAACCCTAAAACCTGAGCATCAACATTTGGAAGTAAAAGGACTAACTCACATTCTCCATATGCCCCGAGAGTTTCAAATAAAATGGATTAGGTATATTCTTAGCTGGGTGCACAATGGGAAATTGTCATTAGAGAAGCCAATATTGATAACCAAGAAGATGATTCATCAAATCACTAGCCTTCCCATGCTTGCCAAAGCCAAAACCACCAAAACCCTAGGTTGAGTTGAATTGGAAAAGACAACCCTAGCCGAGTGGGATGGCAGAGGCATGAAGATTAGTGTTATAGATGTAGAACTCAAGTTTGGTATTCATGTTATAGCCCATAAGATATATAGTTCAAGCCATCTTAACAACGTATCTTGTGAAGTTGTAGACTTGGCATATAAAGTGGTGAACAACAATTTATCTTATGACCTTGTTGAGTTATTGTTGAGGCCATTCAATAAGAATATGGAAAGCATTAGAACCTCCAAGAATAACTTGTGCAAATTTGGTTCTTTGTCAACATGTTTATTCTTCTATGTTCAAAAGTTCTTCCCTTCCAAATGCATAGTAGTCTAAAGAAAAGATGTGCCTGTTCTATACCAAATAAATAAATATATTGTAGAAATGGGAGAGAATTATGGTAGCATCATGGACAACTATTTTGATGTGTTTGAGGAAAAAATGAACAATAGGTTTAGGATACCTACGAAGTTAGTTGATGACTACAAGGATGATGTGTGCTTCATAGTTGATTGTGACAAGGTATACATCTAGGCACTCAAGCCTAGAGTTGTGTGGATCAAGCCTCTTGGTTATGAGGTAAAAATTGATGAGACCAAGGATATCATTGAAGCCCTTGTCAATGAACCTGTGGATCCCAAGGCCCCTTACTTTGGTACTTATGAAGAGGCATAGGGAAGGATAGAACTGGAAATAAAGCTCCCTCAAGCAATTAACAAAGGAAAGAGGAGGATAGCCAAATTGAAATCTAGTGCACCTCTCATGTTAACCAAGGGGAAAGGTGAAGATGAAGAGTAGAAAAAAGATGAAGAAGAAACAAAAGAAGAAGAAGAACCTTTGAAGAAAAAGGGCAAGGTAATAATCACCAAGCCTGCAAAGGCATCCACTACAGTCTTCACAAGGAAGTTAGAGAAGAAAGGAAGTGACATTGTTCTCAGCAAACCTCCACCTAACTTCCAAGAGAAATTGAAGCAAATGGAAGGAGCTTGAATTACAAAGTTAAAATATTTGAAGTATGAGACAAGGAAAAAGATAGAGTAGAAACAAGTTGAAGAATTCGAGCTGACCAAAATGGGAAAATGGAAGTACTCACCAAATTAGATTGCCTCTCAAATCTTTAATAAATTTTTAGAGAAAATAAAGCCAAGATGGGATTTTTCCATGCTAATAGTAAAAGACATATATGCACAAACCCTAAGGTAGTTACTACCGAGAATAATAGATGCTAACGTAAAAGAGTCTTTAAAGAAAAACTGAAGAGAAAATGACTAAGATTTAATACTTTTTGATTAAGGATATAGAGCATGTAGTTAAGAATGCTACAAACACTTGAAAAAATATTTATCATCTTCATAAGCCAAGTGAATATCCAATAGAAGTAAAGGATGTTGATGAAGAGGAGGATAAAGAGAATGATGAGGTTGAAAATGTTGAAGAAGTAACTCATTTTGATAATGAGGAAGAAGAAGAGGAGCAAGGTGAAGAAGCTACAGAGGAAGGAAAGCAAGATGATGAGGAGACTGACCTAGTAAAGATAGCAGCTATAGTCATTTCCTCACTTCCTCACTCCTTAAGCAAACCCTTGACAACATCAAGTATGGGGGCAACTTCCACAAGTTTGGTTGTGACTAATTTAGATACATCAAATGTCCAATCACTCTTTGCACCAACACAACTCAACATGTCATTGACATAAGTGACTTCCACTTCATCAACTGAGCTATAGATCCCTCTTCATCTTCCAAGTTAAGTTCTTCAGTCATCACCTCTCCAATTTTGACTTGTTCAGTTTTGAGCTCATCCATGGTAAGCACTCCAATTTTGTCTACTTCAGTTTTGGATACTATAGTTTTGACTTCATCAATTTTGGATTCTTCAAGAATTTCTATAAGTAACCCACTAGTAAGTACTATATCAATTTTTACTGCAAGCCTAAGTATGTCTACTATTGTTTCCATTCCAAGTACTAAGGCAATAAGTGCAAGGATAGTTGATCCTACGGCTCAACTGAGTAAAAAATTTTTGAAAGGAAAGGGGATAGAAGAAGATATAGAATTAGATGAGGAAATAGAAATTCCCAAATGGGATATCTATAATCTTTCTACAAATCAAATGCACACATTTGGTGAACTTCTTTAGAAAAACGAAAAGCAACAAAGATTGAGAGAAGAAAGAGACAGAGAGTACAAAATATTAGATGATGCCAAGAACATTTTGACTGAGGCTATTGGAGTTGAGGTTGATTCGTCTCAACCTATTTTGTTTCAACTTGGTGAAGTAGTTCAAAAGTCCAAAGAGGATACCGAGGGACAAGAGAAATTGGTTGAAAAGGAAGAAAAAAAGTTCAATAATAAAGTGCTGGAGCACATTGCTTAGAAAATTGCCACTAACCAAGTTGAGCTTTCAACAATTTTGGTCAATCTTGAGGTGTCTTGTTCTAATATGTCATCAATTTTTGAAAAGCTATGTGATGTCATTGAATATACCAAGGAAGTTAAGGAAAAACTGTCCAAAATTAATATTGATCTTAAGGCAAGTGCTTAGCAGTTGCAACTTGACCCTAGTTTGAGCTGTACACATTTTGAGAAGATTAGATTTTTGTTAGACTTGCAAGTAGAGTTGTTAAGAGAAGAAGCAAGGATCTACTCAACACTGGTTGATATACAAAATATGATCCTTCCTATCATGGATTCTATGTAAAAAACCACTGTATATTCAGAGAGCCTGATCCATGACAACAACTTCTCTGTTGCCGACCACATGATTGAACTATCAACTGAAGTGCAAATTGCCATTCATACATGCAAGGTATTGTAAGATAACTGGGATAAGACCTTGTCAATTACTCTCAAGGTACACTTTGAATTCTTATCTCATTTTGGTGTCTCCTTGTAAATATGTTGAATAAATCTTTGGCATTACTATCAAAAAGGGGGAGATGAGATATGAGAGATGAGATATGGGAGAAGAGATATGTATATAAGAAAAGTTACATGTACATAGTAGATCACATAGTATGGGGGAGATATCTGCTATGGTGTAGATACACTCTGTATATATCTTACAAAGATCAATTTTGAAAAATCTAAAAAATAGACCAAGCTAGTATCACATGGTGATGAATGCAAAGTATTCAATTTTTGGGCTAATAAGTGTTTTTGTCACTAATGCCAAGGGGGAGATTGTTGACATATCAGTCAAGTTTGTTATTAGTGACACACACTTATTCAGATTCTGTACAACTACTAAGCTCACTAAATAATTTATGGTGTTTGCCATGCAATTCAGTAGCCATTGAGCTTCTACAGTTGTTACCGAGTCCTTTGGACTAATTTCAGTGGCTACCAAGAAAATTGAGTTAGTGTGATTTTCAATGGTTCAAATCGAGCGGTTCAGTATATACCAAGTTTACCAATGGTTACTGAGTTTGCAGTTCATATGATGTGAAGCCTATGCTTATTGAGCATTGCAATATCTACCGAGTTCATAGTTTAGGTGATATGAAGCCTGTGTTAATCGAGCTACTTCATGGTAACCAAGTGATTCAGTGTTTGCCAAGTTACAAAATATCTATCGAGTCATCAGTGTAGACCGAGTTCAAGACTACTTGAAAGTGATTAGTATGAACCAAGCTTCTACTTCTACCAAGAGCATGATGATGCAAGTAGTGATAGTGGATGTCGAGTATTAGAACCTCATTGAGTCAGTCTTCAGAACTTGAGTATCTTCTTGTGGGCCGACTTTGTAATGTTTGTGTCAACTTGTGTCATGGCTAACTTTGTAATTTTGTAAATTGGATTGGTATATATAGGTGATGTATTGTATCATATTCAATGTAATATGTGACATGTAATGAATATGTAATGTAAGAGCAATAATGCGAATGTAAAAGCATATATATTGTGAAAGCAATAGATAAAGAATTGTAAAGGCCATATTAGTTCAAGGAGCAACAGTGACAAATCTATCACATCAAGGTGATCAATACACTAAGGATTCTCTATTAGCAAACTCAATTGCATACCAGAGATCTACTACTTCATCCTAATAGGTGAACTAGTCAAAATCCTCTAACAAGGTAGACCTAACAATCTTTTCTAAATCTCTTTACTGAGTGCATACTTCATTGTATGTTTGTAAATCATCTCACAAGGTGGACCTAGCAGTCCTAATTGCTCCTAACAGGGCAGATAATTAGAAGTGATCAATGTAATCCTTAATAGGCTAACTTTATGCTGCAATAGTAAAGTTTGTGGGTATCATCCCCACCCTAGTTTTACTTTCTATTTAGAAGGTTTCTGGGTCACCAAATCTTTGTGTTCAAGTGTTGTGGATGCTTTTATGTTTTTAGTTTCTCGTGCATGCAATTATATCAAATATGATGAATTCAGAGCTAATTTTTTTATTGGATTAAGAATTGAATTAGTAAAAATTTTAGAAGTTATTGATTCACCCCTTCCCTCTCAGTAACTTAGCATAGTCTTGAATATTTCCAACACGAATATATATACATAGCTTACATATATATTGATTTACACATATATTAGTTTATATTTCATATATTTTAAAATTTATATATAAACTTATATAGACATTTATATATACTAGTTGATATAAATTTATTAGTTTATATACATGCTAACAAATATACAAACTAATATATAATATATATAAGTTTACACACAAAAATTAATATTAATATTATATATTAGTTCCTATATATTTATTAGTTTAGTTTCCTTTTCATCTTATTTATTTTTTAGTTTTTATTCATATACTTGTTAAATTTTTTATCTTTAGTTTTTTAGTTTTTATTATTGTTCTTGTTGTTTATTTATTTTAAAATTTCTTGTGGTGTACAAGTTTTCTTCTTTGATTTCTATCTATCTATCTATCTATCTACCTATCTATCTATATATCAATTTATATATATACAAACTAATATATATTAGTTTGCATATATATAAATTGATATTTCTATAATTATACATACTTACTTACATATTTTGGAAGTCTTATTGGGATACAAGATACTTAGGGGGGGGGGGGGGGGGGGGTGGCGGCGGTTGGGGTGCAGGGTGAATGAGGATCGATAATTTTTTTAACTTCAATAAAATAACTGATTAAGTAGACTCATCTCATATTCAAATCATATATCATATAACCATGTGTTATAAAACTAATATAATTCTAACTATGCATGATATTCATCAACATAAAAATGGAAACACATAATACAAAGATTTTGGTTGCCCAAAAACCCTCCAAGGTGAAAGTAAAACTGGGATGGGGATGACACCCACAAATCTCCACTACTACAGTAGTAGTTTGCCTGTTAGGGATATAATGTTGATCACTTTTGATGATCTACCCCATGAGGGGTCAACTCGATTAGAAGCACTACAAGAATGTTAAGTCTACCTTGATAAAATGATTTATACTTACAATGAAGTAATCACTCTATTAGCAAATTTAAATAGGTCTTTTAAAACCACACTATTAAGAGATTTCCCCTGATACATAGTTGAAGCTATCTTAGGACCTAATCCTTTGGTTTTCTTTGATCAAAGTTATTATATATCTTTTGTCTTCAATATCAAAATCTAATATCCTTATCTTATTTATTCTATTCTTCACTTCATTGCTAGGTTGCTCTATCTATTCACTTGATCAAACTTAGCCTTCCTCACTCTATCCTTAGCCTTTTTGTAGATTCACAATCTTCCTTCACACACACATGATTTAGGGCTTGATCCCTTCTCAAATAGACAATAGTGGAAGGTTCTAGATCATAATCAATGATCCTAAATTCATTCTTTTCCACTTAGTCCTTCTATTTTTTGATTGGTTACTTTGCCTTCCTAGGGATTGATGTCCTCTGAAAAATGTATAATTAGCTCCTTATCTATATCTACAATCCATAAATCTTGCATAGTAGTTGGCCAAAATTTTTTACGTAAGTGTTTGTGCCATTACAAACACATATGCCAAAATTGGTTTACTCAAAAATTGAATATAAACTAGCTTTCCATTGCTCAGTCTCGATATGTTTCACTCAACATATATTTTGACTTGGTCTATAATGGGGTTCTTGAAAACCTTTGACTTGTTCAATATGTAGTAAAATATAGATAGGTCAATGTAGTCTAACCTTTATTAGATGGCTTGATCATAGTGATGACTGACCAATGTTGCCTAGAAAATGACCAAGTGTTGGACAATAATATGCAACAAGGTTTAGAGATCAACGATATCCCCCTTTGACATTAGTGACAAAATTTTTTTTTCATTACTTAGCAATCCATTTAAAATTGAAAAATAGTTAAAATTAGCACCACTCCCCACCAGACTATGATTCAATCTCCAAAAACTTGATTATGTTACAATATATGTACATGCCTCTGTATACCTCTGAACTCTGATGCTAAAACATCTACTTTTTATATCTTTGATTTACATTTCCCCCTTAGCATCTTTCGTGAACCTAACTTTCAACATCTCCTCTTTTGATTGTGGAGTTTGATCATTGCATTTCATTGTGTTATCTTGTGATCTATCTTTGCATGTTTTATATATTTGTTAGATTATATTGTGTAAATTTTGAGTTAGTTCATATTAAGTGGTTAGATTTATTTTGTGTCTTTTTGCCTTGTTTAGTGTATGCGATTTATTACCTCAAGTCCTACATATAGTATTCACATTAGGAGAATTCATAGACTCATGGCTCAATTTGATCCAGATTCCTCTTCTCCTTTGTTTAGGAACCTTAGTGACCCTATGGTTTCTCATGATCCCAGTCCTTCTATGGAGCATGAATATTATCACTCATCTTATGATGAGGATGAGGCTTTATGAATTCCACCTAAATAATTGGATAAGCTTACTATTGAGATTGATAAAATGTATGATTGTCTTCTTCAAACTTGAAATGGTAAGGTGGTCATGTGCCTCATCTTAAAACTATCCAAGTTCCATGTAGTGTTTATGATCATGATCATAGGATTTTAAGTAACTCCTCACTAGAGAACCCAAAAGAAATTAACCTAAAGTTTTACTAAGTTTGCCAAATAATTCTATTTTATTTTAAAGATAATAACATCAATAGATAACATAGTAGAAGCAATAACTCACATACATACAACCATCCAAAATAGATTACATCTCTTAAGGGTTCTATGATGTTGAATCACATGTATAAGTTTATTAATATTAAATCTAACACATAACCAAAATCCACATCATGGAATAACCACAAGTATGAATCCAATTGAATAATATGCAATTACAAAGAATGCCACTTGTAATAACAAGAATGCACAAAATTATCCACTATACAAGGCATAGGGTATGAAAAGCTCAAAGAATATATACCATCAATAGAATACATCATCTCATAAGATCCCTAATAATCAAGTACATTACAATAGAATATAACCATCTAATGGAAACATAAGGTCAGAAAGAAAGGAACAACTGCATGTGCAAGCACATCTAACAAAGACATCTAGCCATCGGATCTCAATGGTATAAGAAAAATACACTACCATCCAATCTAGTGGAACCTAAATGGCCCACTCCCACCATGTTGAGGAGATAGTCTCAAGTCCCATACATGTATTAATTCCAAAGTCATAACCAACATTTAGGTCAAGGAAAACTTGAAAGCAATCTATCTCAATGGTACCAAAACTCAAATGACATCTAAATCTAGAGGTAAAAAAGACATGTAGGAAATCTACTATGCAAATGGGAAATGTCATCACATGAGCCAACTCTAAGGTTACCCTGGCAGTCTCTCTAGACTTTGGCCCTCTAGTGTCTCTATGTAGCATCAATATTATTTTGTATAGACAACACATACCAACATAGCAGGGTCACAACTATGCATCCTCTCTACTCCCATCCTAGCCCATACTAGCACTCGAGGCATGAGCAAGTAAAACCAATGACTCCTATTAATTAATTTTACTCTCATTTAATGAAATGTTATCACTTATTTAAACAATTTACAATGGGTTACCCATGCAACGTCTATAGAGCTCTGAACTCCATTGCAAGACACTTCCCAATGTACATATAGATTACCTACTCTAAGCTCATGAAAGGTACAACTCATAAAATTACAAATTTTACCTCAGTCCTTTACAAGAAATTGAAAAGTACCTATAGATATAACACAATGTTCACCTCAATCCTTTACACGCAACTAGAAAGCACCTAAAGACCAAATCATAATAATCGTCTCAGTTCTATACAAACAACTGGAAAGCACCAAACAATATCCAATCCAAAACTCAAATGTTACAACAAGGAAGTCATAATAATCACCTTAGTTCTATACAAACAACTGGAAAAAGCTAACAAGCACTTATCAAACTCATCATAGAAATATGTGACGGGGTAAAAACACAAACCCATGTCACCTTTTATAAAGAAATGAGATACAAGAATGCGCTAGTTCAACACTAATGACCAAAAAAATGGTATTTGTATTTAGAATTTGAAGATGATCTATAAACTGATGAAATGTGTAGAATTGGATAAATTTTATGCCTATAATTTTTATAATTTTTTGAGTAATAATTTACTCATTTTCTTTTATTTTGAAGTTCCTTTTCTAACTATAAAAAAATAGGGTGTAGTTCTTGCCAAACAAGTATATGCAAATCAACTTTTTTTGTTCGGATTTGAAAATATCTTATAGATGGCATGTATAGCTAGGAAACAAAAATAAATAAATTATTTTTGATGGATATTTTCTTTGTCATAAGTACTTATGCTTGACCTTATCAGAATCCAATTTTTTCATCCCATCAAAACTTCCCTATCAAATCTACATGTTCTTGAAAAAAATTTACATATTTTTGAAGAGGACTCTCTCCTCTAGAGATCAATATAATTTTTTGATTTCTTTGATATGATTTACTATACTTTTTCCTTTTTTGAGGGAGATTCTTCTAAAATGTTGAAATATCGACTTATAATGTTTTGAAATTATAACATATAATAACTAATCAAAACACTAAAAAAATTATATAATTTGATGACATTGAATCTAAGACCTATAAAAGGGTTTTTTTTTTTTTTTTAAATTGAGTTTTGATAGAGAAATGAGGTTTGACCAAAATAGGTTTTGGTATATTTTATCCAACACATCACCATCATTGAGTATAAAAGATTGTGACCAAAATTTAATCATAACATCATCACAGAATAAAACCCCCCAAGCCTCTAGTAAACATCCTGACTAGCCAATGTACTAAGTCAAACCCAAACTCCCAACATGAAAAAAAAACAAATGTCTCATTAGAATTTGAAACACTATTTTCATAGTTCAATTCATTTTCAAAATAGAAAGATTTCATATACAAATAGGGTTTAAGTTTTCATTACCAAAGTGTCAAAATTACTAAGGCTTTTGAATTATCCAAAGATGTGATAAAATTCCCCTAGTAATAGAAATCATTTTCATATAAAATTGAACCATCAAACAAGACCCAAGTTTATTAAAATAATCATTTTACCAATTCCAATTATCAAATTTACTTTCCAAATATATCTTAATAATTAAAGATCTTCAATTTAAATATTATTAAAATTCAACAATAATCAATTAAATTATTAAAGATAATAATTATTTATTTATTAATAATTTATATCAAATCATTAATAAAATAATTACTATTCTAAATTAATAAAATGAGAATTATTTTCAATAATAATATTTATAATATTTAATATTTAAAAATATCATATTTAACAATTAGTAATATTATATATATAACAAACTATATTAAATTATTTAATAAAAATTAAAAATAAATCTTTTTTTTTAACCACTTATGATGATTCTTTTTAAATCCCATAGGCTTACTATTGTGGTAGCTCTATTGACATAGTAGTAGGGTACTATCGTAGGCAGTACCTACTGCTATGGTAGCAAAGTCTACTGTGCGATAGGCTTTAAAAGCCCACCAATAACCTACTATTGTAGAAGAGGAGAGGGGAAGGGGTGTTTGGTGGGGGGGGGGGGGGGGTGGTGCGGGGGGTGCCCCCAACCCACCATTATATATTATTATTTTTAATTAAAAAAGAACAAATTTTAGTTGCATTAGGTCATGTCATTATTACTCTCTAACCATTGTAGTAGTGATCTAAATCTCTTAATAGAGTTGGCTTAACAACTATTTGTAAATCCTCTAACAAGGTGGAAGTTCTATTGAATTGTCTAAATACCTCTAACAAGGCCACTCCTAATAGGGTGATTAAATCCTCTAATAGGGTCACACCTTACAGTGTGTTTTGTAACCTTTAACAGGGTTGGCTCTTAACATTACTCACTTCAGAAGATTGAAAAAGAAAAACTAGTGAAAATTGGTGGTTTTTCCCAAATTGGGTTTCCAGGTTAAATCTTGGTGTCAAATGCATTCATGCTATTTATTTTATGTGTTTGCAACTAAGTTAAAGTAATAAGTAATCATAGATAACATCTTAAGATTTTCATGTTAAGTGTTTATTGAGCATTCTCAGTATTTACCGAGATACAACATTTTTGTGTTTATCGAGCATCAATAGAATTTTTTTTGTACTGACATCTAAGGGATTGGGGATTTATTTTTGTAGTAACTGATTCACCCCTCCCCTCTCAATTAATCTTCTTATATTTCCAATATAAGGAGTAAAAATACTACTTGCATATGATGCTTACAAAAAATTCAAGGTATATCAAATGGATGTCAAAATGGCATTTTTTAAAGGAAGCTTAGAAAAGTCTACTTTGAACAACTCGAATGATTATTTAACTTGGAAAGAAGACCACAATATGTAAGTTACACAACGTATTTTATGGTTTGAGAAAAGCTCCTAGAGTGTGGTATGAAAGGTTACATCCATTTTTGGTGAAAATTTCTTTTCTAATAAAAAATGACAAGATATTGTTTAGTGAAAATTGCTTTTCTAATAAATAATGACAGGTTATATGTATCTGAAAAGTGAATCTAAAGATAGGATATTATTAAGTGAAATATTTGTTGATGATATTATATTTGGAGTTCAAGACTTATGATATTAAGGAACATAAGTATTGTTGAGGAAAATAGTAGAATCTGAGAAATGGTAATGGTTGAGAAAATTGAAGATAAATTATAGTAGTGCCCAAACATAATGAAGACCGATTGACCCAGTGCAAGCCAAGCGAGATAGAGTTAGTAGGGACAAAAGCTACATAGTAATGACCAAGTGGAAGAAAAGAGTGATGGCCGAGTGTCATCAAAATAATAGTTTGTGAAAGAATCAACATTTGAGACAGACATTGTTAAATTTTTGGATCACTCAAAATGCATAAATGATAAGAGTTAATTACTTGGCATATTTAATGCAAGAATTGAGTTTGTTAAGTGATCAAAGGTAGGGATTCCATGAGAAGTTTCCAAAAGTTTCAAGGAAGAAGAAGGAAGAAATAATTGATAGATTCATCAAATGTGATCAAGCCCTGAGATATATAATGATGTTTAAGGGACAAAAGATCAAAGCTAATTATTTAAGGAGGGACAAGAGATTTTTTAGTTTGGTTGTTGGTTGGTTTAGTTTTTGATTAGAGAACTTGTGAAAAACAACTCATAGCAAAGGAAAAGTGAAAATTTAGCAAAGAGTGTGATTTCTTGAAGGGTTTCCAAGAAGATCAGAGATGGAGTATGTGATGGAGTTCAAACAATTAACCAGTGAATGAGCCAAATGGAGATCTAAAAAGAACAACTCATAGCAAAGTAAAAGTGAAAATTTTGTGAAGAGTGTGATTGCTTGAAGGGTTTCTAGGTAGATCAAAGATGGAGTATGTGATGAATTTTAGAAAATTAACTAATAAATGAGCCAAATGGAGATCTGAATTTGTAGAGTGAGTTGTATTTTATCATATCAAACCTAGTTATTATTTTCTAACCAATGTACCAATAAAATAATTTGATCAAGGTCGACCTAATAGTCATTTGTAAATCCTTTAATCAAGGTTCCATTCTAATGGAATGTTCTAAAGATGTCTGACCAAGCCACTCTAAATAGGATGATTTAAATACTTTAACATGGTCACACCTAACAGTATTTTGTAACCTTTAACAAGGTTGGCTCTTAACTTAAGAGTGAAAAGTAGTAGCATGTTACTTGGTGGTTTTTCCCATATTGGATTTCCATGTTGAATACGGGTGTCATACATATGTCAATGTTATTTTCATGTTGCATATTATTTAATGTATTATATTTTTGTTAGTCAGCATAGACATAATAGAGAGTTGGTGATAATATAAGTTGATTTGCAATTAATTTTCTATATTGGTTGAGTGGATTTATGAGTTTGAATAAGTTGTTTAGAATTGTTAAAAGTTAAATTGGTAAATCTAGACCTAAGTGTAACCGATTCACACCCTTTTTAGTTATTCTAAATATTCTAACAAGATTAAAAGAATTCTAATAGTAGAAACTCGAATTTGTTTTCATTAATAGGAATTTTTGGTTAGAAAGGATTAAAACAATATTTTAGGATATCCATGATAAATATTTGAATGGGTGGAATGTTAGAGAGTTTGTAACCTTTTCTCCAAATCACTTATTTAACTTTGAAAAATTAGTTATGGAGGAAATAAATGTGTGGATTCTTTCCTCTTAAGAGATCTTCTTAGGGATTGTTTTTTTCATTTTTAGGTTGTTCATTGTTGGGCCCATGGCTTTTTTATTTGTCATATTTCTTGGATATATGCATAAATGTCTACCCTCTTTTTGGTTTTTTTTTTTTTTTTTTAATACAAGGTAAGATTAATCTATTTTAACTTTGAAAAAAGATCCGTAGTTAAGAAAATAAATATTTTACTTTTGACAACTGAAATAATTTTTTTTAAGAGACCTCTAACAAATATAAACAAATCCCCAGTCAACCATTAAAAATAATGGAATATACAAACTAAAAATAAAACTTCAATTATGGGTGCTCAAATACCTAACACAAACAATATAGGATGATTCATGAATTAATAGAATGGGTGAATACATGCTCAAAACTTAAATAGACGTTGCAAAAGAGTGGAATAGGGTGACAAATATATATCAAATATTCATAGATAATAGCTTGTTTGTCATGCATATTCTCATTACATGCTAGATAACAAATGCAGAGAAAGTTTCATTGACACATTTGTGTTACAAGGGTTGGTTCAAATTTTTGATTTAGTTATTAATAAATGTTTACCTCATCTTCATGTGTTACTTCATGGATAATCATTTGTACATGTAAACATTATCATTGTTTCTTATGACTTTATAAGTAATCACGTAATACGTGTTAATAAAAATTTGACATTAATTTTTCCTATTTAAATGAGTAAATAATAATACGATGGTGTTGTATACCTTAAGATGAATTGGGTTAAAATTATGTTTTCACTTTTTAGATGCTACAATTAAAATTTGGCAACGCTTTTAGAAGAAAGCTCATTTGTCACTCATTAGATATTATCCTTAGGGATTGAAATGGAAATGCAAATCACATAGCAAGATTACTCTTTCCATTGATCATTAATAAAGAAGCTTGAATCTAGATGGTTTTAGAAGACAATATTTTGTTAGAAATAATAATTAAAAAAAGACTATTAAAAGCACTATCTATTTGATATTGAAACAAGTGTCATGTACTTGCCGTAATAGTTAAGAAGTTAATTAATTCTAATATAATTTTAGCTCTAACAATAATTATAAATTAATTTTAATAATTAATTTTATGTAAAATTTAATGTAAATGAAAGGTACAATAACTCTTAATAATGATTAGTATAAGTATAGAAATATTTAGAATCATGTACAAATAAATATCAAAACTTTAGAAATATGTCAAGTGCAAAAAAATAATGAAGTCTAATATTAATTAACTAATTACATACTAAAATTAAAACATTCAACATTATAAAAGATTTAAATATTTTTATTATAAAATTTTAAATATTTTTATTAAAAATTTGAAAGCATAAACATATAAACATCATACAAGGAAATGTATAACAAATTTTAATATTTTTTAATGTTAAAATTCAAATTTAAAATGCACTTTAATAAATTGTAGACCTAATATTTTGGTAGAAAAAAAGTAATATGGCAGGCTTTGAGAAAAGGGCTCCTATAAGACCAAATCAAATCGGTCAATCATAATTGAGATAAAAATATCTTATAATTAGGCAAAAGCCTACAATGGTAAATTGTGAGCCACTTATCAAAGAGGTCTTGGGTTCAAATCTAGTTGTGACCACGTGTAATAAATAATAATAATAATTAATTACAACACATAATAATTAAACTTGGCTTTCACCTCTTATGGATTTTTAAAAAACTTATATTTTTTTTAATTATAAGAAAATAAATAAACTTTAGAAAAGTTTTTTAAATAGAAAAATTATTAATTTTTATTGGTTCATGGATGGAGAACTAATTACTAATTCTAGTGAACTGAATGCAATAGTATTTACCTACGACAAGTACAATAAGTGTAAGCTTTTATATATATATATTAATATTAGAATATATTCATTTAAAATAGATACACCTAAATGAAATCCAACCTTAATCTTACATTTATTTGTAATTAACTTTTAAATATAATTTTATTGTTATGTAAATGTAATCCTAAAGTGAGCTTTTTTTATATAATCCTAAAGTGAAATTATTTATTATTTGATAATTAATATAATTATGATTTAGATTAATTCTAAGTCAATGGAGAACTAATTACTAATTCTTCTAAACTGTATGCAATAGTATTTGCCTACGACAAGTACAATAAGCGTAAGCTTTTCTATATATTAATATTAGAATATATTCATTTAAAATAGATACACCTAAATGAAATCCAACCTTAGTCTTACATTTATTTGTAATTGACTTTTAAATATAATTTTATTGTGATGTAAATGTAATCCTAAAGTAATTTTTTTTTGATATAATCCTAAAGTGAAATTATTTATTATTTCATAATTAATATAATTATGATTTAGATTAATTCTAAGTTAATTCTATAGCTTATTAAAAACTAAAATTTCATTATAGCTTATTTCTAACCTTTTCTAAACATTTGATTGTTAATGCTTCCTTCAAAGTATATTTTGCATATAAAAAATAAAAAATATTCTTAAAAGAACATTTTTTCTTAGGAGAACAACGTCATCAACTCATTTCAAAGATTAACATATAGAAAATACCAATAAACAAAAAGTGCCACGTAGTGGCATGTACTTGTTGTTATAGTTATAGTTAATAAAATAAATATATAATATATAATTATAATTAATGGGAAAAAATTTATTATATAATTGTAGTTAATAGAGTATACATTTATTATATGTAGAAAGAATAAACTATTATACTTAATGCTACTATATTATATAAATAATAGATGGATTAGATTATTTTATTTGTACTTATAAACTTGATTAATGTGTTATAAGTAGATAAATACATAAAAAAATTTACAAACTTCATTTAATATATTATAAGTAGATAAATAAATTTTATAATTTGAGAAATGTAACTTGTTGACTGACTTTTAATAAATTACAGCATTGAGCGAATTATAATTGAGATAATTTATTTTTAAGAATATTTTAAATTGATAAAAATTATATAAACTTTATAAATATTGAAATAAGGTAAGAATAATTGAATATAATTGGTTGATTTTTACAAAATTAATTAGATAATTGTGCAAAGTGAATGCAATAGTACTAACCTATGGCAAGTACAATAAAAGTTACCACATATTATACATCTGCCTGAACCAAACTAAGACGATCATTTTGTATCATTTACAAGAACTGGAATTGAAATTGAAGTTGGTGATAAATTTTAACATAATTTCAAGTAAAAAAACCTTTCCATTATGCTCTTTCAAAGAGTATCCAATAGAAGAGAAGTGGAAAAACATATGTAATTTGAAGACATACATGATGTTACATACTCGCACAAATATCCATCAGAATTCCTATGCGAAGAGGAAAATTCCATCGGTTTTGTATCTAATACATATTAAAGAACCATTATGGAGAAATAAATTCAAAATGAAACTGATGATAAGTTTTAAATAATTTATCGAGCTTTTTTTTTAACATTATTTCATATCAAAAGCTTTCTGTAACCATTTTAGAGAGGAGTGGAAAAACATTTGAACACATACAATATACTAAATTGAAAACTCGTAGTTGAACCCGAGTCCGAAAAATGTGAAACAAATTTTCACAAACTTGCGTATATACAACTATGAATTAGGTACGAATGACTCGAGGACCTGACCAAATTTCTGTCATGCTGAGTCGTCTAGAAAGTGTCTGGTTATAACGCAAAAGAGTCCCAATTTCAAGACGAGTCTACGACATGTTATGAGCTCCATCAAAATTTGTATGTGATTTTGAATAGGTGTTTGAATAAAACAGTTTCCATAATTCACATTAAATATGATCGAAGTCAAAGTCATCAAAGTATGATGTTTATGTCGTCAGGCAAAATCCAATAAGAAGCATTGATAGCTAATCAAGCCGAAACAACATAGCTATTTTTTATTTCATATGGCAATGATTCTCAAACACAATAGAGATGTAAAAATGTAGGTGAACAAATCAAAAGAAACTCACTACACGAGCATATCCATACATTATTATAAAACAGCAAACGGTGATTTTATACAATTACCAAACATAAGCAAATCATTAGCCACTTATTGTGACTGACGAAATGTTATACAATTATCCAACATGGCATTGTACAAAAATCTCATGAGACTACAAGAGCATCATTCAGAATATAATTAACATACAGAAAAGCATAATTAAGAGTTCATTTGCATAAATCAATCAAATTCGCTTAAAACCAAGATTAAAATAAAGACATGATTCTTCAGTTTGCTGCTACGTTCCCTTCAACGGCCGCCTTACATAAAAGATAATCTTCCTCGATCTGCAATGCATTAATGAGAAGCCTTCTCTCAACTCGCACTTTAGTCTCCTTCAACTCCTCCGACAATGGATGAATTATTTCCTCGATAAACTCCCGAAGAAGTGAACTGCTTTCCGCATGTGCACTTGCAAACATTGTCAAATCCCACACTTGTTGACTTCCATCACGCTCGGAACACTGTACGACCATATGCCCAAAGTTGATCATAAAACAGTTCAGGAGTCTATCGAATTCAACCAGGGAAACAAGCTTGCCTTCACTTTCTCTGAAGATTGGAAACTTAATATCTTCATACTGCTTCTCCAATTTTTTTGTGCAACCATCCACAGTCTTTTTAATGCGCTCAACGGTACGCTTATGGGTTTTGGCAGAGGCAAAGACATTTTTCAATATCTCTTTACAACTAACAATTTCACCTTCATTCATTATTGGAATACAAGCTTCACTTGAGGATTGTAAAATGGAAGCCATAAAATTTAGCTTCTCAATAATATCTTGGGCCTCTTTTTCTTTGGCAGTGATTGCATCTTGTAAACTTGCTATTTGTTTAGTGAATGTATCTAGAGCTAATAATGTGCTAAACATATCATGGAGTCCGTTCCTTAAATTTGTTAGAATCCTCTTTGGAAAAGAAACATTAAACTGCCTATGCTTCAACTCCTCATTTTCTCGTATCAATTTTTGGATCTTGTAATCCTTAGCAATTTCAGCCAGCCTCTTATTATTAGAGGCAGCCGCTTCGGAGTTCTCTGAACTTTTCAACTTCTGCTGAATTTTGGCAGAACATTTTCTTGCGCTTTCGGTAATCAATGGATCATCATGAGACGGGTATTGTGATTTACTGGTATTTCTCTTTGATTCTGGCAAAAAGCGTTCAAAGAAAAGCAGTTCTGCTGATCTTTTATGCATTTCTGATTCCATCTCTTTTGTTTGAAAACCAGTTCTGCTGTTTATGACCCTCGACCTAGAACTTCCTTGTTTTATAAACCGCTTCTTCTCCTGCAGAATAAAATTCTTTTTCGTATTTGATTTGTCGAAGAGAAACAGATTTGCATCTTTTATAGAGAACTTTAGACAATTTAGGCCGACTGGTATTTTTCAAACAATTGTACATTAAAAAGTATAAAAAGATGTGAAAATTTTGCGTTCCTTCTTACATTGTTTCCTTAGTATATCTTCTCTTCTCTAATGAAATTTCATTTATATTTTTACTTTTAATTTTCTATTAGAATATTAATATATAACTTTTCTACATTTTATGGATGCACATATTAATGTATTTTTTTAGAAATTATAATTTTCTTTTTAATTTTTTAATTTTCTTCTTTTAATTTCTAATATGTAAATCTAATATTGCTTATATAAGCTTTGTTAAGAAATTACAATCTTGCAAAAATTGTTTCATAAATTGATCTTATCAAATAATAGATAGTAAAAGATTTCCACAATTTATGAATGATAAATGAAAAGTTTACAATCTTTTAAAAGATATATCTCCAATTTTATTGAATAATAAAATGTTTAATTATTAGCAAGTGCCACATAGTGGCTAGCACTTGCCATAAAGAGTTGAAAATAATTATAGAATTGTTTCAACTAATAAATTATTATTAATTTATTAATATAAATATATAGAATAGTTATTAATATAATCATTTGAGTTAAAATTAATTTTTATTAAAATTTAAATTTAAGTTTATCATTTTATAAAATTATCTTTAAATATATTTATTAAAGATTATAAATAACAATACACATATATTAAATATTAACATCTTATATATATATATATTTCAAACATTGAACATATTAAATATAAAAGAAATTAAAATTAAAAGCAAGAGATAATAAATATGTATTATATTAGCTATAAAAAAAAAATTCTATTCAAAAAATAAAGAGTAATTTAAATTTGTGGAATTCTAATAAAAAAATGAAATATTTATGAAAAGTATCTATACCATAATACTTAAAAATAGCAAAGAAAATAGTTTAGTATATTTAATATAGTAAAGTGAGTGAAATATTATAAATATTTTATTGTTAACTAAACTAAAAAATTATTATATTTAGATAATTCTAAACTATTGATTAAATGATACACTTTCATAATTTCTTTGTTTAATAGAAAAATATATTTGAAAATAAATTAATAGCATAATATTTTATATTCTTACTTTTAATATACTCACATCTTTTAATTCATTATCCAAAATAAGCTCACTCTTTTTGTATAAGATGTAAGATGATATTAGCATTGTTTAATCAATAATGTCTAAAGTAAATAATTGATCATTGATACTTTAGTATAGTATTTGTAAACTAGATATAATCTAAATATAATTGAGTTTACATAATCTTCGAGAATTTTGCGTCTAAAAATGTAATGTGGAAGGAGCTCCGAAAAAAGGGGTCCTATAAGACCAAATAAATTGAACCAATTACAATCTAGATAAATCATTTTTCATAATATATTTAATTGATAATAACTATATAAACCTTAGAAATAATAAAATTAAGGAAAAATACCTCAATATAATTGGTTGATTTGTAGAAACTTAATTCACTAATAGTGCAAACTGAATGCAATAGTACTAGCCTATGGCAAGTACAATAAGATAATTTAATTCACTATGCTTTAGCTAAACATGGTGATATCAACCCAACACCTAAATTGTAATTAATAGATAGTAAAATGTAATGGACACCCAGGAATGCCCAAAAGCTGAACTAAGGCTGAATTTATATTAATGCTGAGAATGCTGCAATCAATTACAAAGAGATGTATTCCAAAGGCCAAACCCTAAGGGAATGACGTCTAGAATGTTACAACAGAGAATGAACATCCTCTATTGCCAAAAGAAGGGAGTGTGATTCACACATCGAAGCTCTTATCAAATGCAAGTTATAATCATCCGATGATCATCAATGAGACTTTCAGCCCTATTTATCCTTTTCTTCATCCTTCTAGAAGGAATTAAAACATTAATTAATTGCAAGAGCTAGAAGCTTCCTCCTTCCAATAATTAATGCATACTCTAGAAATTCCTCCTTGGCAATAATTAATTAAATCATGAGAGGCTTCCATCCTTCCAATAATTAATACATACCCTAGAAGCTATTAATACAAAGTCACCTTTTAATTTTTAATTGAATGACTTTAATTTTTCTTATCCTCCACTTAGACTTTGGAGAACGTGAAGGCTAAAACATGGGAACATTATAGGTCCACCCTCCTTGAAATTGCTTGCCTTCAAGCAATCTTAGTCCTGTTTGTTGTAGCACTTGCTCACTCCCCCAAGTAGCATCTTCCTCTAGCAGATATTTCCATTTGACTAAATATTCTTTACTCAACCTGCTTCGCAGAGTCCTTTCCCTAGTATCCAGATTAGCCTTAGGAATTAATACAAACTTTCGCTCCTCATCTAATGGTGGTAATTCTGTCGAAGGCACAACTCTTTGTCCGATGGCTTTCTTAAGCCTTGACACATGAAACACATTATGCACCCGACTATTCTCTGGAAGCTCTATCTCATAAGCAACCTCACCCACCTTGCGGATCACTTTGTAGGGGCCATAAAACCTAGGCTTCAACTTCTCTGCTCCACTTTTCTTGAGTGATGACTATCTATATGGTTCTAGCCTTAGGTAAACCATATCCCCAACTTCAAAACTAAGCTCTATCTAGTGCTAGTCAGCATATAATTTTTGCTAATTTTGGGCTAGTTGTATATTCTCCTTGAGCAGCCTCAAAATATCCTGACTATCCTGCAAGAAGTTTTTTTCTTTGGGCACTCTACTATCTCCCAAAACCAGATCCATGAAACTAGGTGCTTCATAACCATACAGTTCCATGAATGGAGTCATCTTAATGGACATATGATAAGTGGTGTTATAATAGTACTCTCCCAGATGTAACCATTTGACCCAAGCCCTCTTTTGTGTAGTCACATAGTTCCTTAGATATCCTTCCACCCATTTATTCACAATCTCTGTCTGCCCATTTGTCTGTGGATGATAACTAGTGCTAGGTGTAAGTTCAGTACCACACAACCTAAATAGCTTTTGCCAAAAAGTCCTTATGAATTTACTATCCCTATCACTAATAATGAAAGTAGGTAGCCCATGTAATCTAAATATCTCTCTAAAGAAAAGATCAGCCACTTGTGCTGTTGTATAAGTGGATGGAATAGCAAAGAAGTGAGCAAACTTCATCAGTCAGTCAACTATCACATAGATGCAATCTTTCCCTTGTACTCATGGTAACCCGATGATGAAGTCCATGGAAATACTTTCCCATTTCCTATTTGGAATGGGCAAAGGTTGTAACAACCCAGTAGGATATGTGTGCTCTCCCTTATTTTGCTAGCAAATTGTACACTCCCTGACATACTTTTGAACATCATCCTTGAGCCCTTTCCATGTGAACTGTTCACGGATCTGCCTATAGGTCTTAAAGACCACTGGATTTCCATCTGTAGGTGCATCATGAAATGCCTTCAGTATTACTTCCTTATACTGTGATGAAGGAATCAAATATATCCTACCCTAAAACTTTATCAACCCATCCAACACCACATAGCGATCATCATGTATGGTGCTTGCAATTACTCTAGAAGCCCAAGTGTCCCTCACATATTCTTTTGTGATCTTATTTCTCAAAACTCATGTAATCTCAGCTAGAGCACAAATATGAGGCCTCTTGGATAAGGCATCTACAACCACATTATTTTTACCTTTTACAAACTCAGTGTCAAAGTCATAAGCCTGCAACTTTGTGATCCACTTCTGTTGTCTATCATTCAAATCACGTTGGTTCATGAAGTATTTGATGCTATTGTGATCGGTTTTGATAACAAACTTTCCCCCAACTAGGTAGGATGTAAACTTAGGCAATGCATGCATTATAGCCAACATCTCCCAATCATATATGGAATAGCTTCTCTCCACTGCACAGAGCTTCCTACTCTCAAAAACAATGGGATGCTTCTCCTGCATCAAGACTGCTCCGATCAAATAGCTTTGTAAAATTTGGTAGAGCTAGTACTGGACATGATGACATCACCTTCTTAAAATTATCAAAGCTTCTCTAAGTTGCCTCTGTCCATGTGAAGGCCCCTTTCCTGGTAAGGTCTGTCAATGGTGTAGTGAGCTGTGAAAATCTTTTAACAAATCTCCTGTAAAATCCACAAAGACCAAGGAATCCCTTAAGTTGTGTAAGATTTTTTGGAGTAGGCCAATCAACAATAGCCCTAATCCTTTCAGGATCTACCTAAACTCCCTTTGCATTGATAATATGTCCAAGATATAGTAGCTCAGTCATCCCAAACTCGCACTTAGATTCCTTGGCATACAATGATTCTTTTTTCAAAGTAGACAACACCATCTCAAGATGTTGTAAATGCTCCTCCCAAGTCTTACTAAAAACTAAAATGTCATCAAATAAAATCAAAAAAAATCTCCTAAGATGCTCCCTAAATACTTGATTCATGCAACTTTGGAATGTAGTGGGGACATTGGTTAGCCCAAATGGCATAACCAAAAACTTGAAGTGGCCATAGTGACACTGAAAATTTGTATTCTCAATGTCCTCCTCCCTCATCCTAATCTGATGATACCCTGACCGTAGATCAATCTTTGTAAAAAGGCATGCACCATGTAACTCATCAATTAGGTCATTTATTTGTGGGATGGGATATCTGTTCTTAATGGTCTTCATGTTTAATGCCCTATAATCAATGCACATGCGCATTGTCCCATCCTTCTTCTTTACCAACACTACTGCTGAAGGAAAGGGACTCTTACTAGGCTTGATATGCCCTATTTCCAACAACTCCTTAATTTCCTTCTCTATCTCATCCTTATGTTTCTTAGGATGATGATAAGGAGTAATCATGACTGGTTTGGCTCCCTCTTCAAGCTCAATAACATGTTCTATCCCTCTGTTAGGAGGAACCCCATGCGAAATCTTGCCAAATACCTTAATGTGCATGTCAAGTATCTCCTAAATCTCTGGTGGATTACTCTTCACCTGTGGCTCTTGTGAAGTTGGCATAGTGAAGTATTTTTCTGCCCACTCTATGTTACTATGCCGAAAAAGTTTTTGCATTCTCCTCAGGGAAACTACTTTGCAACTCCCATCTGAAAGTCCTCTAAGTACCATAGTTCTTCCCTCATGCTAAAACTTCATCTCAAATTTTGCTAGGTTAAGTGTGAACTCTACTAGCGAGGCCATCCATACCATGCCAAGGATGATATCATAGTCTCCCATGTCTACCACATAGAACTCATCTTCCAACTCATAGCCATCTCCAAACTTGATGTGAAGATTAGATATCTTCTGAGTGCACAATAGTTTGTCACCATTGGCTACCATAACTCTAAATCCGGCATGCTCCTTAGTCTATAGACCTCTCTTGGCTACAAATTGTGCATCTATAAAATTATGTGTAGCCCTAGTGTCAATGAGTGAGATCACTTTCTACCCTTGGATAGTATCTCTCACCTTAAATGTGATTGCTTTCTGAGCCCCCATTAATCTTGCTAATGACTTCTCATCCTTAGGAATGCTACTCTCCTTTGTAGTGCTATCGTCATCTGAATTTGAGTGTTGATCCTCTCTCTTTGACTATGACTCTTCTGCTGAGAAATACTCCATTTGATTTGCGTTAGCCTTGAGAGGACACTTATGAGATAAATCCCAAGGCTCTCTACAATGAAAACATAACTTTTTCTTTCTTAAATCATTCAAGGTGTCACTATCCAACTTATCTCTTTTGGGCTGAGCATCCTTGTGAAAAGGTTTTTTGTCCTTCTCCTTGTCCTTTTTCATATAAGAATCCTTCTGCTGAAATCTGCTCCTAAATGAAGAAGGTGCTAAGTCACGAGCCTTTTTAGTGGCCTCCTACAATGTACCTAGGTCATGTCCCTTGACCCAACCTCGCAAGGGTTCTGAAAGTCCATCCATAAACAACACTACTAACCTCCTCTCTAAAATATATGCGACCAACATAGATAACCTCTGAAACTTACTGATATATGTTTCAACTGATCCCCACTGCTTGAGTTGTGCCAGCTCCTTAAACTATAATTCAGGATCCCTAGTATCAAATCTCTCTATGAGCTTCTTAGTGAACTCCTCATAAGATGTGATTTGATTATGTCCCAAGGTTACCATGGCATGGTGCCACCACTCATGTGCTAGTCCATACAAGTGAATAGCTACATACTTTATAGCCTCCTCTTCAGGCATAGGATTTAGCTGCAAGTATGTATCCATCTTCTGCACCCAAGATCGTGTGGTCATCTTCCCTGAAGCATCATAATAAGGTAAAGAAAGTTTCCCCACTTTCTTTCTCAACTCAAAGTTTTGACTTCGTCCTCCTGAACTAGGCATGTGTCTCATCCTCAAGTCCAAGTAATCTCTAAGAGAGATATTTGCCTAAAACTTTGGCCCACTAGCCTCCCAATCCCTCCTAAATTGATCTTGTAACTCTACAATATGTGGTTCATTAATCAGTTGAACTGGTTCTTTGGGTGGAAAGGTGGGTAGAAGAGGTCTCAAGCTGGTTGTTCGAGTTTGTCATGCAACATGTCTAAAGTTATCAGCCTCATTTCCATTGTTTTCATGTCCATTATTACCATTAATGTTGTCTCGGCCTTCATTATCATTACCCCTATTATTGTTGTTTCCATTGTTGGCATCACCTGGATTAATATTGATGCCCATCTGTCTAGCCATTAGCTGCAACATCATTTTCATTTGCCTATTTTGCTCCTGTTGCATTCGTTGCCCCTCCTCTAATGTACCCAATGACCTAAATATTACATTTTCTTGGTCGAAACTGGTATTTCTATCATCTTGGTCACCCATGCTAATGTCTTGTTCAAAGAATGTATCCTCTGTGTCTGTATGACTAGATTGTATGTCCCTCTGCACAAACAAACTATCCCGTTCGTTAAGCGAGTCCAAACTCCTACTTTGTCTTGCTCTGGTATTGCAAAAATTATAAAGCCCTTGTCACATGCTCAAACATAAATGTTGAAGATCTCCACAGGATGGCAGGACTTATAGCTCTGATACCACTGTAATGGACACCCAGGAATGCCCAAAAGCTGAACCAAGGCTGAATTTATATTAATGATAAGAATGTTGAAATCAATTACAAAGAGATGTATTCCAAAGGCCAAACCCTAAGGGAATGACATCTAGAATGTTTAAATAGAGAATGAACATCCTCTATTGCCAAAAGAAGGGAGTGTGATTCACACATCCAAGCTCTTATCAAATGCAAGTTATAATCATCCGATGATCAACAATGAGACTTTCAGCCCTATTTATCCTAATGCATACCCTAGAAATTCCTCCTTGGCAATAATTAATTAAATCACGAGAGGCTTTCATCCTTCCAATAATTAATACATACCCTAGAAGCTATTAATACAAAGTCACCTTTTAATTTTTAATTGAATGACTTTAATTTTTCTTATCCTCCACTTAGACTTTGGAGAACGTGAAGGCTAAAACATG
This sequence comes from Cupressus sempervirens, assembly GCA_028749045.1. Taxonomy (NCBI): domain Eukaryota; kingdom Viridiplantae; phylum Streptophyta; class Pinopsida; order Cupressales; family Cupressaceae; genus Cupressus; species Cupressus sempervirens. Next base: position 332,441,241 of record CM053785.1, read on the forward strand.
GGAACATTACATAAAAAAGTAGCATTAATGAATTAAAATTTAGAATGCATTAAATATCTTACTTCTAATTAATTAATAACTAGATAAATGATATTATTTGGGTTCTCCATACAAAATAATGAAACAATCAACTAAATCTTATGTTAAATAAAAGGAAAGGTGAAAAGAACTTAAGTCTCCCCTTCATAAAGAATAAGTTTTAGAAGAATGAGTTTTAGTTTTTTTCCATATGTTCTCATAAACAATGGTATAATAGTTATGTACCTATTTACCAGTTCATTAAATGTTTTATTTTGGGAAACTGTATATTAACAAGAGCTCTGGAAGAGCCTAGGTCCCTGCCTTTGTGTTTTGTAGAAAATAGAAAATGAAAGATGTTGGTACATGTCAGAGTTATGGGTCAATATAAGGGGATATCATCTAACTCCAATTATTGATATAAAATGATGGTAAGAATTCTCCAATGTAATTGTGGTTGCCTATATAAGTAGTTGTTAAGCAATATATACAATTATTAAAAAAAAATTATTATTTAATTATGGGGAGAGACTTTTTTGGGGTTTTCCTCTTGTACTATAATCTTCTTTTGAAAAGAAAACTTCTATCAGTGCACCATAAAGAAATTTATCATAAATTTATAAATGAAATTGATGTACCACATGATGACAAAGATAAGAAGGGTTGAAAAGAAAAAGTGATGGCATTTTTCTTGACCGATTTTGAAAAATAATAATTTAATATCCAACAAAAATAGCTCTAGTAAATGAAAATGTATAAATTTACGTAAAAAAATATATTTTAAAAATAAAATCATTTCAAGAATTTCAACTATAAAAATGAATTAGATGAAAGCTAGATTTTTTTTATTATGATTATGATTTTAAAAATCATGAATTACAATGACATATCAGAAAGCCATTGTCTTTGAAAACATAAAATTTATACAAGCATTGTGTGCCCAAATCATTGTATGCTGCCTCCAATAGTTTGGATTACCTTTCAACTATTTCCTTATACTCTGGATTTGGTACACACCAATCAAACAACATTCTTTCTGAAGAAGACATTCAAATAATTCTCAATAGGAGACAACACAGGATGAACATCTACTGCACATCTAATTATGAATAAGGTAATCTTTGAGTTGGTAAAAGGATTTTTCCAACTCATACATTTTGTCAATAAGATTCCAATACTCCTTTCTAAAGCCAATGGTCCCATCAAAGTGTTCTAGAATAGTTGCTACAATTAATATGCCCTTCACTCTCACATTGTATTTGTTAGTCCAGTCTAAACAAGAAATCAATATCTAAAAAGAATAGACTACATGAATTGTTACAAGCAATTAATTATAAATTTATTTTAGAAAGTTAAGACATTAAGTTTTCACAATATGTTAAATTTAGAAAAATCATTTTCCAATTAAATTATATGGTAGTTCTTGTGTTACTATTTAGAATATATTATTTTATAGTTTATTATTAGGGTTCTTGAGTGTTATAAAATTATTATTTTTTAAATAGTATTTAATCATTTTGTTGATAAATGATAGAGCAAGATGCGAAATATTAAAAAAACCCTACCCCATAATCTCATCCAAAAACTAATCTTCCCAACATAAAAATGTATTAGAACTGGATTTAGCTCTTAGAATTGGATTGTGTGTTATCCCCGTGATAGATCATAATAGATTTTTATTCTGTGTTGCACTCTCTCATAGTGGATCATAGAACAACATCTAAAAGGGAACACTATGTTAACAACCCTTGAAATTAAAGATAAATTTATTAAACTTATAAGGAGTTCATATTAAATGTTTCTTATGTTGTAGAAAGGAGGTAGTTGTAGCATTATTAAAATACAAAAAATGAAATAATTGAAGATAATATTGATAAGGTGCTTGGTTAATGAGAGGTTGGCTTGCATGCTTGGATAGGCTAAAATCTACCGCCCTCATAATCTAATCTAGAAATAAATATTCCAAAGTCTAAGCTACTTCTTAGAACTACATTATAAATTATGGTGGTGAAAATGGATCATTGAATATGATCCAAAATATTGATACAAAATTTATCACACAATTTAATAAAAAATCAACTCTCCCAAACATAAGAACATACTAGAACTAAACTTAGCTCTTAAAATTATATTAGATAAATAATTTGATAGCTTTCTTCTATTTTAATGATAGATCAGTAATCTAAAATATAATTTCAAAAAATTTATGTAATCTAATAAAAAAATTAACATTAACAATGAAATTATACATTATAAATATTTAATATTAAAAAATGAACTAGAATTAAAAATCATTATATAGAGTAGCCACAAGGGAGACTGCATTGTAATGAGAGATTTGTTAGTTTGTATATAAAATTAAAAAACAAAGCTGAAGGGTGAGGGAGAGGAGAAAAATGGTATCTTATGTAAACAATTATCTATAGCATGTTGGATTATCAGATATGCCAGTTGTGCTATTCTAAGATTTTGACCTTTTATTTCAATGTGATAGGAGAATTGGAAGTTTGTTTTGATAATGTATAAAGTTTCTGTTGTAAGTGTAGTTACTTATGAATAGATGAAAGTAGAAATCATGGAATAGAGGTAGATTTTTGAATGTTATATAAATGATAGGGAAAAAGATGTAAATGTATAACAATTAAATACATAATATTCAATTAAATAAATAAATAATATAAAAATATGTCAATCCAATTTTTATAAATTATGTTAATTATAATTAATACAATTTTAGAAAATAAAAGAATAAACCATTTTAAATTTAATATCGATATCTTTATTAAATTATATGTTTTATTTAAATAAAGATTAAATATTACTAATAATTACAACATTTTAATATCATTAAATTAAATTTTATTAAATATATAAAATTTATTTTAATTATCAAATTTATCATACATACATACATATAGATATATATACACACACAATTAAATGCACAAAATATCCTATTTATTAATTTAAATATATTTCAAATAACTTATTAATTAAAAGAAATAATAAACTTAAATTTTGAATGATAAAATTTATCTAATTATTTAAAATTAAAAAAAATCTCTAACATTAGAAATTAATAGTGAATTTGTATCCAATAATTAAAGCATAAAAACTAAAAGAAGACAAACTTACTTTTGAGTTTGGACCAGTTTAAGTAGTTGAAAATTTAAATTAAAAAAATCTCTAACATTAGAAATTAATAGTGAATTGATATCGAATTAAAGCATAAAAACTAAAAGAAGACAAACTTACTTTGAGTTTGGACCACTTACTAATAGTGATAGCAAATGACAAAAATGCTTAGCAATTCCTCTACAAGGAGAAGAAACAAGAGACCATCAAGTATGAAAACGTATTTTCTCAACATTATGACAAGGGATATGCTATCTTGGTAAGAATGAAATACAAAGGAGGTGGACCTATTGGTTTGCAAGGGTGAGGAGTCTTGCAACCTATCTCTGCTATTCTTTTATAGCTTTTTGGACAAAGGTGAAGGATAAATGACTTTGACTACAATGTCTACAAACTTAAATGCATATGATGTTAGTCATATTTTAATTAGATAGAAATTAATGATTTTGTTAAAAAATAAAAAATGTCAATGGTAGATTAAATTAACTAAAAAGAAAATCAAATTAAGACAATAATATTCTAAGTGAAAATTCAGGCAAAAGCTTACAGCACAATTTGCAAGCCCCACCAGCATGTTTTATTCTATGAGTTAATCTCTTTTCTTGGGTAACAAAAATACAAAAGGGATTTGCATAAGGCTTCCATTGCAATACTTCTCTCTTTCACTTGCATAGATGTTAGATTCTTCCATTTTTAGGTGCATGTTTCTCAAGCTTGCCACAATGCTTTAGGCCACATTTATTCACTATTTTTATTTGGAGATGGAGATGGCTGAAAATGCTTGAATTGCAACTCTACAACACACTTATATTTTCATAAGATGCATTGTGGAGGGATGCTATATAATTAAGTTAAATTTCTTTAATTTAAGAAACAGTTTGAGAAATAACAAATCTTTGTTCAATAAATTTTAAAGGTTGAACAAATTAGGCATTTAATCGAGACTATTTTTTAAGTTAGTGATTTTTATTGTTTTAAACTTTAAGTTTGACATTTTTAATAAGCTTTACTTTAAATTCTATTTTTTATGTAATGGGAATGATGCACCTTTTCAATTTTGATAAAATATATTATAATATATTTCAAAGATCAACCATTCATGTTTTATAAATTAAAGTTCTTTTAAATTTAACAATATAGATATTAGTTGACAATAAAAATCTAATCAAATTTAAGAAAAATAAAAATAAAATCATTTATACATATTCAAATAAATTTATTTAAAAAAATTAAATTTCTAAATTAAATTTTTATATTATAATATAAAATATAATTATACAAAATAAAAATAAAAATAAAAATAAAATATTTATATTAATAAAATTTACTTAATAAAATATATTGTTAGGAAAAGGCGGTCTTATGAATAAAATTTGACTATTACATTATTCAAAATCTTCTCCTTCAAAATATTAGTTCTTACTCTTTAACATTGTGCACTTATAAAAGTAAAAAATACATATTAATAGAATGCCTCACATAATTTTAATACATATTGAGGAAAAATGTAGATTGATCGACTAGATTAGGCAAATTTTTATTATGGTGAACTAAGATTAGCCTTGTCATGAAATCAAGGGTCCTTGTAATTCAAAAAACAAAGAGACTGATTAAAAATTGTTCATCGCAAAATTCCCCAATTGACGAATGAAATGTTATATGATCTCTATAGGCAACAAGATTTTTCCTATGGACATGGAACTTAAACAAATATCATAAAATATGCATGCTTTTTGGCCACAATTGTAAAAATGATTTTAGGGCAAAAGAGTGCTAAAACAAATTAATAAAAAGGAATCATCTGGATAGACTACTAATACCCACATTTTTTTGATGCACAACTCAAGTAAAATGCTGAATCAACTGCAAGAACTAAAATTTGATGTTATGAAGTATTGGCTTTTCAAAAATTACCTCAACAGTAAAAATAGGGCTATGTTAGGCAGTATAATCATTACTGCAATAGGATTTTTTACACAACATAACAAAACATTGTTGGCTAACGGTGATTCAAAGACTAAACTAAACAAATTTAAATACTGATTTAAAGGCTAAACTAAAGAAATCTTGAATTGTGATTCAAAGGCTTAACTAAATAAAAGGAAGACTTTTTTTCAAAGAACCTTGTATAATGATAACAATATTATTGTTAATTATTTTCAATACTTGAAGAATCGATAGGCACCATGGATGCATCTAACTTTGTAGTGCTCAAAAGATGAAATTGATTTACAGAATCATGTGTGACAAGAATAGTGCCAAAAATCTCCCAAAAATATCTTAGCACATGGGAAATAAGATGACTTAGTATAGTTTTGAGATAAAAAACTCGACGAGCCCAAAGATGAACATTTCATCTCCACTCTTCCCATGTGGACAATTACTAGCTGCTACTATGAAGAGGAAAACCTCTTTACAATCCTAAATTTAAAAAAATAAACAACATTTTTTTCATCATTATATAACTAAACCAAATGATCTGCAGAGAAAAAGAGTTATATCTTATTAAGAAAACCTATAATAATTCCTTACTTGCATGACTGTTCTGAGAGGTAGAATCAATTCCCATTTTGAGAGGCACAAGAAATTCTTCTTCCTTCATAAAAATGTAAAGATAAATTAACAACAAGATAGATGGAGATTCATAAATAGCTATAATTTTATAGTAACTTTAAAATGGCGATGAGCAAACTTGCGAAAGCAGCAAAGCAGAAATGCAATTGCAAAAATTGGCAAACTAATGAATTCACGCGAAAAAAGAAGAAGAACAAGACTGCATTTCGATAGGTGTAGAAGAACCTTAGAATAGATTTCGAGATTAAAACCTCTAACAAATTTTCTGCATTAGAGGAGGCAGAAGGCTCTGAAAAGTCTAAGAATCAATTCACAAATCAAAAAAATGCTCCTTTGTAGAAGCCAAGGCCCTATAAAGCAACACAAGAAGTCTCCTCAAACCATGTTCAGGGACAACCATTCCACCAACACCCTCTTACATTTTTTACATTGGACAGTCTAGAAAAGAAAATAAGATTTTTTCATCTAACAAAATATGCATAGTCAATCCATGCTCAGCCAGTTATGCATCTCATAGATTCGGGTAGGGAAGATCCATCTCCTTTACTTACCCCTATTAAAGTTGACAAAACATCCTATGACACCCCCGATCGTCATGGTTCATATATCCCACCACACCATCATTCGAATTTATCAGTTCTTAGGGCTTATTTAACCCCTAAGGGTTCAGATTCCCCCAAACATGTAGTTCCCTCCATTTCCATTCTTGGGAAAGACATTGAAGACACCTAGATTGATTGCAAAAAATGTGGAATTTATGCAATTCGGTGTGGTCTGAAAGAAGATTTGCTTTTTCTCTCAAACAACTGGTTAGAAGAAAACAATGGATCTCAGGTAAGTATTTCTTTCTTCTCGAAATTTGCTATGTACTTACATTGTAGTGATGAAGGTGTTAAAAAACAATTTATCAAAGCATCTCTATGTTTTTTTAATGGGCATGCTGTTAAATTTATTTCTTGGTATCCTAATTGTAAATTAGAAAATCTTGATATCATGTGTCCACTTTGGTTTAATATTATGTCCATGCCTCCAGAGCTAAATCACATAGAAATTCTTAAATCTCTGGGGTTTGGACTGGGAGATCTTGTAGGGATAGACTCCTCTTATCAGGATGATAATAATGTTAAATTTCTTATTAAGAAATAATTCAATCAATCATCCCTAGGATTGAGAAAGATTGTGACAAAAAAAGCCTCATATGAGTGTTACTTGCACCTCTTCAAAGGAGGGATCACATAGATTATTAAGATGGAAAAGGGCAAGAAAATAAATTTTGAAGTTATTCCGAGCACCTCAAACTTTCAGTAGTTATTCCCCAAGCTCAAAGAATAGAGAAGGAAATCGAGGGCCCAACTATGTAGCTTGGATCCATCTAATATGGAGTATAAGCATTACCAGGTAAATATGGATTTCTTTAGAAGCAGCAAGGATCCTATGAAAAGCCTTCCTGAACCAAAGATAAGACTTAAATCTATAATTGTTTAGAACTCACAGTTGGATTCCCCAATTGTCAAAGATGGATTAGCCAATAGAAAATAGGGGATTGTAGAGGTACATGATCATCTTGAAAGATTAGCAAAGAATCAAGGTTCTTCAACAAATAGAAAATGTAAGTAGCAGATGGTTAATGATTTGGTGTTATCACCAAATGAGAATAGGTTTGATATTAAAGACACAATAGTTGAAGCCAATTTGATAAATGTTGATCAACAAAACAAAGATTTTGAGGTCTGTAAAAATGCCTATATTAAATTTATTGAAAATCTTATTTTATTCGAAGTAGAATCTGATTTAAAAGAGGTCAATACTCCCATAATGGAAACATCCATAGAAAGACAGTGTCAGATATTGGATTAGCCAAATTTCACTCCAATCAAAGAAAGCCATTATAAAGTAGCCAAATTTTGGCAGACTCCATTATAGAATAGAAGCTCTCCATTCTCCCCAATAGAGCAATCTCATAAAGAAAAGGATTATAAGTGCGAGGGTTCTCTGACAGATATGGTTCAAGAGTTCTTAAACAAAGAGGAAAATATAGAGACAAATCTATTTGAGTTGAGTCCAACAGATGAGAATTTGGAGCAGTTAATAGATGATTTGGTTCAGGTTTTTAATTTTGAAGAGATCAACAATAATTCAGAGGCTCAAAAAGTAGAATTGATCCATAGAATCATAAAATTAGGAGGAAGTAACTATACCTATGATGACCTAAGAAGAGATTTGTTGATAATATAGGAAGAGGATAAAGCTAGAGGGCAAGATCGAAGTATTGGCAGGAAAGTAGTAGATGGTAGGGATTGTGAAGATAACAAGATAAAGAATGGAATAGAAGAAGATACACAAAAGGATTTCATTAATGAGATCATTAGTGAGCTGGAATTTGAAAATACAGAAAGGAATGATATTCATAAAAAGACAAGTGATTTAAAGATTGGGAAACCTACAAAGCTCCTTGGGATCCAGCAAAATCAGGATAGTTTAAGTTCTCCTATCTTTGGTAAGATTAAAGGAAAGAGAGGTATAAGATCTTTGAAGGACTTGAGAGAAGCAGAAAGTCTTAGTAGAGAGCAGCAAAAGATTGATCAACTTCTTAATGTTGGTAAGGGGAAGTGCCTTCCCAAAGCGACATGAAGATAACAATGTGGAATGTTAGGGGATTAAATGCCCCTACCAAAAAAAGGTTAGTAAAACAAAACCTCAAATCCTTTGATTCTGATATTATTATAATTCAAGAAACTAAACTTAATAAGGATGAATCAATTAAATTAGATAAAATGTTAGGCTTATGGAGTTCTTTTTTCCAAGAATCTGTGGGAGCATCGGGTGGTTTAGGTGTCTTTTGGAATCCTAGGAAAGTTTCTCTTAGCTGTCTTTATCATAGTTCTAATTGGATTAGCTCAAATGTTAAGAGTCTAAAGTACGATTTTCAATTCATTCTTATTAATGTGTATGGTCCTATTAGTCTCTTGGATAAAAGACAAGTTTGGAATGAGATTAGTATGTTCATCCTAAATTTTAAGGATAAGGCCTTTTTAATAGGCAGAGATTTCAATACCATTTTAGACCCATTAGAAAAAATAGGTGGTATCCATCACCTTTCGTAGTCTTTTTTAGACTTTAGAATATGGGTTAATAAGTGAATCGGGTGAGCCCACAATAGTGGGTTACACTTTTTTTCCTAAACTAACACTGAACTCTGAATTTTCAAGAAAATGTTCACTTTCAAATGCAAATTCCTGTTTAACAGTTAGGAATTTGAAGATGAAGTAAACTAGAGTCTTTTAGGATTTTGTGTCTAGATTCTAAATATATTTTTAAATTTTTTTAAAAATTATATTTATTCAATTATTTTTCTCCTACAAAAATTGGTATGATATCAAAAACCTAATTTTTAAAGAGTGACACTGTTTTTGACACACAACTTTTTTTCTACAATAGATATCAATGTGATTATTTCAAATTTAGTTTTTTAACATCCATACCTAAACCGTAGAGTTGGTCTTATATATTTATTGTTAGTATTTCATATTTTATTGTAGTTTAAAGTTGGCATAACACTAATTTAGACATACGTGACTTTTGACACATGTAACTCATTATATATTTACCCAATTTTTAAAAAGAAAAAATTAATTGAAAGGTGACTCAAATACGGAGACCGTACTTATTTTTCAAAAAATTTATTTTTATATTTACTATTTTTCCATGAGCGTCGAATATCTCAGTTTATTTTTTATAATTAACCTATATTTAATTCATGTTGAAAAATATATACCTAAAAATTTCAAAAAGCACCAAATTCACAATCATTAGAAAGCTAGTTCAGAGTACTTCAATTATGTAAAATTTTAGCTCTTCAGTGCTCCATTTGAACTTGGTAATTCAGCTCCAAAGAAAGGAAATCATTGAAAAAACTTCAAACTATTCATGTGGGCTTCTATCTAGCTAGTTTCGATAGAAACTTACTTTCTATCAAAACTTTTTTACAAACTTTTGATAGAAACTAAATGTCTTAGTTTCTATTGAAACTATTCGTGGTTTACACGAGCGGTTAGCAAACCACTTTCATAGTTTTGATCGAAACTTCTTAATAGTTTCGATTGAAACTATCAAGGTAGTTTCGATCGAAACTATGAAAGTGAGATCATGCCTACCCTGCTCATAGGGGTGTTTCCCTAGTCGGCTCCTTAGGGTTTTTCCCTAGTCAGCTAAAGAGGAGGTTTTTTTTTTTTTTTAAAAATTGTATATAAATATGAGTTTCATTTTTTACAATTTGCATTTATGTGAAATCAAGTTATTGGCTTTTGAATTGAGAAGAAAGAAATATTTGACAAACTTCAACCTATTTTTGAATTTTGGAGGAAGAATTTATGACATGGGCAATAAAGATAAAAGAGCAAGTAAATATGCACGAAGAAGAACTAAAGAACAAGAAGATGAAAATCGTCAAAAAAATGCTAGCAAGATACTATCTTAGATCAGGTACACATGCACAATCTTTTTTCCAATGTATTTAATTAGTTTATTTTGTTAGGATTAGGGTTTAAATCCAATCAGGAATATGATATTTATCTTAAATTAGCATTACTAGATTAACTTAATATTAAGAGTTTATTTGAAATTATGTTCATATTTAGGCCATTAGGGTTTATTCAATTATGTCCATAATTAGTCTGTAGGGTAAATATTACATTATGAATAAATTTAAATTATGAATTTATTTAGCATGGGAATTACCTTGTTTATTCAATTATGTTAATAATTTATAGTCCATTAAGGTTTATTAGATTATGTTAAATTTAAATAAATGAATTTATTTAGGACGTAGTCAACTAGGACAACCTACCGACATTGGAGAAGGTTCATCCCAAGTTCAAATAGGTACATGTGCATCTCTTGCAAGTATATAATATAGATCTCTCTAGATTTCTAGGTCTCTATCAAACTTTATATCATTAATTTTTAAATTTAGTGAGCGATATTTCCCCTTATAAACTTACTTGATTTTATTTGTTATATCGTGCACATGCAACTCTAGTAGATGATGAAAATGTTGGACATGAGGAAATTGAAGATGAAGCAATGGATATTGAAGAAGGACCATCTGAAGGTTAGATAATTTAATCAAGTACATAATATTTCACTCAAGTTAAACATGTATATATGTATACATATATGTCCCCTAAAGAGATTGTATCTTAAGACTTTGTTTCATATTTTCTTGTGTAGCCCGAGATCAAACAACAAATGAGAATGTTAATTTAGCTCAAAGATTGAAGAGAAAAATTAATCATAGAAACATAGATCATTTAATTGAAATGGAAGTGGAAAATTGAGAGAATATGCTAATCAACCTACACATACTACGAAGAGGAAATGGAATAAAAAGTCTAAAGACATAATTGCACAATTTGAGAATCTATCAATAGTGGAGAAAACTCAACTATTATCAATTTCACTTCTTAAAGATGAATTAAAAGAGCCATTAAGACTATTGGGTATAGATACAAGTATAAAAAAGAGGAGGACTTCTAAACTAGAAAAAAATATTGTTGAAAGTATTAAGGAAGGGTTACATTCCATTGGGAAAAAAAACTAGATCTGTAGATAAATCCATTGCACGAAGAGTGATATTGACATCTATTTTAAATTAGAAAACATCCCAAAATAGATAGATCTCTTCATTATCATCTCATTTCGGGTATAGTTGGAAGACAATACTACATTATCTTAAAAGGAGAAACAATTTGAATAATAGTACATTAGAAGGCAATTGGGCAGTAATGTGTAGAGCTCGTCGATCTAACATGATTGGGGAAACAGCTAAGAACTTAGTTATTCAATTTTGGATTGATAGTACTCGTCCTTTACCAAATAGAAGAGATATCATCAAGTAGAGGATTGGGCCTAAGGAATATATTCAACACGCAAAACATTGGTTGGATGTCACTCAACATGAATTGCATCTCTCATTTTGTAATTTAAATCCTAACATAAAGATTGGACAAACAATGTTTGAAAGATTGAAGCCCTATTTTGTGAAGATAAATAAATCTTTTGAAACATGTTGAATTTGATCTGTACTATGAAGGGTTTCGAAAGATGATAGAGGAAAGTGGTGGAACTTCTCAAAGTACTTTTCCTAAACGATTGAGTCAATTCATAACATTAATCATATGTAACAAACCAAATGATTGTGGAATAGGTGAAATAGATTGCATAAGAGGAACTTGTGAAACATGTGGTAACTTGACTAAATTTCCTTTGAGAGAAGAAGATACTAATACGACAAGGATGGTAAAATGTAAGAGATATAAGTACATAAAGTTAGAAACAAAAGCTGGAAAAGAATCAACAAGGTTAGAATATGTAGAGGATGAGATGTCGGCTGGAGAATTTATGTCAAATTTTCATAAATTGATTCAACCATATATATGCCATGCATTTTTGGCTAAGTGGCAAGCAGAACAATTTCAAACACTAAGAGAAACTTTCCCACTCAGAACAATTCTATCTGTTGTTGACTTTGCAAAGAATTACTCTTTCGTATCTCAAAAACAACTTCAAGCAGAATACTACTATATAGAGCAGGTTACTATTATGGTTCAAGTGTTTTATCGACATGCACAAATTGATCTGGATGGTGTGGAAAGTACAGAACAAGCACGAGTCATTAAAAAGAGTATCACTTTTATATTAGTGATGACAAAGAACATGGCACACATTTTTTGGAACATTGTTTTAAGACATTTTTTGAATATTTGAAAAACAAAAACATTTTGTATGGTCAAATGGATGTGTAGCACAATTTAAATCAGCTAGACCATTTTATGCATTATGTAGATATCATCAATACCTTAATATACCACACATTTGGAGTTTTTTTGAGAGTGGACATGGAAAGGGTGAGCATGATGGTGCAAGAGCTTGTATCAAACGTGCTTTAAGAAAGTATCAAATGGACTATAAAAGATATCACATTAATAATGCTCATGATGTGGTTGAGTCGTGCAAAACACATTTTTCAGTGCCAACAAATATAGATAACACATCATCACAAGTAGATCAAGTCATACCATTTAGAGTGTTTTGGGAGGTATCAGGTATATATAAATTAAATTTTTCATATTTTTAAATTGAATCTTAAATTTATATTTAATATGTTACCTTAGATGATCTCTAACTAAATTATGGATCTTGTGTAAATTCAGATTTTGATAGAAGATCAATGCATGCATGCAAGAGGGTAGAGAAGACATGATCTTTGCATTCAGTTATGAGTACAAATAGTAGTGTGTGCTCATTTTACACAAGAGAATACTCATGTTTTTGTCCTAATTGTATTGATGAAGACTGTGGTGGTTGCATTAATCAAGAACGTGGATATGTGGGTGAATGGAATTTGGTGCCACTAGATGTTATTAATATGAATGAGTTTGAGGACAAAAGCTATGATGATATTCAAACATGACATGATAGATGTCCCTATCAACAATGGGACCTATACGTGGAACAATAGGAGAAGAGGCTTTTCTTATATCACAGAAAAATTAGATAGATTTTTTTATCATAGGTGAGTTAGCTGACAATAATTATAATTTTCAATTGACTATTTTGCCTATTGTCGGGTCAGACCATTATCTAGTTCAATTGGAACTCTTAGAACCTCATAAACCCACCAAGAACCCTTTTAAATTGAAAAAAATGTGGTTCCTAGATCCAGACTTCATTGAAAACATTAAAAGTTGGTGGGAGAAAGATAAAGTAGAAGGCTCAAAGATGTTCGTGTTTGTCTCTAAGCTAAAATTACTAAAAGAGCGAATCCTAAAATAGAATAAATGTCATTTCAACAATATTTTCAAAGAAAAGATAGAAATTGAAAACCAACTTAAAAATCTTAATATGGATATTATTAAGAATGATATGAACAACAAAAGTTATCAATTAGAGGAAGAGTTATTGGTTATACAAGAGCTAATTCTAGCAAAAGAAGAAACCCTTTGGCGAGAAAAATCTAGGGAAAAATGGTTGGAAGAGGGGGACTGCAACACCAAATTTTTTCATAACTCGACATTATATAATAGATCCAAGAATAAAATTACTAGCATCCACAATCATTTGGGTAGTCAAGTTGAGAAGCCAAGTGAGATTGGGGATATCCTCGTAACTCATTTTAAGAATATTCTAAACAATTATGAAGGATCTAATAAGGTGGCTCAAGATAAGATGCTAAAATTCATTCCTAGATTGATCTCAGCTAAGGATAATAAGCTTTTAAATAGACCAATTACCTTGGAGGGGGTAAAATTAGTATTTTTCAATATGAACCCCAATAAATCGCCAGGACCTAATTCTTTTTAGGTCTTTTTCTTCCAAAAGTGTTGGGACATTATTGGGATGAATTTATGGAAAGACATTGAAGCCTCAAGAAATGGAGGTGTTCTATTATCAGAAATAATTTTTTCCTTTATTACTTTGATCCCTAAAAACAATGATCCTATAACTGCAGGAGATTTTAGGCCTATTGCCTTATTTAATACAATTTATAAGATCTATTGTAAGATTTTAGCCAATAGGCTTAAAGCTTTTCTGCCCAAACTAATCTCTGAGGAGCAAATATGTTTTTTTCCTGGGAGATCTATTCTTGATGGCATTATTACAATACAAGAGATGATTCATTCGGCCAATAAAAGCAAAGAACCTTGCATGTTTATGAAACTTGATATTCAAAAAGCATACGATATGGTAGATTGGAGATTCATATGCAAGGTTCTTGAAGCCTTTGGATTTTCCCATCAATGGATTAATCTCATTTTTAAATTCATATCCACACCCAAAATTTCTATTCTAATCAACAGAACACCTAAAGGCTTCTTTGAAATCTCTAGGGGTATTCGACAAGGTGATCTATTATCACCTTCTCTTTTCATCATTATGGCTGAAGCTTTCAGAAGAGCCTTAACAACTGCTTAGTAGAATCAACTACTTTCTAGTATTACCATCACTAGGAATATGTCGAATATCACTCATCAACAATACGCTGATGACACAATTCTCCCTAGAAAAAGCACTATGGCTGAAGCTTTAGAATTCAAGTCCGTCATAAAATCATACATGATGGCTTCAGGTCAGAAAGTGAATAAGGATAAGTCTGAGATTTTCTTTCTAAACACAAAGGAAGAGATAGAAGATAGAATTTATGGGTTAATGGGCTATCGAAAAGGACAATTCCCTTGTAAATATTTGGGAATTGTGCTTGAAAAAGGCTCCAAATCTCGCAAATTTTGGCATAACATAGTTGAGAAATTGGAGGCAAGGATTGGGGGATGGAAAGACAAGTGACTCTCTAAAGTAGGTAGAGTCACTAAAATTGGTTTGGTTCTTTTAGCCATTCTAATTTATCCCCTATCTTGCCTCCCCCTTTCAAAGAGTTTTCATAATAAACTAGAATCTAAACTTAGGAATTTTCTTTGGAAGGACTGTAATGAAGGCAAAAAAATGGCTTTAATTAAGTGGGAAAATATTTGTAAACCTAAAGCATTGGGTGGACTTGGGATTAAAAACCTAGAATGGCAGAATGAAGCCTTGGGAGCAAAACTGATTTGGCGACTATACAATGAAAGGGCCCAAAAATGGGCTAAGATATTATACAATAAATATCTCAATGCTAAAGACCCAGTTTCTATTTTTTGAATGAGTAATCCTCCTAGGGGATCTGAAAGTTGGAACTTTATGCTGAGCTGTCGTGATCTTATAGGTAATTAGCTCACATGGGATGTTGGTAAATGTGATAATGCCTTATTCTAGGAGGACTCTTAGGATGGTTACCCCTCGCTGGTTTCCAAACCCTTTCCAAAACATTTAAAGGAAGTTTTAATCACTCGCTAGGGTAAGGAAGTTGGTAAATATAAAACTAAGATTTTGAATAATGGTGTGGATAAATGGGTGTGGAAATTGGTAGAAGAATTGGATGTGGAATAGACTAAAGTAGAAGCTTATGTCAAGATTATCTCTGATAGGGTAGTCAAGTAGTCGGATAAATCGGATAAGCTTATCTAGGCTGCTGTGAATGATGGTAACTATAGAGTTAAGGATGGCTATAATGCAATTCTCTACTCTCATAGCTGGGATAGTATTGATATTCCCCTCAAACTCTATTGGGATGGGGCCTGTCTTCCTAAGGCTAGATTCTTCCTTTGGATAGCCTTCCAAAATAGGATCTTAACTAATGAAAGGTTAAGAAAATTTGGGATACAGTGTCCTTCTAGCTGTGTTTTATGTAAACAAAGTTATGAGGACACTAATCACTTGCTCTTTAGGTGTCCTTATTCATTAAATTGTTGGGAATGGCTCAGATCTAAACTAGGTTCGTCTACGCCTTTCCTAAAATCCTATAGGGAGCTCCTCATTAGCTGGCCCTGTAATGTGGTTACGGGCACTTACAACAAACTTTGGAATATTTTCCCATCAATTATTTCTTGGGAGATATGGAAGGAAGGGAATCGACACATTTTTTAGAATACTGAATTGAAGGTTGAGGAGCTACTTTTGAAAATTGAGGTGTGTATCATGGAAGTCATTAACTCACATCTCAGAAAGTGTATGAAAGAAGAAGGTTCCTTCTTGTTTTGGGATGGACTTATGAAGAAGAACTGGGTCAACCTGAGCAACCCCCCCTTGGTCTATCTTAAGAAGAGCAAAGAAGATAGGGCTAATTGTAGATGGTCTCCTCCCCCACTAGGATGGGCCAAGCTCAATTTTGATGGTGCTTCTCATGGTAATCCTGGGATTGCAAGAATTGGTTGTATTATCAATAATGATTCTACTCATTGGCTAGCTAAAAAAGAAATGACCATTAGTCCCACATCCAATAACCTTGTAGAACTTGAGGCATTGGAATCAGGACTACACTTGTGTATGGAGGTTGGGATTCCCAAAGTGGTTATTGAAGGAGACTCTCAGATCATTTTGAATGTGATTAGGAAGCGATCTACTCCTAGTTGGGTCATTAACTCTAGATTAGATAATGTTCTAAATCTTCTTGATCACTTTGAGGATTACCAAATATGCCATATCTATCATGAAGGTAACTTGATAGCAGATCAACTAGCAAATAAAGGGGCTGATGAAACTAACATTCACATTATTAAGGATTAGTGCTTTAGTTGGATGACTAATATTTCAAAGTATAGCCCATTCTATTAGCTTAAATTTCCTACAATTATTAGATTGATTTTTTATTACTCTATAGAGTTATATTTGGCCCCTATTATTAACAATTTTATTTGTAAGATTGTGGTTGTATCAATCTTTGGAGTATTTTACTTAGTACTATTGAGATAGGGCACAAAACAAGGTGTGGGTGTCTTATATTACCAATTCATGATGGGTGGCTGGATTAATAATTAAATTTTAGCCATTACTTCTCGCATGACTTGGCCTAATGGTGTTAGTTCCATGTTGAGGCGTGTTAATTACTTCTTGATCTGTCTATGCCAAGTTTTTAACATGATTGTTCATATTTGTATTTTGGCTTCTTCCATCTCAGTGACTATGGACACCAATGTGATGGTTTATCACACTAAAGAAGTTAGGACTATGGCTTTTCATGGTTCGGTAAACCAGAACATTGGAATAGGATCCTCAATCCTTTAGATGACATGACAAGGATTGCAGTAGGGAGGGTGATTGGTGAAGGCATATTTGGCTAGAACTTTAACTGGTGCATGAACTGTAGCATTATTGGAACCTTCATCGGTTGTGTAACCAGAGCTAAGGTTGAGTACGACTTAATCATTTAACTCTGCAATGATATTTTCCAAACCACATGGCATAAGGGGTTGGAAAATGCAGTCAGGAGCTTTGATAGCAATCGAGGATACCACTTTCAGAGAGATATATGACCTCCCCTCTAAGTTCCTTTGAGTTGGACATGGCATACCGTAGGCCTTCTTTGATCATTCAGGAAAGCCTTAAATTTAATACCTAATGGCCCAAGATGGAGGTAGCTATTAGATTTCTGCTTATAGGAGGGGTATAGTAGTCAAAGAGAATAGGTTGTGGTTGGCAGAGTACATGGAGGTATTTCTTTCTTATATTCACCCCAGCATCTCATTTGATTACCTGGAGTTGGGGCAATGCTTTATGATGCATTTTCTTTAAGTCCCCCCAAGGTCTCTTTCAAACTTAGTAGTGAGTGCGATCGTTAGTTTTATATTGGATAGAATAAGATTGTATTTCATTACTTGGTAAGGAGGTGATGTTGTATGGAAACTCAATTTGCTATGGATTAGATCTGAACATACATTCACTACTTTGTGGGTAATGTTTATGTTAGAACCAACAATTAGACTGTAATTGTATAAATTTTCAAGTAGATTGCTTTCTGTGACTGGCTTTGTAATGAAAGGGCTTCCCTTATTAGTAAACATAGCATGTCTTGGAATTAGTAGGTCTAGGTTTTTTTAATTAATGCATGCCAAGATGATTTTGGTTCTAGTTGGATTTAATATTTATATTATCTTTTATATTTTGATTATTTGGATTAACACCCTCTAGATGCCATCCTCGTCATTATTTTTTAGGTTTGAAATGTCATCAAGGGCTTTGTTATTTAATTTCTAGTTTGCTAGCCCTTGTTTTATTATTTCATTTGAAATGCATTCATTGTTAGCATATTATAGAATGGTAATACTAATATGAATTTTATACTTAAGGTATGGATTTGATATACATATGATTTGGTTACAAATTTCATTCTTGTGATTTTGCTTGCTAGGTAACATGTTTTTTTCCTAGCCCAATATAATTAAGGATGGTTCAAGGGGGAAGGTCCTTTCTCGACAAAGTTTCAAAGTATTAATTTTCTTACTTTGCTAGCATCTCATTCAAAGGTGATGTATATTTTCAAAGGGTTGTAATCCCTAAAATTTGTAAAATTATTGATAAATATCAAGTTCACTGGGGTATGCCCCTTTTAAATTTGTAATAATATAGGACATGTGTCCCAGGCTAGACTGGAAGTTTTCTTCTCCGGTCTTTCCTACCAGTGCCTGCTTGAATAGAGTTCAGCTTTTGTAAACTTGTTATTTTTTATAAAATAAATCAAGGCTTCGATCGTTCACCGATTTTTTTATTTTAAAAAAAGATAGATGGAGATTCAAATTCTTAATGTGTCTATATAAGAATCACCTATTCATTTAGCACAAGTAACTTACATGCAACCTACACATGAATGAATATTAATTTGGACAATTGGAATGCCAATAGACTCCCAAGTGATAGCTCAATGATATCTTTTTGTAACATTTGTGGGGTGCATTTTTTTTGTAATTTTTTCACTAGAAAAATAAAAGACTGCCAGGAAAAAAAGAGCACAACCAATCATAAAAAAATAAATCAAATTCAAATTTTCATTTTAATAGAAAGCACTCACAATACCATAGGATAAGTGAGATTTTTTTATGTTTCTTAAATTTCCAAAAAATGAACTAATAGCCAAAAGTAACTTGAAAAATTTAGTCTCCTACCTTATGAAAGGGAATAATAATAGAAAACCAATTCAAAAAACTCCTGGAGAAAAGAACCAATGAAGAGAAACTCTAGTCATTGCAAAATACAAAAAAAATGCAAAAAAGTTGCATCTAGCAATACTGAAAATTTATCATCATAATAATGATAACCCCAAAATAAAAACCCCATTCTAAGACCCATTACATCAATGCTCATAAAAAAAGAGAGAAATTCAAATTAAGCACCCCACCATATTCTCTAATGCCCAACCCATAAGATCAAAATTACATTAATAATTTAATCACAATATAAACATATGAGCCCAAGCTCATTAAAGAGATTCAAACATCCCCTTTCATAGCCAAAGGCCAATGCTAGAGGAAGCTACAAAAATTGGCATGACATGTACCAATAGTTAACATCATCCTAATGTGAAGAGAAGAAGTAGTAGATGACCATCTGATTAATGCACATATAGAGCAACCAATGTCTTGCACTAAAATTAACCTCAAAAAACAAGTGAGACCAAAATAAGGTGTAGCATTGCAATGAGCATAGTTGTAACTGTCGATAACATTGAGCATTCCTTTGACAATTAAAAAAAATGGGATAAAGGTCCAATCTACATAATAATAATAAATCTACTTAGAATGTTTGCAATTGGTCCTCCATTTGAGCTTCTCCAAAGTTGTAATACATTGTACAAAATAAAAATGCTAAAACTAGTAAAGAATCAGGTGCTAATGTTGGGAAAAAAGATTTTACCAAACAATAAAAAAGCACAAAATTATTGTTAAAAAGAAGAATAACCGAACATAATATTATGCATGACAAGATTAAAAAAACTTGGATCTATCAGCTATTATCTCTAAACACATAGTTCCTTTGAAATCATATGAAAAAAATAAAAAGGTAGCCATCTCATTCTATGGTCATTAAATATGAAATAACCATAGAGTCATCAAATTAACCATCCTTAAGAGGCAAGGATGGAATAGGAGGATCTACTAACCAAGATTCTCATTTTGAATCCATCATAGAGGAAGCATTAGGACAACTCATGCAAGGAAAATCAGGAATGCAACCTGAACCAAACTAGAATTTATCAATTTGTGGATGTGGATGGTCAACTAGTTGGAGAATAGCACCATTTTTTTAACAATAATGTTCCTCAAGCTTTCTTTGAAGTGATATTTGTTAAGCACATAAAGAAGAGATGTTGAGTTTCCCAAATCACATGAAAATTTTTGACCAAGAAAGAGTTCCCCAAATTCCAATGCAGGATAAACATGAATTTGAAACACCAATCAAGCTAAATATGTTGGCATGTAACATAATAATAAGGGAAAACCATATATAAGTGGAAGATTGCATACCAATTAAGTATTCATGAATATGAAATGACAATCATGATTTGAACCACCATAGCCATGTCAACTATTGAAATACGTCTAATGGATCAAAAGGTAAATAAGGTGATTTGAAAAGAGAGTCCATGTTATCAAAATATATCATTATTAAATATGGGGAAATGAATCACCAAGTCCAATAACCAAGGTAATAGATAAACTTTTTTTTTTTTATTAAAAAGAATAGTGATCAACAAATAAAGCTAGTTGTGAATAAAGAGAAAGGGTACAAACTCCTCAGAAACAAAGAATTCTAAATAAATAGTATCCAATAGTTTGGAGAATGCAATGAATTGATCAATTGAATATACAATGATTAATAGATACATAAATGATAGTTGGAGAGCCACCTTCAACATGCAAAGACAAAATATTAAAAGGCTTTGCCAAGGCTAGACCATTAAGGAGAGCTAAAGCTTTAGACATGTGTTATTAGAACTAGGATGGATCATAGAAGTCTTTGCCACTATAACTATACCTTTATGGTCCCTGATAACCACTCATATCCCAAACTTACTAGGATTATCCTAGGATGCACTGTCAAAGTTTAATTTGAATTGGCCTAGGGTTGGTGGGATCCATTTGACTTGAGCTCTAATTGTAGTAGTATTTAAAGGAAAAATAGGGGTTGGAAGGAAAGGGAAAGAAAGCCCCTTCCATTATTAAGCAATAAACTTATCCCAAGGTGTCAAAATATGTAGACCTTTACACTTGAGAACATTTTCATTTACCATTTCAAAAATATTGTTTTATAGCTGAATAAGGACCTTTTATAAGGTGAATGTAGCTTTCCTAAAAATTATCCCATTCCTTTCCCACCAAAAAGTCCAAACAATCGAGGTACGAATGCATTTCCATATGGATGAGAAAATCAATTTTCAAGAGGGTGTTGGCCAAAATTGAAATAGATCCTAAAGTTAATTTAGAAGGGGCAAAGTAAAGTTAAGCTTATTAAGCACAAATTGTCAACATGCTTGAGAAAAAGAACAATTTAGTAAGAGGTAATCAACTGATTCTAACTCTTGATTGCAAAGAATGCATTGAAAGGAAGTGGTAATATTAAATTTTTATAACCAGTCACTAGTGAGTTTTTTTTCCTTAAGAGCCAACCAAGCAAAACAACCAGCCTTGGATAGAAGTGATTTGTTCCAACAAAACATAAATGCAAAATGTGTTTGAAGTATTAGATAGCAGCCAAAAAGATGGCAGATGACCTCGAAGTACAAAAAGGCAGAAAAGTCAGCCAAGAGGTTAACTCCTAGTCATCTAACTAATACCAACTTTAAACTTCAAAAAACATATAATATCCATAGTCAAATTAACAATACTATCAGTCCTAAAACTTGCAAAATGAAAATATTGAAAAATAAATCAGAAACACTCGAACAACTCGCTACTATCAGTACCACATACCAACATAAGCATATAATTTGTAAAATCTCATAGACTAACCAATTCATAGTAACCAAAAACATAACAAAAAAAAAAGGAAAAAGAAAACTAGACCTAGGGCTAGCTACCCTCCTTCTTTGCAAGATCCTCATTCTTCTTCTCCTAAGGTGTGTCCTTGTTCATGTCCTCCACCTCCACCTTGATAGGTTTGTCTAGGATAGTCTTCAATTAGTCCTCCACTAGAAACCCATAAATGGATCTGGTTGTCTCACTCTCCTTTCCCAGGTCATTCTCATCTTTATTTAGCTGCAAAAAGCAAAGAGTTGTGGCCACAAAATGCATGAATTTTGTGGATAATTCCACCTAAGTGTCAAATTTTTGGTAAATACCAATGTGATTGTTTGCCATATCCCTCATCAACTGCTCAAGCCTATCTAGTCTAGCCTTACTATGGCTCTGTCTGTGGCTATGTTTTCCTTTTTCCCCCCACCTTTAGGACTATCTTTCCTAGGGTAGATGATGTCTTCCTCGTTGCTTCTAGCTAGGGTAGCTTTGAGGGTTTTAGAAATGTGAGGGGGGCTAAGGGGGCTGGGGAAAAGCTTTGTATCTTGAGGTAGTCTCTTCTCTTTGGTAGGTTTAACATCACTTTTGATAGATTCAGAGCTAGAATCATGCTTGGGGGGGGGGGGGGGGACATGATCTGTTCTAATTGGAGGCATTTGTTGGTTCTCTTGGAACTTTTCTCCCTCTTCCTAGTGTTCGTAAATGAACTTTTCTCTTGAGGCTAATTTTAACCTCTATTCTAGGGATTTTCTTGATTTTTTTTGTGGTTAAGACTAGGGCTAGGGTTTAAAGAGACTTTGGGGGTGACAGAAGCTAGAGGGTTGACCAGGAGTGGTGGGGTTTGGGCAAGATGGTAGATATATAGTTTTTTTATGAACCCCTAATGGATGAGATAAAAGGTTTTACCCTACTTTTGTTTCCTCCTAACCTTATAGATATAATCTTCCATAGAATGCAACAAAAGAAATAGGAAGGAAATATGATCTAGGTTTCTGAAGTGATTAAGAATGGGGAAATGATAATAATAGAGTACTTAGAATCAATCCTCAAGGGTACTGTATCTTTTAATAGTATAGCAAATGAAATCCTAGGGTTTAGGAAGGGCTTCCCTTAAAAACCCACCACACATTCGCACTGGTTCCTCCTTAAATTTGAAAAATTTCCACAAACTGGTTTCCACATATACCTTGACCTGCCTGTGTAAGTTCTTGCCTTCCATGAAAAAATCTTCAACCTTCACAATGATCTCCTCTAAGATTTCAAAACCCCGCCCATTGATATTCAAGTTTTCCTATCCTTCAACTAATTAAAGAGCTACATTGAGACGTTCTTCTCACGTTTTGGCATCCCTTCCATAAATGGTAATAGGTCACCCTACTGTAGATAAACCATCACCACTTTATTGTTACAGATGTAAGCCTCCACTCCCATAGCTTCAATATGATCACTAGTTCCCATGCCATCACCCAGTTCAACCACCAACTCTTCAAAATTTTCCAACATAACCTTGTGGTAGGTTTGGTGTAGTTACTAATTATTAAATTAAAAAAAAATCCAACATTAAAAGGTAAGGCAGTGAATAACCATCATAATTTTGCAAGATTTCCCAAAAATTTAAAAACCACCCTTAGCAATACACGTTAGTAGTTCCTTTCCATCTATAAATGGTCTTTTCTAGCTATAGTTGGAGTGGGAATTTAATAACTTTCCTTTTTTATCATCAATTGATAATTTTTTACATCTTGACAAATCTACCCCTTGCATCCTTTTTCAAAAATACTTAAAGCTCATGGCAATCAAATCATTAATGTGAATCATCATATAATCTTACCAAATGATCCCTTTATGAAGAGGCATGTCCTCCTAGCCATGTGGATAATTGAAGGCCTATGACCTATTGTGATAGTGATTATACAAGTTAAAAATTTTCTTTGGAATTCTCCACACTCATTGCTCCTACAATTAAATCCCATGAAATGAAAGCACCAAATCAATTAAAAAATCAAGCTAATATTTTATGTGACATGAGTTATAGCCAAGTTACACATAGTTTAGAATAACATATCACATTAAAGAAAGTGATGCTTAACCATGTTAAATTTAGTATAGCATAGGTCTACAAATTCAGCTATGCCTACTATCATTTCATGCCCTTCTCAATCTATCTAGATAGATCAATCTAATTGTGAGGAGTGAGAAGAATATAAAATTATTTTCAGGTCTATGTAGATTTTCTATTTATACACATCAATTCCACGATGATAAGTTAGTGTTCAAAAAACATGTTTCTCAACCTTGCAAATATTTTCTAGATGGTTCCAAAAGTAGTTAGGTAATTTTCCACACAAGAGCTTGTGCATTGTATTTCATTTTCTTTATTGTAGTATAGTAAATATGTCAAGTATGTCTGGGAGGATTGATATAGAGTATTCTTTTGACATAAACTGTCAAACATATAAGTTTAAGATGGGAGATTCATTGATTGATAGGGATCTATGGGAAGTTGTGGATGAGAGAGTCCTAAGGCCTATAGATCTAACTTTAGTTGTACGATATGATTTAATAGATATAAAACCTAAAGGTATTGTAAGATTACATCTAGTAGACTCAATTCTAATAAATTTCCATGAAGAATCTACTATGAATAAGCTTTCATAGAAGCTAGGTGATAAATATCAAGAAACATTGCTTGTGAATAAGATCTTATTAATAAAGAAATTATATTTCTTGAGAATAGAAGGTGGATGAATATATGAGAATCTAGAAATTTTTAATATGGAATTGA
Source organism: Cupressus sempervirens (assembly GCA_028749045.1). NCBI lineage: Eukaryota > Viridiplantae > Streptophyta > Pinopsida > Cupressales > Cupressaceae > Cupressus > Cupressus sempervirens. The sequence goes on from CM053785.1 coordinate 332,466,129, forward strand.
CTTAGATAAAATTAGTAGGGGTGCCAATTGATGAAGAAGAAAGGTTCCAAATCATTTTATGTTTATTGCAAGACTCGTGATAGCCTTGCAATAGTCATAGGGAGTATTTTTTTTTTCTCTTAAAGAGAGAGGACGTTCCTAGTTCTCTAATTTCTAAGGAGATGAGAAGATAGGCCTCTCTTAATTCCAAATATTATTTTAGTGTTCAAGTAAGAAGAAGAAGAGAAAGAGGCATGAACCAAAAGTAGCATAGTCATTCTAAGTTTAAGAATAAGGGGAGATCAAAGTCCCCTAGTGGTGCATGAGCACCTAAGGGGTAAGAGTTTTATCCCTCAATTTCTGGTGTGGAAGATCCTACAAGGATCATGGTGATAATATGAATATCTAAGAGTCCAATGGGTGATTTTATGAAGGATTTTAAATGTTTGTGTGGATTTGCAAAAGTTGGGGAAATATTGTCAATGACATTGGCTTGCCATGTAAGTCAAATTTGGCATAGTGTGGAAAATAAATCCAAAATTGCATAGGAGGTCATATTTTTCATGTATGCATGTTTCATAGGTATTTGAACACCATTATGCATCCTTGGAATGCCAAGATGTGGAAATAAATCAAAACATGCATTGTATGCAAAAAGTTGTCAATGACAACTTTGCAACTTATCAATGGGTAAGTGCACAAAGTTGAGGTACCAAAAAGATGTGACATTTTTTCTAATCTAAGACATAGTGCAATCACAATATAGGTTGATCAGACTATGGGTTGGATAGGTCAATCCAAAAGCTTAGGAAATTAAAAATATAGCGTGATCACACTACAGTGTGTGTACGTATTATGCAAATTTCCTATATAAATACATTTCCTTCTTGATTTTCAACTAAAATCCAATAGACCCTACCATATCAATTTCAGCATACAGATCATATACACAAAATGTAACATTTTAGTATAAAAACTTCCTTTCTCATACTTAAGTTAAATTTTATGTATAAGCTTCAAGGATGTTTGAGAGTGGTTTCAACTTCATAGGAGGGTATGTGCAAGATCATGGTCAACCAAACTATACCCTTAAGTGGTAATGAAAAATCAGTAAATCAGGGTTATGTCAACTTGATGTGCAATTTTCAACTTGTTATGAAATTTCTATGAAAAATTTGAGAGAAGAATCTCTAGGAAATTGAATTTAGTTTTTAAATTACTAGGGCTTATCTATAAAAAAAATAAAATTGGTTGGTAAAAAATTGAATTTTCATGCAAAACTACAAAAAGTTCACAACAAAAATAAGTAGACGTATATTTGACCACCTTAATCAAAATAAAATGATAATACTTTTTAATAAGATTCTAGATATAAGAAGTAGATTCATGCCCAGATGTGACACATATTTTTTTTTAATTTTTATTCTAAATGAATAAATAATTGTGAATTTTATACCATAGTATTTTGGAATAAAAAAATCTTGTGTCTAACCACCTTGACTAATTCAAAACTCTACAAAATTTAATTTTTCTTTTTTTTTTCCTTATAGAAAAAGAAGCATAGAATGCGATTCATCTTTTGGATTTCAAAAATATTGTACCATTTGAAACTTATCTAAGTTATTATTCAATTAGTGTTGCAATCAACACTTTATACTTAACTCCATTAGAAAATAAGTAATACTTACTTACTAAACTCATAATTTGACAGAAATTATATTTATGGAAAGCTAAGAACATTCTTAAGAAACCCTTTTTGTTTCATCAAATTTGGGTGAAAAAAACTTTGTTAAGTACATGTTTGAAGTAAAAAGAACACAAGAGTGGGCCAAAAATATGTTTTTGCAAAAATTCTAAAGGTTACCATGTAGGGTTGGTATCCAAAGATATATTAGGCCTTATAAAGGTATTAATTTTTTGGTTTGGTATCAAGATGGGAGGGAAAAAAGTTGGAATAGATTTTGAAATGCTTTAAGGTATTTTAGAACTACATATTTTTTAGATTGCCGCTTTATGGCATGCCATGATTGGTGTAGAGCCCCAAGCTATCTACTCTTTCACATCTTTGTTACTCTTTTTATAAAAAAATTCTCCAATATCTTATTCCACAAGATAGGTTGAGACCCCACAAGGCAGTCCACACCCACAAACTAGCCTTCTCCTAGGCTACTTAGATCCAATCTAGGAATAACAAGTACTTAAGGATACACTTAATTATCAAGGTGTAATCTAGGTTCCCTCACACTCAAACAATCAAAACTAAAAAAGTTTATACTTCACAACCCAAGTTCCAAGTTAGTGGCATACAAGTAAACTTACATTCCTTAAGGAGGGCTACAAGGACTGTGACCAACAATTTGGTATAACTTTCTCCCAAGGACACAACCAATCCTAATTTCTATTTCAAAAAGGTACTTTCAGCTATCCTCAAGGTATTCCAAGAGATGAGAACTTGACCAATCCCCTAACACCCCTTTTCCTCTAAATCACCTAGTAGGAATTAAGCCTAATTAAGGCTCATTTACAAAGCATGTACCCTTTTTATTTCCTCCCAAACTCTACCAAAATTTGGAACATTCCAAGGATAATGAATTAACACTACTTCTCTAATTTCATGATCAGGTTCCACCCTCAACTTGATCTATGCATTCATTTTCATAAAATAGGATAGTCACATAAAGATGTTTGTCCTAGGGTTTTATTAATAACTCTAGCGGCCAACATTTTCACAACTTGCAAACACCAAAATTTTAAAGAAAATTTCCATAGCCTAAAAATCACTAAGGATTAGATTTTTTCCATGGTTACTTTGCAAGATCTGAGAAAAAGAAGATGAAACCCTAGGTAGGGGCTTCTTCTGGACTAGTTAGCACAAAAACCTTCCTAACTTTTTTATTCCTTTACTTCAAAGCATCCAACTAGATGAAATGGAAAGGTGACTCAATCCTTTAATTGATCATGTGACCCATTCAATGATGATAGGCTTTACAATTCCATACAATGCCCAAAAACAACTTCAATTTTCTTATTGATTCAATGCTTCTTCCGTACAATCATAATTCAAATATGTTATAGGACATGTTTTCCATCCTATTTCTACATGTCCTTACAATTCCTTCAACCAAAATATTGAGGAATGATTTTCACTTAAAATGAAAAAATTTTCTCATTAGCAATTTTTGATCCATATTATTGAAAATGATATGTCCATAGGGGTCCTAGTACCCTTACGGACACATTGCAGTGAAATGGGTCAAAAGGGGTCATAGGTTACCTTATGACTTCATTAAACCCTTATGATTGATTATGATATTTCCTTAGGGGTCCTAGGACCTCTAGAGACACATGTCATTATTAAATTAGTCAAAGGGTGTCATGGGCCAGCCTATGACCCCATTCAACCCATATGATTAATTATGATATGTCCATAGAGGTCCTAAGAACCCTAGGGACATATGGCACAATGAAATGGGTCCAAGACGGTTGGAGGTTAACCTAAAACCCCTTTTGACCCTTAATATTGATTATGATATATCTTTAGGGGTCTCTTAGGGACACATTTTGTGATGAACTGGGTCGAAGGGGATCATAGGTTAGCCTATGACACCATTCAACCCATATGATTGATTACAATATGTCCCTATGGGTCCTAGGACCCCTAGAGACACATGTGTGATGAAATAGGTTAAAGGGGGTCATAGGTTAGCCTATGACCCCATTCAACCCATATGATCTATTACAATATTTCCACATGGGTCCTAGGATGCCTAGTGACACATGTCACAATGAAATGGGTCAAAGGGGGTCATAGTTTATCCTATGGCCCCTTTTGACCCATATCATCGATTACCATATGTCCCTAGGGGTTCTAGGACCCCTAGGGACACATGTCACAATGAAATGGGTTGAAGGGGTTCATAGGTTAGCCTACGACCTCCTTCAACCCATATCATTGATTACTGTATGAACCTAGAGGTCTTAGGACCTCTATGCACACATGGCCCAACAAAATGGGTCCAAAGAGGTAATAGGTCAGCCCACAAACCTATTCAATGCTTAAGATTGATTATGATATGTCTTTAGGGACACATTTGGTGATGAAATGGGTTGATGGTGATCATAGGTCATCCTATGACCCCATTTGATCTATATGATCAATTATGATATGTCCTTAGGACCCCTAGAGACACATGTCATGATGAAATGGGTTGAAGGGGGTTATAGGTTATCCTACGACCCCATTTGACTCATATGATCCATTATAATATGTCTATAGGGGTCTCAGGACCCCTAGGGATACATGTCAAAATGAAATGGGTTAAAGTGGGTTGTAGGTTAGCCTACAACCCTCTTCAACTATTAATATTGATTGTGATATGTCCCCTAGGGACAAATCTACTAATGAAATGGGTCAAAGGGCGTTGTAGGTTAGCCTACAACCCCATTCGACCCATATGATTGAGAACAATATGTCCCTACATATCCTAGGACCCCTAGGAACACATGCATTGATGAAATGGATGAAATGGGGTCATAGGTTGGCCTATGACCTCATTCAACCCATATGATTAATTACCATTTTTCCATAGGGGTCCTAGGATCCCTATGGACACATGTCATGATGAAATGGGTTGAAGGAGTTGTAGGATAGCCTACTATTGGAATATAAGAAGAGTAATTGAGAGGGGAGGGGTAAATCAGTTGCCACTAAAATAAATCTGAGATCCCTTAGATTTTAGTACAAAACAACTCTATGAAAACTTAACTCTACTGATGCTTAGAAAACATATAGAAAATGTTGTAACTCAGCAAGCATATAACATGAAAATCTTCAAGATATTATCTGTGATTAATATTACTTTAACTTAGTTGAAAAAAAAAAAAAAAAAGAAATAGCATGGACACACTTGACACCATGATTTAACATAAAAACCCAATTTTGAAAAAACCACCAATTCCAGCTAGTTACAAAATGCATTTTTAGATGTGACCTTGTTTAAGGATTTAATCACCCTATTAGGAGTTGCTTTGTTAGATGTCTTTAGACAATTCAATAGAAATGCCACCTTGTTAGAGGATTTACAAATAGCTATTAAGCCAACTCTATTAAGAGATTTAGATCACTACTACAATGGTTAAAGAGTAACAATGAGATGACCTGATTCTTGATGCAACTAAATTATTCATTACAAAACTTAATTTTGGCTTGTATACTTGATCCTTCTTGATCCAATGTATCTTTTTAGTTCCTCAAGGATATTCTACTTATCCTTTCAATTCAATTCCTCTTGGCATCTTCAATTAAGTTCCACTATCACATATATTCTAATCCTTAACTTGACCTTATATTTATATCTTTCATATTGTCAAGTTGGTTTGAATATAACTTAGAATAATTAATATTCATCTTCTCAGTTGACTAGAACCAACAAATAAATTAATTGAGCTCAATATGCACCAAAACAAGAAAATCCTGAGTTAGCCAACCTTGCTTGGTAGACACTAACTCGGAAATGATTTTCCTATGCTAACCAAGTGAACTCAGTCAACACCGCATATTCACAAAGTTCTTTTGGTAACTAAGTGAGATCAATTAACACTAATTCCATCCAACATTTCCTTCATTAATTGAGTGATCTCGGTTAACACTCAACTTTCACAAAATTTCCTTTGATGCCTTAGTGAACTTAATAGACACTATCTTCTGAACTAAGAAAACTCTGGAATGCTTGGCAGACACATAAAACTATCTTTAATGCCCAAGTGAGGTTGGCATACACTAATTGGCAATGATATGACATTTTGGGCAACATCAAAAATAACACACAATTAATCAATTGTATTCAACAATCTCCATCTTTGGCATTGATGGCAACATAACATGTCATAGTGCAATGAAATTCTAGAGAAAGAATAAAGTAAGGAACATATCCTTAGTTTCATTCATATTATCATCCATGAGAACTCCCTCTATTAGTGTGAACTCCTTGTGCCTTTAGTTTCTCCCTCTGTTGAAAAACTTCTATCTTCAACACCTTCTTCTGATAGCAAACTCTATCTTTGATATCAGACCAAGTTCATTCTCCCTTATTGACATCTCTTTCTCTTTTTTCTATATAAAAATTCTATGAGATATGATAGTAAACTTCTCCCTCTTTTACATCTCATGCCAAAGGCAATTTTTAGTGAATATCAATGTACCTTATGTACTGATTCATTTACAATATGCCCTTTGTTAATACCAGACCAATTGATTGATCTTCAACATGCTCTAGTTGATGCATCACTAATCTTTATTTAGTGAGCTTCTGATAGGGGAATGACCCTAAGCTTACCTCTTAGATACAAAAATGCATTCTTAGGTAATGGCGTAGTGAATATGTCTACAATTTGTTCTTTAGTATTTACATATTTCAATCTAACTTCTTTATCTTGTACCAATTCTCTCAAAAATTGATATTTTATAGCAATGCATTTTGTTTTGGTATGCATTAGTGGATTCTTTGATACATTGATTACACTGGTGTCATCATAGTATATGAGTACTAGATCCTTGATCTCTATCTTCATACCTCCCTACAGTTATTTGAACCAAACAATATTAGAACGATTAACTATTGTTGCCACATATTTTTCCTCTATTGTAGACTGAGAAATACAATTTTGTTTCTTGCTTGTCCATGAAACTAGTCTTTTATCAAGAAAGAATGATCCACCACTAGTGTTCTTTCTATCATCAACACTTCCTACCCAATCAACATCTGTAAATACTTTTAAATCCAATTGCCTCCTATTTTGTATCATAAATCATATTGTTCAGTACCTTTTAGATATCTCGTGATTCTTTTGATTTTCATAATGTGATTTTCTTTGAGATTTGCTTAGAATCTTGCCACCATATCGAGTTCTAATGCAATATCATACCTTGTATGCACTACATATTACAATTTTCCAATCATTGATCTATATGTGGTCTGATCTACCTCTTTGGAATCATCATTTTTGGAAAGCTTATGTCCAATAGACATAGGGGTTCCAATAAGTCTTGAGTCTTCCATTCCAATTTTTTTTAGTATCTCCTTGATATATTTAGATTGAGTAATGTAGATACCATCTTTCTTCTACTAGATCTGCAATCTAATAAAGAATTTTATATCTCCAAACATAGACATCTCCAATTCTTTACTCATTTCTTCTGAAAATGCCTTGCACAAGTCATCATTACCTATGAATAAAGTTTCATCCACAAATATTTTTTCCAACACCATCTTTTTATTTGGTCCTTTTTTGAAATACAAATGATTGTTATCATTTGTTCTTTGAAAACCATTTGGTATCAAGTAGTTATGAAGTCTTTCATACCAAGCTCTAGGAGCTTCCTTGAGACCATATAATGCTTTGTGTAATTTTCAAACCATATATCTTTTACTAGGATGTACAAAGCCTTCAGGTTTTTCTATGTAGACTTCCTCATCAAGCATTCCATTCAAGAATGCATATTTTACATTCATTTGATAAACTTTAAATTCTTTATGTGCTACATATGCGAGTAAAGTTCTAACACTTTCTAATCTTGCAATAGGAGCAAAAGTTTCACCATAATCAATACCTTCTTCTTGAGAATAACCTTTACATACTAACCTTGCTTTGTTTCTAGAAACTTCTCCATCTTCATTTAGCTTATTTCTAAATACCTACTTTGTGCCAATTACATTTTTATCCTTAGGTCTAGGAACAAGAGTCCAAGTTTTGTTCTTCTCTATCTGTTCTATTTCTTCATTCATGGCTTCAATATAACTTTCATTATCCAAAGCATCTTTAATATTTCTAGGTTCAAATTCAACAAGTAAACATGTACCTTTAAATTTGTTTCTTTTCATTGTTCCATCTAATTTGTCTCCAATGATCTAGTCAAGTGCATGACACCTTCTGATATATCTTGCTAGTATAGGTACTTTGGATTTGGAGTTTGTTTCAGTAATTTCATCATGAAATTTAGTATTAAGCTCGGGTCCCACTACCTGTGACTTAGGCCCATCAGATTCGGTTTGATCTAGTAGTAGCTCAGTAGCTTCTACCTATGATTCGGGTCCTTCAGACTCTGTCTCAGGTTGCACTATCTACAACTCGATAGCTATTGGAGATTTTGGGGACTTAGGAGGTGAAGCCTCCTTTCTTCCAAATAGATTTGGTAGAGTATTAGGTTCATAGTAAATAATTTTTTTAATCCTTAGGCTCTTTGTTGCTTTTTGCTTCACTCTTTTCTATAAACTCATCAATTATCACAAGTGCACTTCCTATGATTTTATGAGTAGAAAAATTTAAATATTTGTATGCTTTACTTCTGTAGGAGTATCCTAGGAAATTTCCTTCATCGCCTTTGACATAAAATTTACCTTTCCTAGATTCTTTCAAAATATAACATTTGTTGTTAAATACTTTCAAGTAACTTACATTAGGTTGGTAGCCATACCATAGTTCATAAGGAGTTTGATTCAAATGAGTCTTTCTTCAACTATACTCTGTTCAATGTATGCACTATAATATTGATTGCTTCCTTCCAATATTTGATTGCAACATTCTTTCCTAGCATCTATGTTATTGCCCAATCCATTATGGATCTATTCCTTCTTTTAGCTATACCATTCTACTGAGGAGTACTAGGGGCTAGTACTTGTCTCTTAATTCCTCTTTCAATGCAAAATTCATTGAATTCATTGGAAATGAATTGACCACCTCTGTCTGATCTCAAACTTTTCAGCTTCTTTCCATTTTTTTTCTACTCTTGCCAGATACCACTTGAATTTTTAAAAATCTTCATATTTTTCTTTTAGATACATTACAATCATCAATCTAGAATAGTCATCAACAAAAAGAATGAAAAACTTATCTCCACTACAACTTTCTATTCCAATAGGTCCACATAAGTCTGTACAAACAACCTCTAAGACTTCTTCAAAATGATAGTTCTTTCTTTTGAAACCAGTCTTTCCCATCTTATCAATTTGACAATTTTTGTATAGACCAGTATCAGGTTTCCTCAAGCTAGGAATACCTCTTACTCTTCTTTTTTTGCTTATCTTAACCATGTTATCAAAGTTCACACGACATAATATATTGTGCCATAGCCAATTTTCTTCTACTTGAGCAATGAAACATGAAATTTCACTAAGATCTAGATAGAAGAGATTACCTTTTATTTGTTTGCTAGATCCAACCAGATTTCCTTTTCCATCTAGTAGTTTGGCCTTCCAATTCATAAATTCTACCTTGACTACAATGTTATTTAATTGTACCACACTTAGTAGATTGAGCTTTAGTCCTTCAACCAAATAAGCATTGTCACATCTAAGTTCACTGGCTAATGAGATACATCCTTTTCCTTTTATGCAATAAGGTTCATTATTTCCAAATCTCACACTACCACTATCATAATGTTCCATGTGCTCAAACTTTGTTTTATCTCCAGCCATATGATGTGAACAACCACTATCAATAATCCATGTGTCATTATTGCTAATATGAGATAAAAGTGCCATTTCATCTCCTTCATCATCAGATTCATCTTTTACAGCAATATATACCATTTCATTTTCACTGTTATCAGAATCTTTAACCATAAAAAAAGATTTCTTACCTTTTCCTTGTAGTCCTTGAAATTTTTGAATTCCTTCTTGCCTTTGTACTTATTGCTTTTCTTTTCATCCCTATCTTCTCTGTTTGGGCACCTTGTAGCAATGTGACCAACTTCTTTACAAGAGAAATAGATTAGAGGTATCTTACCTTTGTATTTTCCTCTGCCTTTGGAATATTTCCTTACAAGTAGGGCTTCAACAACTTCAAGATCACTGTTTGAACTTTTTTCTTTTTCATAACTTTTAGATTGACTGGCCTTTGATTTCTTACCCCTTTTCTTGAGTAAAATCTTGCCTTCAAATGAAGACTCAATACCTTTGGAACTAGGGACATAGTTATCATAGTTATCCAACTCAAAAGCTATCAATCTTCCAATTAGAGTATCCAAAGATATTTTTCTATTTGGATCACATCTCATTTCTTGAATAGAAGATACTCTAATTTCATAGATAGGAAGAAAGGTTTAGAGTACCTTGCTTATGACTATTTTGTTATCAATATCTCCTCTACATGCTTTGATTGCACTCACACTTGCTCTAATTCTCTTAACATATTTTGTAATATTTTCATGTTTTATTATCTTCATCTGATCAAATTACCCTCTAAGACTTTTAGCTTTAGCTCTTCTTACATTATCATCTCCTCCATAGATATCTTTTAGTTTAATCCACATATCATAAGCCATAGTACAACTTTTGACTTCATCAAATTCAACATAATTAAGAGCAGAAGCAATGTCAAGCATTATGATGTTATGATTTTTCTTTTCAGCAATATCTTCAACTGATAATGTACCAGTAGGAGTCTTGTATTCATTATCAAGACACTTACACCCTAAATCATTGATACTTGCTAGATGTAACCTCATAAGTCCTTTCCATGCTATAAAGTTGTCTCAATTCAATTTGAAAATCTCTCTTCTATAAGCCATCCTGATCTTTAGCTTTAGTCCTTAAAACCTTCTCTACAAGCACCAAATACTTTGATACCAAATTTTGGAAATATAAGAGGAGTAACTAAGAGGGGAAGGGTGAATCAGTTACCACTAAAAGAAATCCTAGATCCCTTAGAAGTTAATACAAAACAACTCTGTTGATGCTTGACAAACACACACAAAAATGTTGTAACTTGGTAAACACTAAAATGGCTTGGTAAATGTATAACATGAAAGTATTTAAGATATTATATGTGATTAATATTACTTTAAGTTAGTTGCAAACACATAATAGAAATAGCATGAACATACTTGACACCATGATTTAACATGGAAACCCAATTTGGGAAAAATCACCAATTGCAACTAGTTATCAATTTTCACTCTTTTGGAGTGAGCCTTGTTAAGAGCCAACCTTGTTAAAGGTTACAAAACACACTGTTAGGTGTGATCCTGTTAGAGGATTTTATCACCCTGTTAGGAGTGACCTTGTTAGAGGTCTTTAGACAATTCAATAGAAATGCCACCTTGTTAGAGGATTCACAAATAATTATTAAACCAACTCTGTTAAGAGATTTAAATCACTACTACAATGGTTAGAGAGTAACAATGAGATTACTTGTTTCTTGATGCAACTAAATTACTGATTATAGATCTCAATTCTGGCTTGTATACTTGATCCTTTATGATTGAATGTATCTTTGTAGCTCCTAAAGGATATTATGCTTATCCTTTCAATTTTCTTCCTCTTGGCATCTTCAATTAAGTTCCACTATCACATATATTCTAGTCCTTAACTTGACCTTATATTGATATCTTTCATATTGTCAAGTCAGCTTGAATATCACTTAGAATTAGTAATATTCATCTTCTCAGTCGGCTAGAACCAATAGATAAATAAATTGAACTCAATATGCCAAAAGAAGAAAATCCTTCATTAGCTAACCCTACTTGGTAGACACTAACTCAAAAATGATTTTCTTGTGTTAACTAAGTGAACTTGATCAACATTGAATATTTGCAAAGTTCCTTTTGTAACTAAGTGAGCTCAGTTAACATTGGTTCCATCCAATATTTCCTTCATTAATCAAGTGATCTCGGTTAACACTCAACTTTTACAAAATTTCCTTTGATGTTGGAGTGAACTCGATAAACACTATCTTCTAAACTAGGCAAACTCTAGAATGCTCGACAAACACAAAATACTATCTTTGATACCCGAGTGAGCTTGATATACACTGATTGGTAATGATATGACATTTTGTGTAACATCAAATAAAACACATAATTTTCAATTATATTCAACACCTATGACCCCATTCGAACCATATGACGGATTGTGATATGTCCATAGGGTTCCTAGGAACCCTAGGAACACATGTCATGATGGAAGTAGTTGATGAGGGTCATACGTTAGTCTACGAACGTCTTCAACTCTTAAAATTGATTACCATATGTGCCTATGGGTCCTAGGACCCCTAGGGACACATTTGGTTAAAAAAAAGGTTAAAGCAAGTTGTAGGTTAGCTTACAAACCCATTTGACCCTTAAGATCAATTACAACATGTGCCTAGGATCCCTAGGGACACATGCCATGATAAAATGGGTTGAAGGGGGTTGTTGGTTTTCCTATGACCCCATTTGACCCATATGACCCATTATGATATGTAAATTGGGGTCCTAAGACCCCTAGGGACACATGTCATGGTGAAATGGGTCAAAGGGGTTCATAAGCAAATCGTCAACCCTTAAGATTAATTGCCATATTTACCTAGGAGTCATTAGACACCTAGGGAAACATATGGGGATGAAATTGGTCGAAGGGCTATTTGATCCATATGATTGATTACAATATGTCACTACAAGTCTTAAGACCTCTAAGGACACATGTCATGATGAAATGGGTCGAAGGGAGTTGATTACGATATGTTCCTAGGGGTTATAGGACCAAGACCCCTAGGGACACCTTTGTTGATGAAATGGGTTGAATGGGATCATAGGTTAGCCTACAACCCCATTCAACCCATTTCGTCAACAAATGTGTCCCTAGGGGTTCTAACCTATGAACCCATTAAACACATTTGAACATAAAATTGTTGAAGACATGTCATGATAAAATGGCTTGAAGGGGGTTGTAGGTTAGCCTACAACCCCATTCAACCCATATGATTGATTATGATATGTCCCTAGGGGTCCTATGACCCTTATGACCCCTTGGGACACATTTCATGATGAAATTGGTTCAAGGGAGTTATAGGTTAGCCTATGAGCCCCTTTAACCCTTAAGATTGATTATAATATGTCTATAGGGGTCCTAGGACCTCTACGAAAGCATTTGGTGATGAAATGGATCAAAGGGTGTTGTAGGTTATTGTACAACCCCATTTGACCCATATGATCAATTATAATATGTTCAACCCCTAGGGACACATGTCATGATGAAATGGGTCAAAGGGGGTCATAGGTTGGCCTATGATCCCATTCGCCCCATATGGTCAATTACAATATGTCCGTAGGGGTCTTAGGACCCCTAGGGTCACATTTCATGATGAAATAGGTTGAAGGGGATAGTAGGCTCCCTCACACTCAAAAAATCAAAAGTAAACAAGTTTAGAATTCACAACCCAACTTGCAAGTTTGTTGCATACAAGGAAACTTACATTCCTTAAGGAGGGCTACAAGGGTTGTGACCAACAATTTGGTATAACTTTCTCCCAAGGACACAACCAATCCCAATTTCTAGTTCATCAAGACACTTTAAAATTTCTTGAAAGTATCCCAAGAGATGAGAACTTGACCAATCCCCTAACATCCCTTTTCCTCTAAATCACCTAGTACGAATTAGGCCCAATTAAGGCTTATTTACAAAGAAAGTACCCTTTTATTTCCTCCCAAACTTTGCCAACATTTGGAACATGCCAAGGATAATGGATTAATACCAATTCTTTTATTTTATCAATAGATTCCACCCTCAACTTGATCTATGTATTCATTTTCATAAAATAGGACAATCAGATGGAGATGCTTATCCTAGGGTTTTGCTAATAACTCTAGCAGCTAACATTTTCACAACTTGCAACCATGAAAATCTTTAACTACATTGCCATATCTTGCAAATCACTAAGGATTAGATTTTTTCCATGATTACTTTGCAAGATATGAGCAAAAGAAGATGAAATGCTAGGTACGGGCTTGTTCTAGAGCAATTAGCACAAAAACCTTCCTAACTTGTTGATTCCTTCACTTTAAAAAATTCAACTAGATGTAATAGAAAGGTGACTCAAACCTTCAACTAGTCATGTGACCCATTCAATGATGTTAGGATGTACAATTCCATACAATGCCTAAAAATAATGAAAATACATCAAAAATTCAATTTTCTTATTTGTTTAGTGCTTCCTTCATACAATCTCAATTCCAATTTGTCAAAGGAATTTTTTTTCTATCCTATTTCTACATGTCCTAATAGTTCCTTCAACCAAAATATTGAGGAATGATTCTTCACTTAAAATGCCAAAAGGATTCTCATTAGCAATTTTTGATCCATGTTATAAAAAATGGTATGTCCACAGGGGTCCTACTACCCCTAGAGACACATGTTGCAATGAAATTGGTTGAAGGGGGTCATAGGTTAGGCTACGACCTCATTCAACCTATATGATCACTTATGATATGTTCAAAGGGGTCCTAGGACCCCTAGCGACAAATGTCATTATGGAAATGGTCGATGAGGATCCTAAGTTAGCCTACTACCCCCTTTGACTCTTAAAATTGATAACCATATGTCCCTAGAGGTCCTAGGACCCCTAGGGACACATCTAGTTAAAAATTAAGTCAAAGGGGGTCATAGATTAGCTTACAAACCCATTCAACCCATATGATCAATTACAATATGTCCCTAAGACCCCTAGGGACACATATCATGATGAAATGGATTGAAGGGGGTCCTAGGTTAGCCCAGGACCCCATTCAACCCATATGATCCATTACAATATGTCAATAGGGGTCTTAGGACCCCTAGGGACACATGTCATGATGAAATGGGTTGAAGAGGGTCATAAGAAAACATTTTACCCCCTTTGACCCTTAAGATTAAATACTATATGTGCCCAAGAGTTGTAGGACACCAAGGGATAGATCTGGTGATGAAATTGGTCGAAGGGGGTTGTAGGTTAGCATATGACACCATTTGACCTATATGATCAATTATGATATGTCACCAGGGGTCCCAGGATCTCCAAGGACACATGTTGTGATGAAGGGTATAAATAGGGGGTTTTGTGGAGGCTTTAGTCATTATGATCATCTAGCCCAAAGAAGAGGATGAAGGGTAGATGTGAACATTGAAGAGTTAGAAGTTGCAGCTTGAGAACTAGAGATTTTCTTGGTGGACCTGAGGGTACAAGTGTGGACTCTTCTTGGTGTTCTTATCTAGTTATCAATCTAGACTAGCTGAGATTAAGATTGTAAGCTAGATCTTGTGGGATCTTGTAGAGTTGATATTGTAATTGTTGTTTATATTTGGCCCTAACCTAGAAGGTCTTACATTCAAACATATTGCATGTAATTAGTTATATCTATGAGTAAAGAGTTATGATTTGGTATTAGATCTTGCATTATTATATTGTTTCTTCTATGTGGCTATTCACTGGGGGCTAGGACATCTCCTTTGGGGATTTTCCTACCTTGCACTATTTCAAGTTTTATCAATGCAAAGGTTGTTCCTAAGTGTGTAGACAGATTGTCAAAGTTGTGGTATTTTGCACCAGGACTTGCGAAGAAGGTTGATCTTATGGAGCTGATTGATCTTCTAGATTGGTGGATCTATTGCTTAGGGTTTGCAAAAATTTTGGAAGATTCCTCCAAGAAGATTGGACCTTAGAGAAATTGATGATCTTAGTGATTCTATGGAAGAAAGGATCTCAGAGAAAATTAGAGAAGAATTTAGATTTGAGATTGCATTGATAAAAAGAGACATGATTGTTGAAATTGTAAGTGCTTTAGGTGGTGTACCTAGGCATGTGGATATTGAAGGTAGTTATGATGAAGTTGCTAAAGACTTTGAAGTTTCTAGATTGAGTGGTGAGGATGGAACTGATGGTGTGGAGAGACCTATTGGAACTAAAATTGATCAGTTTGCTAGACCTGGATCTCAGTTAAAGTTGAAGCATAAGATGGAGGTTTCTAATTTCTCAAGTACTTTAACTCTTGAAGACCAAATTGATTGGATTGGTGAATTGGAAGATTAATTTGAGCTTGATGATATTGAGGATCCACTCAAAGTGAGGTTGACACAAACTAAATTGAAAGGACATGTTGGTCTTTGGTGGAAAGAATTGCAAAGAGACAAAGAGGAAGAAGATGAAATGAAGATCTCTAGATGGAGATTTATGGTGACTAAATTAAAGTCTAAGTTCCTTCCTATTGATTATGAAATTGATTTGTTTAAAAGGTTGCAAAATTTGAAGCAGAAAGACATGACTGTTAAGGATTATACTGAGGATTTCTACAAGTTGACTTATCAGTATGGTCATAGAGAATTTTCAAAGGAAAAGGTAGCTAAATACATTAATGGTTTGAGATTCAATATTAAGAATAAGATTGGTATGTTGAATATTTTTTCAATTGAGAATACTTATCAGTATGCCCTAAAGGCAAAAGATAAGTTGAAGAGGAAAAGTCAAGGTAATGCTAGAGGGAAGGAGGAGCAAGATAGCACAGTACAAGCTAAACCGAATGTAGAAGGTGAACCAAAACTAGATGGTCAGAATATGGTTACAGGTAGAAGTGAGATCAAAGGTAATTACTTTAGATGTGGTCAAGAAGGGAATAGATCTTTTGATTGTCCACCTAGTAGGACAATTATAATTGCAAATGAGGTTGTCATTCAAGATAGTCAACCTGAGCAAGGAGAGAGTTTGCTGGCTCAATGAGTACTAGTTGGTCAGACGATGCTGGATTCTTGTCAAAGGACTAATTTTTTCAAGACTTGTTGTAAGTCTGGTGGTAAATTATGTATGGTTATTTTGGATGGTGGTAGTATCAATAACCTTGTTGCTGAGGAGATGGTTCAAAAACTTGGTTTGAAGAGAGTGAGACATCCTTATCCTTATAGGGTTAGTTGGTTGCAAGGTGAGCATGCTTTGGAAGTGAGGGAGCAATGCCTTGTTGATTTATAGATTGGGTAGTATAAGGATCAAGCATTGTGTGATATTGTGGACATTAATCTAGTTGATGCTTCTGTGTAATGTTTTTAAGGAAACATTTTTAGAAGATGATGTTAAAATTCTTCTATTGGCTGAGTAGATACCGGAGCTGAGCATTGGTATCCCTTTTGTAGATGTAGTAGTTAAGTGCTAGGAGGAAGGCATAGGGTGCATTGTACATAAGCATCATTTCTTGCTCGACATGAACAAATGACAATTGACTCGCCATTGGAAGTGGGCACGGCTCGGAAGGGATTTCCTGCAAAAATGGTTGTTGTTGGATGACATTAGCAAGACCAACTTCACATGGATGGATGAGTTCAGTGACATCATCTTCTCCAACAAATTCCTCATAGATGGACTTGAAAACCTTTCTGATTAAAGGCTTCAAACTCTCAGTCCCTCAGCCCACTTATGCTTCTAGCCTCCCTAGTTCCCTAGTTCCCTATTCCCTCAACCCTATTTTTGAATATTGTTTCCTTACCCGTAGCTCTTAGAGAAAAAAAATGTTTTAAATATATCTATATTTTTCTTTGGATTGGGCCTTGCCCTTTTTCATAAATTATGAAATAATAAAACCAGGTTGATTTAATCAGCTATTTTGAATATCTATGCTATGAATCAGTGTTATGTACATTGTATAGTCTAAAAAATTATCAATGAAAATAATAGATTTTAGCTTCTCAAATCATTGTTCTTGTTAGTCTATGACTTTGTAAGTTTGTTTTTGGCATCTTGATTCTCAATGCACTGTTGAAATGTTATTGTTAGTCTATGACTTTGTTAAAAATAGTTAACTGTTAATAATTAACTATTTTTGTTTAATCTGATTAAGCCGAGAGGCTTTCTACAATGGTAGCAATCTTCAATGTAAACATTTTTCATTTAAATTTTTTTTGACATTAATTTACTTGTCATAGAATAAAATAGAATCTTAAAATAAAATATAATTAAAATCTTGAAAGTTGCACACAATGGATAGTTTAATTCAATGTAAACTAGAGGTTTTTTATTTACAACCAGGTCCTCCTCAATGTAGGGTGGATTTGTTCCACTTTCCAAAATATGGTTTACAATCTTCTTATGATTAGGCTATGAATTAGAGTATAAAATAAAAATAAATTCAAAATATTTATTACCGTTGCTTATTTTATTGCTATGATTTTTTTTATTGCTATAATTTTCTTTGATTTGTATATTTCATATTTGGATGTGATGAAGTAAATCATTCTCTAAATTTGATATGTTGAGATTTTTCAGTCTCATAAAACTAAGGAAGAGTTTTAAAATTTAAGATTTCTATGTATTAAGGGATTTTATATTTAAAACAAACAAACTTATACTAATTTTGTTGAAATTGAATTAAATTTCTAGGTATGCTAGTTGGTTAAAACAAATGGAGCTTCAAGGAAAACTAAAGACTAATAGATTATAACCTTAACAAAGTTAAATATAATTTTGATAACTTACATATTAAATTTTTAATTCATACCTATCTTGTCACCTATTCCTAACTTTTTTTTTTCATTATGAAATCTTTTAAATGATGAAAAATAGTTTATAAACAATTATCACAATTTTCAATATATGTTAAATTTTAATAATTTATAGATATTTTAACTATATTATATTTTAATTTTAAAATTAAATAATAAATATGAATAAAAATATAGCATTTGCAATTATATTTTTTAATTGTAATTATTTTATTTACATTATTATTATTATTTCATGATATCTTGCACCAATTTTATTTTATAAAATATAATATATCTTCATTGAATTTTTCATATCATCTTTACGATAAAAGGCTTATGATAGAAAAGAAAAATAATTCTCTAATAGAAAAGAAAATCCTTTATTTATATATTAAAACTATTATAATAAAAAAAAAATTATCGGTAATAGGTTCTCCCTGAAATCCTAATCGTTGCATAAAAGAAGGATTGACGACTTGAGATGAATTTCAGGCCGATTTGGAGAATGCTTTTCCATGTGCCTAGATTCATTCAAAATCGTGACATGTGTCCAGTCATTGCCAATCAAAAAACTCAATTAATATAATTATTTTTTAATATAAGTGCATTGGTTTATATTTTATATTGTAATAATGTATTTTTTTAATAAATTATAATATGTTTTTTTTTGTCATTCAATTAAAAATAATATTACTTATATTATATAATCATTTAAGATTTATTATTATTATAAAAATATTATTATTTTTATTTATAATTATTTATTATATAATATAACTATTTATAATATAATATAATTATAACCATATGATATATATGTAATAAAACATATATATCAATGATTATATCCTATATTTATGAATAAAAATTTAAATTTAAATTAACATCATTACAAAAAAATATAATTATATTACATTTTTATTAATTAAAATATTTTATATATTATAATAAATTTATTAAATTTAAATTAGGTTTATATAAAAACTAAAGGCAAGTACTAGTGGTACTTGTTTCATATCTTGCACCAATTTTATTTTATAAAATTTAATATATCTTCATTGAATATCAATAATTAAATTAATTTGAAATCAGGACATGTGTACTACAAGATTCTACCTAAAAACTGAAATATTGATCATTGACTAAAAGAAAGATTGATGACCAGAGATGAATTTCGAGCCGATTTGGGGAATGCTTTCCCATGTGCCCAGATTCATCCAGAATCCTAACATGTGTTCGATCATTGCTAATTGGAAGACTTGGTTAATATTATTATTAATAATTATGTTTATAAACAATTATCACAATTATCAATATATGTTAATAATTTATAGATAATTAAACTATATTACATTTTTATTTTGAAACTAAATAGTAAATATTAATAAAAATATAACATTTGTAATTATTTAAAAAAAAAAAATTTATTTAAATTAAACTATTGTCATTATAATTTATTAATAATTATTAGTACTTTCTGGTAGCTACTAGGGTTAGGGCTAAGAGCTAAATATTTCATTTTCAATGTGATTGATTAATGTTAATATTTTTATTTTTTTAATGTAAGTGCATTGGTATATATTTTATATCAATTGTAATAATATATTTTTTTATAAATTAGTTTTTTTTTTTTATCATTCAATTAAAAATAATATTACTTATATTATATAATCATTTAAGATTTATTATCATTATAAAAGTATTATTATTTTTATTTATAATTATTTAATATATAATAGAACATACAATATAATTATTTATAATATAATTATAACCATATGATATATATGTAATAGAACATATATATCGATGATTATATAATATATTTATGTATAAAATTTAAATTTAAATTAACATCATTACAAAATATATATATATATATATATATTACATTTTTATTAATTAAAATATTTTATATATTATAATAAATTTAAATTAAAGTTATATAAAAACTAAAGGCAAGTACTAGTGGCACTTGTTTCATATCTTGCACTAATTTTATTTTATAAAGTTTAATATATCTTCATTGAATATCAATAATTAAATTAACCCAAAATCAGGACACGTGTGCTACAAGATTCTACCCAAAAATTGAAATCCAAACCATTGACTAAAAGAAAGATCGATGGCCTGAGATGAATTTTGGGCCGGTTTGGAGAATGCTCTCCCAAATGCCTAGATTCATTTAGAATTGTGACACGTGTCACAATGTCACAATTGACAAATGTGTGATGATATCATTCCACAAATTCACCTAAAAATCATATCGAATCATCGATAATTAAGTTCTATTTTATTAATTAATTTATTCAAAATGAATGAATTTATTTGAATGTATATCAATGTAATAATTTTTTTCTTTTTAAATTTTGTTATTATTGTTATGTACATTACTAAATTATTGAGTCTTGACTCTTTATGTTGTTTACATGTACATTGTACATACTATCAATAAAGTACCTAAAACTATTAATTACTTAATACTTTCTTTTTAACTATTAACCCTACCTTGTATGCTCATTGTTTTTAGAGTTCGATATGATAGGGTTTTCAAATTTCAATTTTTTTCAGATTGAAAGTGTGAAACTTGAGTATCAAATGACAACACCAATTACCCAATATCGATTTCAGGTATTTAATTTTTTTTAAAAAAAATTCATTGCAATTTGCAACAATAGAAATCTTGATTTTAACTATCTTAGGTTTTTACTTTACAATTATTTTAAATAGGGCCCGAAGAAGAATTTTATGTAATAACCAATAGTAGGCATGGGAAAAACAAAGTCAAAAGCCTCCCATACGAGTGCAAGCATAAAAGAAAAGAAACACATTATAGAACTCAAACAAGTGCTACAAATCTTAGGTTTCACCGATGAATGACATGATATTTTTTTATCTTGTTCTCTATGGAGATTTAGGAATCATGGGAATTAGACATTCATTGTTTAATAAGTGGAAAGATCCACAAAAGGGGAGAAATTATTACAAATATAACAACAATATTTGTGCACATACAAATAAACTAGTTGCTTTGGTTACTAGATTAGCAAACCTCGCTATACTTGAAGTATTCCCTTGCCCTAAAATTGTAATGCTATGCATTCAAAATTATGATGAAAATAGAAAGGCAATTGTAAATTAAAACACTTAGGAGGAAATTTTATCCATAATTGAGAGTGAATTTTTCACTCTGTTAGACGTAGGGCTAGGGTTTAAATTAAAAAGCTCTAACGAGCGCATTACTTGGATAAACTAGCATAGACTTATGACAAACTGGAAAGAGTTTTTCAAGATTCATTTATTAAGGGTTTAATAAACTCAAAGTCCTCTAGTTCTACTAGTGTTACATTGGACATAGACCATAAGCCTCCTTCTCAGTATGATATTTTTGTGCCATGGGTTTAGAATACTATTTCTTTGTTATTTTTTTTTTCTGGGATTAGATAGTAACAAGGAAGTGGGGGCCAGTGTTCTTGAAATGATTTATAATATTCATTATCAAGGTCAGTCAGTTGAGTAGGTAGATGTAAGATATAATTTTTTTAGCACATTTTTGAATCTATGCAACAAAAATTACTAATGATTAAAGTACAACTACAGGGAGGACAAAGACATTTAGGTTCACAAGTTACTTGTGCTACCTTCTTTTAGCAAAGCATCGCCTAATATTTGAGACATAGAACAACAAGCTTGATATTGAGGTCTATAAGTTTGATGAGAGAACCCAGAAGAAATCAAAGACTCCAAGTCCAGTATATGAGTGGACACATAAGATGAGGATGACTTCTACAAATAAAAATTACAAGCATTTTGTAGACTTCTTTTTGGCACTTATTCACCAAAAAATCACAGGCACTTCGATGCTTAGGTTGCTTATGTCTTGTAAAGATTGCATTCAACTAGGAAGTCAGATTCAATTGGCTGACTGGTTCTTCATGGAAGAGTACACTATCTTAAGGTTTTACGATTTAGTGGTTGAACGTTGCAAACTTTCAATGCATGTTACAGAAAGGATTTTTGTACTGGAATATGTAGGGCAAATAGAGAGTGTAGATGAACTTTTTAGTGGAAAACAAAAGAAAATGATATTTCCTTCCTTTCCTTTTGCACTTGGAGGCCTCACATTTGAGAGAAAGGCTTTCAAAGTGGCAAATGAATTGGTTACTTTTTTTGGCTTTGATTTTGTTAGTCACTAGAATTATGATCCACTAAACATAATAAAAATGAGACTTATTGCCAATGGGAACTCTATGAGAAAATATCAACATTAGGAGATGCCATTGATAGAAAAGTTTAAAAACAAAGATTCATGGGATGAGGTTAAGAAAGAGATGGAGAAACATGCAACAGAGAATAATATTTCAATGCAAGAATTTTCATCCCAAATTATGACATTGCACAAATCAGAGTCTCTGATATACTTAAATTTCTACAAGAAAGCATCTCAACCTTCTAAGAGGTCTATGCCGAAAGAAATTAAAGAGGCATGCACAGCTAAAATGTGGTGTCAAACCAAGATGATTGATTTTTGGAAAATGAGGCAAAATTTGGGAGAACCAAAGACATTAGCTAGTTTTGATAAAATTGAGGATGAAATTTTTAGCAACTATTGGAATAAAGAGCATCCAATTGTACTATATGTTTTTGGTAGTGATAGTGATAATGAAATGTAGAAGGACTTCGAGTCTAATGCTGGCATTCAAGGTATTCAAGATTCTAGGTCAACTAGGGGTAGAGATATTGTTACACTTCAAATGAGTGATTCTGTTAAACAAATGTATAGTAGAGGGGCAACTATGATACAAAAACTGGGTTATCTAGGTATAGGTCCCATTGGTGCAAGTGGTGAATGGATTTGGAATCTAGTTCTAGTACCAGACCCACCCAAAATAAGATGTAAACCAATCATTGGACTCTCTAATAATGAAGATGATTCATCTAGAAAGGGAAAAAACATTATGCCTCTACTTCTGAAGGTCACCCAAAAGCATTATTTGTTAAATCTTCGAATCTAATTGTAGTTGATCCCACTAGCACTAGCACTAGCACTAGCACTAGCACTGGCATGGATGAATCTTGTACAAAAAAGAAAAAAGTTATGACAATTATACAACCAGCAATGTTAGCGATTACTTCACCAATGTATGCACCAGTAGCTTCTGTACAAAACTTAGAAAACAATCCTGAAATGCCATGATTTGGAATAGGCCATCTTTAGTTTGTTGGCAATCCTCAAAATATAATTGTAGGTGGAGTAAGTTTAACTAGAGTTGGAGGAGCACACAATGATACAACTGATAATTCACCCTTCAAACACTAAATTGTGTTAGCAAACCCAAATTTTAGTTTGAATGAGTTTGCATCAAAGTTTGAACATACAAGCAAAAGAAATAGGAAAATTATGAAGACTTTGAAAAGTGATGTAGTTGCTAAATGTCAGGAATCTACTAATAGAATATTTCCAACATATGATCCAAACAATGAAATGATGAACTTC
The DNA here is from genome assembly GCA_028749045.1 of Cupressus sempervirens. Lineage (NCBI taxonomy): Eukaryota > Viridiplantae > Streptophyta > Pinopsida > Cupressales > Cupressaceae > Cupressus > Cupressus sempervirens. The sequence goes on from CM053785.1 coordinate 332,489,859, forward strand.
ATGCCTGTTATGCCCCTGGGTAGAGATAATAATCCACAATAAAATGTAATAAATCCTAATGATATACAAGTTACCAATCTTCAAATGGATTTGTCAAAAGTGAAAAATATTGACAAAATCAATATATTAAAAGAGAGCAACAAAATGGTTTACTCTACACTTCTGAAAGCAGAGAGGGAAAACAAAAGGCTTACAAAGAAAATAGAACAGTTATAGGCAAACCTTGATAATGTGAAGGCAAAGGAGAAAGTAGCAAACAATAGGTTCAAAGAATTGCAAAATAGGATAAAGAAATCTTCTCCTATAGAGGCAATTGTCTGGCAATAAAAGATGAATGAACAGGTCCAAAAATTGACTAAAGAATTGGATGAGTGCCAAAAGAGACTTCAACATGAACAAACCTCTATTGCATAGTTGTTCAAGTTTGTAGAGAGTAGTGCATAGGTCAAAAATAAATTGAAAACTAACCCAGACTATGCTGTTAAGGAAAATAATATTCTGAAGACTGAATTGGAGAATGAAAAGAAACATTTGGTGTCTAGGGAAAATATGGTTTATAATTTGTAAAAGGAATTGGAGAATGAGAAGAAAAAAGAGGAGTCTAGTGCAAAAACCATCAACAATTTGAATAATCAATTGGAGAATATGAAACAAAAAGAGGAGTCAATTGCAAAAACTATTAGTAATTTGAAGAAGGAATTGGAGAATGGAAAGAAAATGGAGTCTAGTGCTACTGCAAGCACTAACACAATCCACCACATGAAGAGAGAATTGGAGAATGCAAAGAAAAAAGAGGAGCCAGCTGTAAAGAAAATTCTTGATTTGAGAAAGGAATTGGAGAACATGAAGAAAGAGGAGTCTACTAACTCTACTCAAAGACTCCATGATTTGAAGAAGGAATTGGACAATGCGAAGAAAAAGGAGTCCATTACAAAGACAATCCATGATTTGAAAAGAAAACTTGAGGATGAGAAGAAAAAAGACGTAACTACTGAAAATACAATCCAAGATTTGAAGAAGAAATTGGAGGATAAGAGAAAGAGAGCAACTAATTGGTGAGGGAAACTAGAGGAAATTTAGAAAAAAAGTGAAAAAGAGATGTCTGAAATGAAGAAAAAGATGGAGAATTAATGGCAGAAAATAGAACAACCTCTTCCAAAGACCATCATGTGAAGGATACTATAATAAATACAGTTAAGCTTATCAAACAAGAAAATTGGGACAAAATAATGAAGAACAATGATAGTTTGTTTGAATGGCTTGATTTAAATAGCAATCTTAGACTTGTCTATGAAAATATAAAAAGTGATATTGTGGGTAAAAGACAAATCTTCACCAATTCCTTAAAAAATATTTTTGACCAAATTTTGAATAAAGTAAACAGATCTAGTGACAGGGATTTGACAAAGCATGGAATAAAAAACCACTTGAATGTCTCTGTAATGACCATTAAAGTTAGTCACCATTGTGAACAAGTAACAAAAATAGGTGAAGCTCTCAAATCTACTTCCAAAGAATTGATGAAGATGGATAACATCATACTAAACTTGCTAACTATTGGATTACCAAATCTAGCTAACTCAAATGGAAAATTCATTGGAAAAGAAAATAACATGAAAATTTTGTAGCACAACATGAATTATGATTTAGGCAACTTGCTTGAGGAAACCACTCCAGAAAGAATTGCAAGTTGTGTCAAACCACTATCAACAATGAATGAAGTTATAGATAAATTTCATGATTCATGTAAATCATAAGTATTTATTGTTGATGAGGTTACAACTATTTAGCTACAACCTCAAACAAATGGAGCTTCCAATTGATGCAGAATAGAGTGTCCTAAAGAAATTCTTTGAAGTTCAGTCATCTTCTCAAACTAAAGTTGTTACTATTGCTATAATTGGTAGTCATGACCCATAGCTAGTAGCACTAAGAAGTAACAACTTAGTAAGTGATAGTTCTATAACTATTTTGTTACTTGTTGCTCTTTAATTTCAACTTTGTTTAATGTTAATTGTTACAAGAATCAAGAGCCAGCATATCAGGATAGTTGGGCAGCCAAGAATTGGCATACTATTATGACACAGGGAAAATGGAAAAAATTTCCCAAGTCCCACTACTTGAAAAAATTGTATAATTGTAAATGTGGCAAATTGACAATGTGATTGTATAGTACCAAAGTAACAAGAATCATGATCAGATCGGAATCAGCAAACTTGAATCGAATTGTGAATCAAATTGTTGAATAGTGTGAATTGCCATGATTCTTGGAAGTACATAATGTATTATGTAGTAATAATAATTATATATACAATTACAAACCAACATACAACTATTGTTGCTCCCTTGTATCAACAAAAGGGAATTCAAGTTCATTTCAATTTGACATTGAGTCATTTGCAAAGGGTTGTAATTGTTTGTAATTAACAATTGTTAAATGTATTATGTTATAGGTTGATTTATAATCATAAATTATAATAAATTTTTTTTAAAATAGAGCTTATTCTGTTAAATGCATTATGTTACAATCTCTTAAAGAAACTAGAATCAATGAAAATCTCAACATGTTAAAAAAATACAATCAATGAAAAGCTCAACATGTAAGTTTGTAACATCAACATGTTCAAAAAATAATAATTTAAGCATCTATAAAGGGATGGTGAATAAAGGCTATAAATTAACTTCCACAAACATGTTACATAATTAATTAGTAGGTAAGAGTCTTATATTAGAGCTACTAGTCTACTACTTGACTCACGTAGAAGTTAGAACTTGAGGTTGAGATGCTGTTATAGTTGCCATTCCACATGGACCGGCTTAGCAACACTATCATCAAAATTCTCGTCATTTATTGCATACAATATTTTATTGTCCATTGTGATTTCTTTAGATTCATTATCAACGTCAGACTCACTATGCATGCCAAATTCAACATCATCTTCATTGCTTCCAGTATTATGATATGAACCACTGCCACAGCCACTGCCACTACCACTGCCACCACCACTACCACTGCCACTGCCACTTGGGTTTGAAATGTTGGCAATCCCTCTTCTTTGACATTGGTTTCTCCAAATGCTGACAACCCTATCATAAGGGAAATTTTCTATCTCATACCTAGAATTATAGATCCTTAGACAATTATCCAAATTTTTGTCTAATTTGTTTCTAACCTTTGACTTTAGGAAGCACAAAGTACTGAAAACTCTCTCATCCTCCACTGAACCCAATATCATTGTCAAAAATGAATTGGTAAGCTTGAAATATTCTAGTATTGCCTCTCTCAACTGATTTCTCTCACCAAGGTTTTTTAAAAGCTTTGTTACTGCTCCCTCTTCATTTGGGTCTCCATAAGAGCATATTGTTCCCTCATTATGTTTGCAAAAGAATATGATTGATCTTTCAGTCAAGATTCATTTAAAATTCCATTTATAGTGACCCCATTAATTACTTTAGGTTTGCAAAAATGATGAACCAAAGCCATCATCCTTCTTCAAAAATCAGTTGGATAGTTTAGAGACCAATATATTGAAAAAATAATTGACATTGCTTCGAGCAGTTCCTCTGGAGGGAATCTAAATTTGATTTTTGACAAGAGATTGTAGCAAACTTGCTTGATAGAGTCAAGCATAGAGTCTTTGATCTTCTTGAAGTCTTCACTTGTAATATGTGAAACTACCTTCTCTGATACTAATTCCACTTCACTTCCTACTTCGTTGGAGTTGGAGTCGGGGTTGACATGGGCATAGTATTGCATTGGTATGTCAACTCCATGTATCTTGGCTTATACCTCATCATTTGGACCAATATGTAAAAAGTTCCTAGGATTGTTCAAATCTAAGATTTCTAACCACTTTACAAACTTTGCTTCATCTAATGAGATTAACTGATACAAAGTATCCAAGCTACAACATGTTATTTTACGAAACTTATTATATTTTGCAATGTACAAAACTCTTTGTTGAACCTTTTTTATAATATTTCTCATGTCCTGTAGCATGAGGAGAATAATTGCTAAAGTTAAGAGTACCTTAACATTAGTTAGGCTTGAATATAGTCGAGGAAATCTGTCTCACATAGAGTGGATTAGTCCAAGCAGTGATGGGTATTCAAACATTACTCAATGTACTGGTCCATCTAAAGAGATCCATCTGGTATCATTGTCTTTAAGAAGCTTCCTCCCATCAGTAAGTCCTTCAAACAAGTGTTGAAATTTCTAGACTCATTTTGGACTTTGACAGAAGTATTGTTAAATCTCATTGATTAGAGATTCCACTTTACTTACACAACCAAAATTGCTAACAATTCCAAAAGTGAGATTCATTCGATGGGCCATGCAATGAATGGGAATAGTGTAGGGTGCCAAATCATTCATGATCTTTTTGCAAAGACCATCTTTATGACCTTGCATAATCGAAGCTCCATCCGCTCCAATACACACCAACTTTTTGGCAATCTCCATGCTATCCAAACCTTTAGATTCAATTAGAGTAGTCTTTAATAATTTATATAATTTTTTAGCTATTGCACTACGATTCAATTTAGCAATAGATAGTAGAAATGGTTGATGACAAAGATTGTTTACAGTATAAATATGCATGCACACCTAGGAAGTATTATCAATTGCTATAAATTCATCTACAGACAATGCAATGAAATTAGATTCTTTAATTTTGTCCTTCATATCTTCTTTTTCAACTTGTGCAAGACATCTAGCCCATTCCCACCCATTGTTTACTGACTAGTGACTGTTCGAATAGTTTTGAGTTTTTAAAAAGCACAATAAGGTAGGAATTGAATGGTGGTCTATCATAGAATGTCCTCTACTCAATATATAAAACACAACACTTAATTGAACTACTTTTCCCATATTTTGCACTTTTGTTGCTTTCCCAATGAAATCTTCAATGGAACCTTTTACTACAGAATGCTTCTCTCATAATTGCTAGTGTAACTCTCATATTTCAGCATTCCTGATATGTAGATAGTTCTCCTTTGTTTTCCAAGTTAGCATGAATTTTTCAACTCCATCTATAGTTTCTTTCTTGTAAACTTTATCAACATGCTTTTCTATGGTATCAATTTTAAGTTGTAACCTCTTCTCCTTCTTTGTTATCTTTGTGAAAATCTTATATTTGCATTCTATAGGAGGCTCACCATCAATTGGATTGGGCATTGTTCAATGAACCAGTACTTTTCCACCCATTCTAACTAAAAATTCTTTTTGGACAGATCCCAGCAAAATCGATCTTTTGTTGATTCCAATTTTCTTTTACCCTTTTGTACATGAACATGATTTATGGAATCAGTTTTGGTTTTCTCACCTGACTAGTCTAGGACTAACTCCAACTCTATAATCTTAGTTTGTGACTCCCTACTTAGGGGAAGTGCCTCCAAATCGTGTTCAAGTTCATCCTCGACTGAGATATTAGGTTCACCAACTAGAACTTCAATATGATTTGAGGGTCCAAATTGTGATGAATCTCATTTTTCAATAATCAATAGAAATCTAACTTATGAATCTTGTAGGTTGCCAAAATTTCCACCACCAAAATATGCTGCTATGGTTTTATGTTTTTGTAATTGTGGCCTCTCTTGGCTTATAGGGATCCTACCAGAACCCCAGTTACCCCTCTTGTTTGACATGGAAAACTGATAAAGGTTGCAAAAAAATATCAATGTAGTTGTTGAACAAAAGACTCAACTACTTAGACTACATATAATAACAATAATATGATTCATTCTAAAAAATGGGTACTACTGCTATGGTACTACAGTCTACTGTACTACCCAATACAATTCACAAACCTATAGGCTATACTAGCATGCGAGATGTCCAGTCACCAGTGGACACTGGATTGTAGAACTAAAAAATAACTAGTACCACTATACCAGTGGTCCAGTACCACTTTTGACATAAAAAATAAATTAAAAATAGCCTACCTTTTATAAAAACTAGGGTCCACAAGTCAACGACCAATGCACTTAGCACTTTGAAAGTTTGGTAGCAATAAGAAATGCTAGTCTCATGACCAAAAAATAGAAAATTGTGTAGAATAATAATATCTTATAGTCCAATCTAGGTTGGCAAATTAGGTAGGATTAACAAGAAGGAATGTCAAATGCAGGTGAAACACACCTTCCTATTCAAGCCCACAGTAGGAAACAATTGGCTAAATGGGGCTAGTGGTTGACACATGTTAGGAAAATGGTTGGAAAAACTTAACCCAAAGGAAAATTATTTGGTTGTAGTAATGGAAAAAGAATGTGGGCCAATAATAAAAAACATGCAAAGGCTGGCAATATGTTTAAAATAAATGTATCCAAAATGTATTGCATTGGAAATTGGACATATATTTTTGACCAATCATGTGATAGCTAATGGGAAACTACCCCAAGTGTTGGACCCAAATCCAATAAATATTTGATGACACGATTGACCCACATTGCATGTGCTATCACCCAATGACAATTGAATTGTCAAATAGGATTTCCAAAAGGCAAATATTTGTCACTAAATTAATCCTTGATGTGCAATTAATGTTCATCCAAAGGCTTACTGAAAATCAAAATATCATCTAGATAGACAATAACTATTTTTTCCAAAAATTTCTTTAGTACCTTATTCATAAGTCCCATGAAGGTGCTTGGCACATTGGTTATTCCAAAGGGCATGACTAACCACTCATATAGACCCTCCTTGGTCTTGAATGTAGTCTTCCACTCATCTCCCTCTCATATTCATATCTATTGATACCCACTCTTGAGATCTATCTTTGTGAAGTACTAAGCTCCACTTAAGTAGTCCATAAGATCGTCCATTCTTAGCAAAGAAAACCAGTACTTGATGGTTAATTTATTTATAGCCCAAGAGTCTGTACGCTTTCTCCACTCTCCATCCTTCTTTGGTGCTAGCATTGTAGATACTACACATGGAGTCAAGTTCTCTCAAATCAATCCTTTACTCAATAGCTCCTAAACTTATCTGTTTAGCTCCTTAGTCTTATTAGGAGTCATCCTATGAGCAGCCTTGTTAGGAAAACTAGCTCCAAGGACTAAATCTATTTGATGACTAATTTACTTTATTGGTGGCAACCCTTCTAGAACATTATCAGAGATGACATCTCCATACTCACTTAATAGACCTAAAACTTCAAGTGGAACTTCAGTACTACCTCCCTTATCCTTTCTAAGAATTAAAACATAACATATATACTGATGTGTCATGCCATCCAAAAATTTTCTTCCATCAACAAGACACACCCTAGCACTACTGCTTACCTTTTCATCCTCCCTTATCAAGGGCTTCAATTTGTGGCAAACTCCATCCTTTTTTAGAGAGTATGCATTTGCATGACCATCATGTATAACATGCCTATCAAACTTCTACAACCTTCCCAACAATAAATGGCAGACATCCATTCAGATGATGTGACAGAGAGCCATGTCATGGTAACTCCCAATCTTGAACTTTACCAAAAATTTCTCACTAAGATAGACCTTATGATCATCCTACATCTAAGAAATTTGATAGAAATGGGGGTGTTTCTCCCTCTTGAGCTTTATCTTTGAGACAATCTCCTTTGACACTGAGTTGTTAGTGTTCCCACCATCAACAATAACATCACAACATTTACCCTCACACTTGCACCTAGTATAAAAAAAACTCCTTTGTCTAGGTTTAGTCTCACCCTTTCATTAACTAAAACCTCTCCTCTTTTTGCATCCTTTGAATGTGATGATTATGCATCATCATCCACATGAGAAACCCTTGCTTGACCATCAGCTCTCCTATCTTTCCTTCCTTTGTGTTGAGGGCATTTATAGGCATGATGACCCTCTTCATTGTAGTGAAAATAGGCACCACAGAAGCCTCCTCTTCTTGAACCTCATCCACATCCTCTACCTTTTCCTCTCTAATCTCCAAAGTTTTGATCATATGAGTGGTTGTAACCCTCATTCCTCTAGTTTCAACTAGTGCCCATGTCTTCATTTTTCTTTTAGTTCTTATTTCGGCCTCCAAATGACCTGTAACCACCCCTTCCTCCTTGACTACACCCTCTTTGCCTTACATCAAACTTTTTAAAATTTTTTTCCTCAACTCACAAGGTAAATTTGTATGCCTCTTCAATGCTAGTCATTCTAACTAGACTTAACTCCTGTTGAATGCTAGGTCTTAACCCATTAAGGTAATATACAACCTTTTCCTTGTTTGCTTCCACAGTCCCCACCCTAACAAGGACTTGGTAAAACTCCTTTGTGTATTCTTGAAAAAAAATTCACACTTGCTTTAACCCTTGCATCTTCTTGGACAAATCAAGCTCATAATCAACAAGAATGAACTGCTTGATTTAGTTTTTCTACCATGCCATCCCATCTTTTGATTTTCTCCTTTCCTCTTCTATTTCTTTCCAACTGACTCTCTTGCCACTAGATTTTGGCATGGCCTTTCATTTTGGTCTTCACAAACATAACCCTATTAGGATCCTCGATTCTCATACTCAAAATATTTCCCTAGCTTGTTGATCCAATTAATTAACTCATATAGGTTTAAATTTCCTAAAAACATGTTGATGTCAATTTTAGGTCTTTTTTCTAGCTTGGAAATGGCCCTAAAAAGATTCTCTTCTACCTATTTTAGGACTTCTCTATCTCCTTCCCCTTTCTACTCAATATTTCCTTATTCTTAATTTTCCTCCTCACTTATTTCACCTATGACAACATTCATCCCTCTACAAATCTCCTCTTGCAATGCCTAAACTTGTCTCTTGAGGGCTCTCACCTCAAGAGGAACAACTCTAGGCCTTCCACCCACTCTTTTCATGGAGGCATCTTCTCACTATTACAAAACCCAAAACCACACAATCTTGGTGCAAACTAGCTCACAATCAACACTATTTCTACACACTTAGGAAAACTTGCTCTGATACCACTTGATGAGAATTCAAGTTATTAAAAAAAAAATCAAATCGTAAAGCCTTTTGACTTGATTCTTTTTTTGGAGTGCTTTAAATTACAAGTATAATCTTCCCTCCAACTTCTACCCTCTAACTCATCATAATTATGGCTTGATTATAAATAACCTATTTTCTACATTGGCATGTATCCCAAGGTGCTCAAAAACTCCAACCCAAAAAACCAATAGTGGAACTATGAGAGTTGGAATCTCTATTTGACTGGAAAGGGTATACAAAAATAAAGACACATTAAATAGAAACTAACACTAAGCATATTTTTTGGGTGATACAGGATTCCCCTTACACCATTAGATGCTCCTACATCAAGAACACATTTTAGAAGTGACTACAGTAGATGGTTGAGTGAAATCACATGTTTTAGCTATTTGAAGACTAGTAACATAAGAAAAAACTATCCAACAAGGTCAAAGCTACCAAAAAGTGAGTTCAACAAAAGTAAAGAAAAGGTGAATGTTGAGAATATCAGAGATTAAATGAACAAGACATGGAAGTGAAAGGAAGATTGTGACACATCAAGTGTAGAAGAGATCACTTCACCCAATGGGTCAAGTGATCACACCTCCTCTAATTAAGAAATCAAGAGGTAAGTGGGACTGATATCTAAAAGGATATACTTTACATCAGTTCAAAGGATTTAGTTCTAAAAATACTACATATGCATGAAGAAATATGCAAATTTTTTCTAAGAATCAAGAAAAAATCTTTAAGTTTTGTTAGTTTTCATGTTACTACTGAGCATGAAAAGTTTCACTATGGTCTCCAAGTGAAATGTTAGTTGATTTTGAGTTATCAAAATTGCTAGCATTAACCAAGCTCATAGTGGTTTTCGAGTGGAAAGGAAACTTCATGGAAGCCAAGTGAGTTGAAATCTTTATTGAAGCCAAGCTTATAGTTGTGTAAGCACTAAGCATTAATCACAAGGTTTTGAGGTCTATATATGATCAATTTCTACTCATTGGACATCATTCAAATTTGAAGGAGAGCATAAAGAGCTACAAAAAAATCAAATAAATTATCCTAACCATTTGCAAATGAATCCAACAGACACTCAACACCATCACTACAGATTCACAAAGGTATTTATCGTGTGCTGAGCTATGCAGTTTGAATTTTTTGCAAAACCTAGTTTCATGAAATTGCATCTAGTTCTTCAGTAGCCAAGGTTGTAGAGGGAAACAAAGTTTTGAATGTGCAATTGATAAGAAATGAGATTAAATAGCCTAATTTAGAGCTATTCTAGACATAGCTTATAAACAAGATCTATCTAGTGCATTGTCAATGATAGCACTGAAAATATTAATGATTCACGATGTTAGATGTTACTATAAATGTAAGGTTGGAAGCATAGGAGACATGGAAATTAGGGAGACACATGGGAAATTGTGTTAAAAGGAAGCATTGAAGAAGGAATTCATAATTGGTGAGAAGAAAGGGTTAACCCATGCCCTAGATTTCCCCAATGTTTTAAAGACAAAATGGATAAAGATAGTTTTGAGTAGGATACATGCTAATTCTATATGGTTAGAGAATGGATTGGTACAAATCACCAAAAAAATTATGCATAGAGTTATAGGGTATGCAACCCTAGATCATCCCAAGACATTAAGAAGTGAAGAAAAATAGGTAATTGAAAGGAATACAGGGGCTATATGTGATAAACAAGGGATGAGAGTAGATACAATTACATATCCCTTAATTAATTTTGTAGTGAAGATTATAGTACACAAGTTCTATCAATACATTAGGCTTAACAATGTTCCATGTATTTTAGTGGATGTGGGATACAAGATAGTGAAGAAAGATCATACTTATGATCTTGCCGAGTTGCAGTTGCAATAATTGATTGAGAATTTGGGAGCCTTTAGGAAGAACAAAAGTGCACAATGTAAATTTAGATCTATTCTTGTATGTATATTATTTTATGTACAAAATACATTTTCTAATTTTGTTATAGTTGCATGGAAGGTAAATAGACCTATTGCATTGCAAATAGGTGAATTCATTGAGCAACTAGATGATAGTTCTGAGTCAGTGATGACAAGTTACTTCAAAGAATTCAAGCATACAATGAAGAAAAGATCGAGGATACCAATTTCACTAGTAGAGAAACATTTTGATGATGTTTGCTTCCTAGTTGACACTAACTATACATGTGTCCAGGCAGCAGTTCCTAGAGTTAGATGGTTAAGACCACTGGGATATGAAATTAAAATTGATGAAGCCTCTACAAAAATACCAATATTACTTCTAGAATAAGTGGACAAGGAGGCTATAGCTTTTGGGAACTATGATATGGCCAAGTCAAAAATCACAATGGACTTGAATATTGCTTCAGTCATTATGAACAAGAATAAGATGGTTAAGAAACTGAAAGAGAAATTTGGTGAAGGGGCAGAAGAAGAAGAAGAAGATGATGATGATGATGATGATGATGATGATGAAGAGAATGCACCTATCCAAGCACCACTTTCTATCACCCTAGGTCAAGGAGAGGACCAACAAGAAGAGGAAGTAGAAATTATAGAAGGTACTAAGGGAGAAGAAGCTAGTGAAGGATCTATAACTACTGAAAAGAAGAAAAGAAAAGCTAAAGCACTTATACTAAGAAAATCAAAGAAGGGAACAAAGCCTACTCATCCTATAGTACCTACAACAAGGGCTAGCACAAGGGCCACTACACAAAAGGCTAAGGAAGTAGCCAAGCCAAAGGAAAAGAGAGCTAGTCAAGGTAGCAAGGATGAAGAATCACATAAGATACTAAGAAGAAAATATGTTACTCAAGTTGAATCTGATGACAATGGCTAGTTTCAAGTGGTAAGTCATAGTTCTTCTTCAGATTTCGATAATCTATGTGGGAATATTATAAATACTGTTGATTTATCTAGATTCTCTCATATTGAGTTTGAAAATCTTGGGAAGATTGAAAAGTATCAAGTTGAAGAGGTAACATATGTCATGATGGTAGTATTTAAAAAGGCTCCTCTTGAACTTGCCAACTCCATACCCAAAATTTTGTATGAGAGAGTTGAGAAAAAGTGGCACTATTACCTAGATATTGAAAAACAAATAAGAGAAACAACAATTTCCTAGGTAATGCTAGAACTAAGTAAGGGAGCAACAGAAAAAGCCATTAAGAAATATACTAGAAAACTTGCACCAAAATATAGGGTATTCAATATATTGCAGAATAACATTGACGATGTTGTAGAAAAGACTACTTTGATGTGGAAATAATTGTATGGTTTGACAACATCCCACACACATATTGAGGTAGGTGAGGAAAAAGGGACAAAAAGAAGAAGGCACTAAATAAGATATAGTTGACGGAGGCACAAACATGAACATAGACACATAGGAACTAGTTGAGAATGAGCAGCCAATAGAATAGAGTGTACTAGATACACTAGTACCGAGTACCAATCCTCTAGATGAGGTGAACATAGAAGATGATAATATAAAGATAAATGATGTTTCTAATACTGTCACTCAAAACATCAACCCCCTCATAAAAAATGACTTGAAGAAGATACTGGTGGAATCCACCACCTAGGCCAAACTTTGTGAGAATCTTGTACTAGTGAGTGTTGATGAGATTGAGACGGTAGGTAGGCTATCTACAAGGGAGGAAGTATAGCAACAAATTACATTTTCAACCCCTCCTTAATTCACTATGATACAACCAATATTACCCCTTGTGGTATATCAAAGGAAAGAGACAACTACTTCTACCATCAGTACATTGGCACAAAGTACTCCAATCTTAGTCACTATAGAGGAAAGTGAACATGACAAGAGTGAGACTGTTGGAGAGAAGAAAGATGAGAAAAAGAAGAATGAAGGACCCCAAGTTCAAATAGGTTAGGAAGATACTTCTGTGCCTATAACTCAAAATTAATGTGTTATTGATAATACAAAGAAAGAGAAGGACACATCTGAAGAGTCAAGTCTAACAACAAAGCCAAAGGAGCAATTAGCAATAAAAACATTGGCAACATTACCAAAATCTATCACTCCTCCTAGTCAAGCTCTTTAGAGGCCAAGTGTAGAAGCTACACCATTACAATCCTCAAGGTCAAGTCCAAGTACATCCAAGGAAGCTAAAGTTACATCATTTTTTGATGTAAATTTGGATGAAGTAATTAATTTTCCCAAATTTGATTATGCAACTATTACTATTGAGAAGATGGGAATACTCTTAAAAGTCCTAGCAAAGAAGAAGACTCAAGAATTTCTCAGACATGAGCATAGACAAAAGCAAACTTTGATTGGTATCAAAGACATTTTTATTGATGCATCCAGTCTGCTGACTCTAGAGGAAACCAAGCCATTAATAGAACATTTAACCAACTTAGGGGAGAAGCTAAATGATACAAACCTACATTCTAATTTTAAACTACTTGAATGGTTTGAGAGAAAGTTCCAATATAAGGTTGATGTAAAGATATCAAGTGCTTTTGCACTAACACAAGTTGAATTAGCAACCAAAATAGAGAATGTAAAGAAGACACTAGAGAATATTTTCTCTTTGTATACCAAATTGAATAATACTACACTCTTCATAAGGAAAGTTAGGAGTCATATCCTAAACTTAGAGAGCATTATGCAAACATCTGGCATAACTCTACCAAAGTCTCCAACCCAAAGTGAGAAATGCTTCAAAACCCTCCTAAATTCCCAAAGTCAATTAGTAAAATTACATGCAGATGACGCAAAGATTAGGGCTAAACTGATATGCATCCAATCTACATTGACTCCACACATGGAGATACTGCACAAGGAACTAGCTTACACTGAAACTCTCATGAAGAAAGATTCTCATCTTTCTAAACATGAAGGATTGGTACACCTTGCTATTGAGCTATCCATCCAAATCAAGTCATTGGAGGTAGCTTGTGATAATTGGGATGCAGCTCTAAAGATTTTACTAGATATCCACAAACCATTTTTGGACAAATACACTATTACTGTATAACCCATTGAAATAAGTGTCAAAAAGTGAGAGTAAGAGAAAAGGGGAGTAATAATGAGAAAGAGTATGGGGGAGATAGAGATAAAGATAAATTAATAGATAATCTACTCAATAGGAGAAAGATAAAGAGTATCGCATATAGCATAGCACAAAACAATCAACTTAGAGGGAGTTATAAAATTTTGAGGTGTGACTAATAAGTCATGTGTTGCAACATTTTGATATTTTGAAACTTTTGTATAGAAATTGAATAGATACTAGATATCTAAGTTATGCTCGTAAGGATAAGATCATTAATTCATGACCAAGTGTTTTTGACACTCATGTCAAAGAGGGGGATTGTTGATCTCAAATTGGTTTTGACAAATGAGTGTCTATACACTTAAGTCATTTACTTAGCTCATACCAAAAAAGTAACATATGTCAAGCATAACATATAAGATAGTACATAATGAGTAAATAGTGAGTGTCAAGTCACTTAGATGTCGATCAAATAGTATGTTCCTAGTGATTCAAGTGTCGAGCAAGTAATGCATGTTAAGTCATTTAGATTTCGAGTCACAAAATTGAAGTTATAGTTAGTGTTGAGCACTAGGGACTTCAGATGCCTAGTAATATAGTTTTTCCATAATTGTTTGTATTGGCACAAACTACTATGTAAACCATTTTTGAGCCAACTTAAGTATTGCTTTATGATCTTTGTTGATAAGGATGAATCTTAATTGTGAATCCTTATGCATCATGTGTGTCCAATCAAAAAAGGAAGGTTTAAGAGACAATATGGGTGAACCACTACCGTTGATTCATACCTAACCCTAAATCACCTAGGTAGATTCTTAAGGAAGAAAAAACCTAAACTCTCTAGGAGTATTAAGGAGAATTGAAGAGAGTTTGCATGCTCAAATAGAGCATTCATGGTGATTAAAGTGTTATGAATTGAGTTTCATTGTAGAACTAGTTAAAGAAAAATAGAGGAAAGGAATAAGAGGACAAAATAGGTACATTTGATTAGAAAGGATCAAGTACACATCAGTATAGAGGTGATCTGCCATCAAGCAACAAAGTTCTAACTAGAGGACCATTGTTGAGACATTTTAATAGGTGAATCGGTTAAATCTCTTAACAGAGTAGTCTTAACAAGCTATTGCAAATCCTTTAACAAGCTGCTTACTTTATTGTAAGTTAAAGTCCTCTTACTAGACACACTTTTAGCGGGCCTATTAAATCCTTTAATAGGGTAATATCTAACAATCTTGTAAGCTTTTAATAGGGTAGACCTTTCATAGGGTAGATCATGTTTCATGGTCAAACATTGTAACCTTCATTAGATACACTTTATTACTGTAGTAAAAAATATTTGTGGGTGTCATCCTCACCCTAGTTTTACTTTCTCCTTGGAGGGTTTCTGGGTAACCAAATATCTTGTGTCATACATGGGTTGAATATCTACTTTCATGCTATGGATGTATATGCTTAATTTGGTATTTCAGTTTATATGCATAGACTAAGAGATCGATGTGTGGTGAATAGTTTTAGAGGTTAAAAGTTTTAAGTGTTGATTCACACCTCCCCCACCCCCGCGCTTGCCCACCCCTATCAGAGTTTACTTCCCTATTATATTTCCAAAACTGACTTTTTCTTGTAAATGACTACATGGTTGACACTAATAGACAACAATGGTTAGAGATAACAACATATTCAAGATCATCTATGCATTCACATAAAGGGTCATTCAAAAAAATCTCTTTCCCAAGAGACCTCTACAAATGACCTATGAAAATAAATTGTTATGGTATCTGTTGGAATACCAGGATTGCTACAAGTGTAATTGCATCACCATGTTTTTTATATATGTTTTTCAAATGCAGCTATTAATATTTATACAGAGAATGGGTTATGAATAGACCTATTTCATTAGGGACATGTCTATTCATAACATTAATCATATATATATATATATATATATATAAAATCTCTTTTCTATTATATAAATAATAATATATACATATTTATGTACATCTCATATATTGAATATACACAAACACACACACACACACACACACACACACACACACACACACACACACACACACACACACACACACACACACACACACGAGTTTATCAAACCAAAGCTATAAAATATTAACACTCCCTCTTAGCTAGGGAGGATAAACACATAAGCATATAATACCTCAATGTAATATAAAATAAATCAAATGTGAACTCATTTGACATTTTGGTTTCTCGATTGTCAACCCATTTTCAACATTATGGTTTCTTGAATGTTGACTCATTCAACATTTGTCATTCACTAGGTTTATTTGAGTAATGACCTCCTAAGTGTCAAGTTACAAGATATTCACCAAGTAATGTGAGTAATGGCCTCCTAAAGTCAACTTATTTGACATTCACCAAGTACTCTATGTAATGACCTCTTGAACATCAATTTTCATACCATATAAACATCCACCATGCAAAGTATAACCTATCTTGATCTTCATAGATATCATAAGATATCTACCATAATAGATTAAGTTATTGAAATATCATCACCTTCCAATAATTTTTGCAAATAAAAGTGATAATTATTTGGAAGTTGTCACTTTCTCATGATATATATAGGTAGACCCATATAGTTCTAGAGAATGTTCATGAGTCACAATCCTTTTGACTGCTACAATTCATTAATTACTAGAGAATCCATCTTCAACATGGTCTACTCCCTTGTAATCAATACATTTGAGATCCCTAAAGGTTGAAAAAACCATCTCCTTTAGCTGCTCTCTCTCTTTCAAGGTTGCATCTATTGAAATGTTTGACTCTTTTTGAATCTCAATCTCCCTCTAAATTTGAAATCAATCTTCATTTTCCTATAATAACATTCTAGGAGGAAAAGATCAAGGAAAATAATTCTTATACTAATAATAATAATATCTTTAATAATTATTCTCAATAATTTTAAGAATATTAAAAATTTAATTAATTTCACAAAATATCAATTATTGTTGACATACCTTCATATTTGAAACTTTCATAAATACTTTCTTAGAAAATATTATATTCATCTCATTAATATTTTAATCATTTCTTTAATAGATATTTATAGATGCACATCATTACATATATACAAATGTATAATATCAAACATAGAAATGAATATTCATAAAACAAACATTACCTATAATACCCACATTTATACTTGTGTGGGTGGGCTCACAAAACCTTGTTTGGTCATCCCTCCAATCTCATTTACTTATTCACCCACTGACTCACTTATTTTCTTATTTGCTTATTATCATTCACACGGATCTTCTTAATATTGCACATGTCTTTCTTTATCATATTTCTCTACACACTTTAACTTTAAGATTTGAATGTGTCCATCATACTAGTTTGTCATTTCATCTTGTCTATTGTGAATATATTCATGGTGTCTAGTATTATTATATGCTCTACAATATTGTATGTAGATGACAATGGCTCATGCCAATAAATTATTCCTAATTTAGTAATCCTTGAAAGACCATATCAATGATGTCAATAGTCTAAGGTAAATACATCTATAAGAGTTTCTCAAAAGTGTAACAACAACAACAAGCCCTCGAAGGCAGAAATCAAATTTTTCCATGATCTTATTGTATGTTGTTGTCATTTTTCTTTCAAATTCTATCAAATATTTCCTTGTAGAGAGATGCCTATTCTAGATTCAATTGTGTGCCATATTTTTGTATCAATGTTTCAGATCACACTCAGTGATCCATCATCAAGATGTGAAGAGCTAAAGTAGGAAAAATGAATCAAATCCAAAATATGCATCTGTCTACTATGAATGATTGTGGAAATTTTTTCATGTTAATTAAATATTTCCTTGTAAAAAAAAAAAAAATTCCTATACATTTGTAGCCCACTCTAATACCACGTTGGAGTACCGAGATCACTACAAGTGTAATTGCATTGTCATATTTTTAGTATATGTTTTTCAAATGCACCTATCAATATTTATATGGAAAATGAGTTATGAATAGACATATCTCTTGAAGAAAATATCTATTCATTATATATATATATATATATATATATATATATATATATATATATATATATATATATATATATATATAGACTCTCATAAATTCTAGAGTGTGTGTGTGTGTGTGTCTATACACACACACACACACAAGAGTTTAAGTAAAAAATATTAACACTATCCAACAAATTAGAATAGCTATAATACATCCCAACAAGTATTCTCAAACATGAAAAAATATATATTTTTTATATTTTTAAATTTCTATTTTTTCCTATTTTCAAATTTGGATGAATAAATCAAACCAAAAGCTTTTTAAAAAAATAATTGTATTATAAAACATAACTTTCAAATATAGTAAACAAATCTATCGAGGAACAACTTAAAGGAAACAAATCTATCAATTATCATAATTTGTGAATTAGAAAATTAGGCGTGGGCCATTGAAAAAAGTTGAACCAAGGGACCAATGGGATTTGAAACACAATCAGGAGATATAGATGTACTTTCAGGATGCAAAGCTAACTAGTTTCATTGAAGGCATGAGGTGCTTCAAAGAAGAACTCTCTTGGCATAAGGTCATGGTGACAATTGACAACATCAAATTTATAGTTACATCGAAGCTAATTGTGGAAGCCACTGGTTTGAGGTGTGAAGGTCACTAGATTGAAAGGGAAAAACAAAAAATATTCTAGAAACATCTCATTGAATTATTTGAGAACCTTCAATAAAATATTTTTTTCAATGATATCAAAATTATAAATTTATTCATCCAAATAGAAAGTCTACAATGGTGAAACCCCATTCTGTCTACCAAAAGGTTTCAAGAGAAAACTAGAGGAGTTCAAGTTATTGCATATCACTAAGTATCTAGCCACTCCTAATGAAACAAATAAGCATCATCAAGAGGCATTATCATCCACAAGTCACTAACCATAGATAATCTTCAAAAGCATATTGTTAGTGTTATCAATTAATATCAAAAGAGATGTAGTCTGTGCTGCTAGCCACTGAGAAGACTCCTTATCCATGATCACTATCTTTTATCATCATGTCCTTGCAATGATTTGCCTTCTCCTTTATCTATGCGAGATTAGAAATGGTAGGGCAATGGCTACCTAGGCAAGAGGATCGACTACATCGGGTATGCCCCCACCATGTCCCATCCCCATTGCCATATCCCGCCTCTGCATGCCATCCTGCTACCTTGTTTCATTGTCATACTCATGTTTGATGGTGATGCAGTGAAGTACCTACCCCTAGAACAGATGCATTTAGGAAGGTGGGGAATTTATGTTGAGATGGGATCGGTGGCTGCAAACAAGATTTGCATGCCAACATGGTGATATCAATGCCATCAATGATCAATGATCAATTTTTCTTTGTCTTTTGTTTGTGGGATTTTCTCATGAAATTGTAGGCCAAAGGTGTTTTGGGTGTTTGCAATAAGTATGTTTTATTTGTGCATGTTACACATACCTCAACTCTTAACATACTATTTTTCTTCAACGTGGATGAGATCATTATGTGTTTGCTATGTGTATGTTTTATGCAAAGGGATTGCATTATTTCCCTAACCACCTTCATCTATGTCGGGTACATTACATATCTTTTTACTACATTAAATACTTTCAAATATAGTATTTTTAGCTTTATAGTTTGTTTATGTTGCATGCTTCTATTTTTCCAACCACTAGCTACCCTTTTTAAAGACTTAAGTGGATAGAGATAAACCTTTAGATGATTTTACACATTGAAGATATATGACATGCTTGTGATTTAATTACATTCACTATATTTGATCGTTATGAGAATACTAATTGTAACTAATCTCATTCTTGATCTTGTGAGGGAAGTAGTTGTATACCTATAACAAGAATATTCTTTTGAAGTTTTGGTCCATATGAAAATATAGTTCATACTTTGAGGGTGTAATATCTTTCCTAGATATTAGTTTCATGTAATGTTAAAAATGTATTGTATGATACAATGAGAAAAAGAGTTTCATACTTCTAATGAGTCTATAGGAGTTGTTGATTTAATACTCACACTTGTTGATTTAATACCTAATATTTTTGATAGCATTGTACCAATAGTTGTGACTTTAAATTTATTATTTCTCATGACAACTAACCCTAATTGAATGAAATGCATTCCTTGGCTCTTAAAAAATAACCAATCATGCAATGCCACATCAATTGCACAAGTATGTGTCAACATGTCTTGTATAATCATTAGCTTTATTTTTGTTTTGAGCATCTTGACATACTAATATGACATCATATATGAAGATGTCAAATATATCATCCTAGAAGCTTAACTATTGACAAGAAATTTGACTAAACAAGAGCTCTCTAAGAGATCTTGAGTACTTGCCTTGTGCAAGGGTTGAAAAGTGGATGGAAAAATAATAATAAATTTTTTGTTGACAATTTCAAGAAAAAAGAAGAAACACATATTACTAATGTCAGTTATTGTTGTTGACCTTTTTACTCCACCTGAGCTCTTATATGGAGTGGACATCATATTCCTATTATGTTGTAAAATGTGTTATATTGGCACTACAAGTATGTAATTGCATTGTCTTAACAACTTTACAATCTTTTTTGAGAAATTAGATTCTTCAATATGAATCTAATCTTGCTTGTTAGGTCAACTATTATCTAAGAATAATATAGATATGACTCACTAACCTATCACAACCCATAAATACCATGTATAAAAAGTAATGGTATTTTATAGAATTAAATCTTTACATTACCACCCACTCAAAGTTAACTTCTAATGAAATATTTTATGGTTACTCATACAGACCCAAGAATAGGGCTAAGTCCATCATTCCATCATTGGAATCACTATTTACACCAAAGGATAAAAAATGAATGTATATAATTAGTTTCATCTATTGGCAAGGTCACCAATAATATAATTATAGTAACCACAATCAATGTTCATATCTTTTGTATATTTATAAAACAATATTAAGTACTATTAAAGAAAGGTATAATAATTTGTTGAAATAAAATACTAAATTAGAGATCTGACAAGAACATATGTCTAGGGAAAAAAAAGGAAAAAAAGAAGAAGAAAAATGAATAAAAGCATAAAGAAAAATGTATTAGTGTCTCAAAGCTGAATCAAGCCTTAGTGTGTGATGTTTAAGCTACCATGTAAAAAGGGTCACCCTTAAACATCACACACTAAGTAAGAAATTAAGCTTGGTAAAATAAGTCAATTTTGACTATTTAACACTTTTAGCCTAATGAATCAAGCCTTGGTGTGATGTTTAAGCCACCTGCAAATAGATGGATGACTTAAACATTACACACTAAGGCTTGATTCCTAGACTAAAAGTGTTGAACAATCAAAGTTATAGTTACTTGGGTTCAATTAGAATCTCTAAGCCCAATTTTTGAATGGTTCTCAATTGTTTAATCGCATCCTACCAATTCTATATCAAACTCTAATTGTTTAAATACATTACATCAATTTATTATGATGTGATTATTACTTGATTTTAGATATATTCTCTATCTAACATCTAAATTTTATATATTTCTTTAATATATAATTTGTGGTCCTTGTCCATAATTTTGGATAATGTATCTAGCCAACTATTTTAAACTACTTATTGAATATTGAATGGATCCAATTTTACATTACTTATTGAATATCATAAAATATTATAATAAATAAATTGGTTCAAAGAAAGCTCCTGAGGGAAAGAAACATAAAGAAAACTCTCATTCATTACTCATAATATACAAGATGTGCAAAGTGTAATCGCTAAACTAAAATTTTCGTTGAAACCAAAAGGCTTGCCTTATATCCTCTAGATACTCAAACTCTCACCACATATTCGAACATGAATGAGGGTTTACAAAACAACCATATAAAGTACCGATACAAATATAATCATGAATTCATTTATATAAAGTTTGATAAACTATAATGATTATCTCAAGATTAATTAATTAATTGAGAGAGAGAGAGAGAGAGAGAGAGAGAGAGAGAGAGAGAGAGAGAGAGAGAGATCAATATGACTTATTAAAAGTAATTGACTAGTTATCAAAAATAAGAGGTGGAATTTCCATGTACATACTAGTGGTCTAATTTCAATGAGTGTTATTATTTTTCTTAACAAGAGTAGAATATCATGATATATTATAATAAATAAACTAGTTCAAAAAGAGCTCCTGAGGGAAAGAACCAAAAAGAAAACCCTCATTCATTACTCATAATATTCAAGATGTGTAAAGTGTAATCCCTAAACTAAAATTGTTAAGAAACCCAAAAGCTTCCCTTATATCTTCTAGATATTCAAACTCTAACCACATATTGGAACACTAATAAGGCTTTATAAAATAGCCATATAAAGTGCCCGTACAGATATACTAATGAATACGTTTATATAAAGTTTTATAGAATTTCATGATTGTCTCAAGATTTATTGGCCATAATCCTCCATATAGATATCATCAATACCTACAAAATGAATGAGTTAGTTATAAAATTCATTTAAAAATAAGGTCTTAGAAAATTGAATATCATTTAGTAATTTCCTTACCATCTCCACTTGTTGTGTTTTGGTTAAGATCAATAGAAAAGGGCAACCCATATTGTTGATTAGTTTGTTGATCATCTAATACAATAACGCACATTTAACACATCCATTTAGATAAAATTAAATTATAAAATGAAAATTCAAATATAATTTCAAATTTTTATTTTTTCTATCATAACAAATTCTAAATCAGAATATTGTTCTCATAATCTATATCACATTATGTAACAATAAGAAAAATCAAAATTCCATTACCTCCACAAGTTTGTTGAAATGTTTGAGGATGAATAACCTTTGGCATTGATGGTTGATCTCCACAAACTACATCTTGGTTATTTGATAAAGCATTAAATGCAATTAGAAATGTGAACTAAGTAATCAATTTTAATAAAAATAGTTAATAGTGAGTAAATTACCATCTAGTACTTGTGTGTCATCTGTTATTGTTTGGTTCAAATCAATAGAGAAAGGAAATTGATGTCATGGAGATTCTCCTTGATCAACCAAACCTATATTAACACATGTTCAACATATGAAATAAAAATAACAAGTATTGAGCTATATGTTGAAAGTAATAAGGTACTTTTAAATAAATGTACTCACCTTGTTGTGACAGAATAACTCTTTCTTCTTGTATTGCTATGCCTGAATGATTAATGACTTTTTTTCCCTTTTTCTTTTTAGAGTGTATAGAGGGGAATTGAAAATTTTCATGCTCATCAACTCTTTCACTTAAATTTTGAGTCATAGGTTTTTTTTTAATGAATAAATTGACTAAACCATGGTTTCTTTTGCCTCATAGACATGTTCTCTGAGCCAAGAATTGATTCAAAATTGGAACTAGAAGCAAGAGATGCATGTATGTCATTTTGAAATCTCCCAACATGTCTCTAGTTGATAAATTTTGGATAAATGAATTTACATAATCAATGCAATTTTGAAGTTCATCATGAGAAGTATCAAATGATCTCACACAATTTGTAGTAAAAAATATAAAATTTTAGAGTCAAAATACTATTTTAAAATACTATATATTTCTTAAGAAAAAATTTGATATTAAAACTTACCAGTTCTCTCATCTTCACCAATGTTGACTCCAAGCACATCTTGATCTTCTGAAGGTATAGAACCATTTGCAATTGGAAAAAAATCACTTACCTTTTTGATCCATAAAATAATTTAATATTTATTTGTAAAAACACATTCTTATTACCAATGTTATAGTTTCTATGACCAAAATTCCCTCCAACTTTTTCGTAATCCTCAACCAATGCAGTAACATCATCTGTATTTAAGATCAGTTTAAGTAGGTCTTAATAATATAATAATCATTTGTATAATATAAAAAATTAAAATTAACTCTCAAATGATACTTGCCAACCACTTGACCTTGCTGGGTTATATTGGTTCTCTTTAGTAGATCTAAAATCTTCAGCACATGTTTGCATGTGTTACCTCTTTTTGCCCACTCACAAGCACAAAATTGCAAATTTGGTCCAAAATTTCTTACAAGATACCATTTGGTTGAAATGGTTTGACTTATAACTTTAAATGTATCAGGAAGGTCATATAGGTAGCAATCTGTATTTGCTATTCTTTTTTATCTCTCTAAAGAAGTTAGGTAGTATCTTTCCTTTTTGAAGTTGGTTAGAAACCCAGATAACTACAAGTATCTCTTATTTTTATAGTATGGCTCTACCTTATGAAGAAGAACATGAATGAGCCAATCCATTCTCCTTGTGCATTTTCTAGAATAGTCAGTCAAGTAGTGACTCTTGATGTGCATGTGGTATGACTCTATGGAAGCATTAGTATCTTGATTTGCATGAGAGAAACCTCTAAAGTTTTCTGCCAACATTTCTATGACAGAAATATGATAATGTCATAGCATATATATAATAAAAGAACCAAGCACTAAAAATAAAAATATAATGTAATGAATAATGTATATGATCTTACCAATGCGTCTCTCATCATGACACCAAGTCTTTCTAAAGTAATCAATAAACTCTTTTTGTTCTTTGAATTCATCCATAGATTTTTTTATTAGATGAGTAGTGACATCTTCATCATCACTTATGGCATACATTATCTTACCTAGTCTAGTGAAAATATTTGTTGCAACATCCTTATTGCTTACAAACCTATAATAAAAAATATAATATCAAGCTATGATGTTAACAAATATAAATTTACATGTATTTTAAGTTGAAATGACTCACTTGTAGACATTCTTCAACCATGCCCTGCATACATGCCAGATAATTGAAGGATGATCTACAAGTTACATTATAAGCATTAATAAGTAGCATTCAGACACAATCAGTTATTAAACTAAAACTATATGTTTAAATAATGAAATGTATATTTTGAAAACCTATATATCAAATATAATTGGAGGATAATCAAACTTAATTACTTCAATCTTGGCACTAGCATCCTCGGTCATGAATGCATTGACTTGCCAATCCTTTTTACATTGCTTGCCTCTTTTATAAACTTCTTCTAGCCACCTATGTATATCATCAATTTTATTTCTTGAGGATATGGCCCACACAATAGGTACACCAGCCTCTTTTTCATCAAATACAAGTAATGAATATAACTCATATTGCACATGAAGAAATCAATAAATTAAGATTTTAGATAAATTTTAGATGAACTAAACTAAAATATATTAATATAGTTGACATTGGTAAACTCACAACATATTTTTTTGTTGAAAAAGTGGAATCCATTGCTATAATAGAGTTATGTGAATATCTCACCATCATCTCTCGCATCCATGGTGTTTGAATACCTATGATAAATGGAATGTTTTCTCCACTATTGGGTGTTTTATAATAGAAGAAGTTGTCTTTCTCCTCTGCATGCCATAAACTTACACTTTTGGCATCATTTTCATTTTTTTGTGATCAAAGGGAACACACCCTGTTCCATGCATTCATTACATCTTTTCTTAGAAGAAATGTGTCCCTCTTATTCATTAACTTTGTAAGACCAAGATCCAAATAATGTTGCTCACATATTGTGGAAGCCCCCACACCCATCAATAACAATGACTCAATATAAGATTTATATTCATTTGACAATCTCGGTACAACCATACTCCTTGGATCACCAGAAGGGTCATCCTTTCTATGACAAAATTCACCATTAGCATCTTGATGACTAAATTCATTATAAGTAATGATGGCAATATCTAGTCTTCCATACATAACTCTAACACAAAAGTGTGTTTTACAACCCCTTTTCTTTGGAAACCTTGGTAACCTTTGCATATTTGTTTGGGGTTTTCTTTTATTGTCATCAAGTCCAAATGCACATTGATATTTGTAAATACATGTACAAATATATTTATACCTTTATAATCAATAAATTTTAAAAAATTAGAATATTGCATGCTTAATTATTATACTAAATCTAAACAAACCTTGAGTACATCTTGGTAGCATGGTTAGTAGGGTTTGTCAAGTTCATCTCATTATGTTCTTTTCGTATGAATGTTGTTTTTGTACCATCCAATAGAACTTCTCCCTTGACAAAGTGAGACAGTCTCTCAAGAGGGATAGTAGCACATAAATCCATAAATGCATTATGATTTCCAATAGGTGTCCACTCTAGTTGTGCACTTGAAAAATCATTTCCTTCATTGGGGACATCTTGCATAGGTAGTTTGATTAGTGATTTCCATTTAAACTTTGTATCCATTCTGAGAAATATTAATATGGTTAGTGATCCTTAACTTGTTGAAAAATGTTAAAAAAAACTAATACGAATTATTACATATATCCTCAATAAAATAATTAGTATATTGAAATCACAATAAATACAATTATATCCTCGATATGAAATAATTTCACTATACCATCAATGAAATGATTTCTCAAAATTATATTAGAAGTTGATATTATATATTTTATTCTATATTTTTGCAATCTTGTGATCTAGTAATGAGATGCATGTTACTACAAGCCTAGGACACATGATTCATATTGTCCTAATAAGAAAATTCCTCTTATATAGAAAATAAATTTATATAATTTCAAAACCTTTACTGCAAAATCATGTTTTCACTTATACATCCATAGTTATTAAAATATAATTTGATTAGTCCACTAGTCATATATTCTAATTCATCATTATTTATTGTTAACTAATTCATTTATTGTGTCATTAAAGATGATCACTTAATTTACTTTTTAATACTAGGCTTCATCTTATGTATGTACATTAATTTAAGCTTATAATAATTTTGAATGAACTTGAGTACATCTAACATGGGATGTAATTCTCCTGCCTTCCTAGCAATAAATAGATTGATTTATTCTCCTGTCTTCATGTTTGTTCCTTGCTTTCCTTTGGTTGGGGTATCTTCCCTACTTTCCTTCTAGTTGTAGAGTTTCTCTAATAAAACTAGATCATAACTCATAGCATATTTATCTAGGTGAAGTTGTAGAGTTTCTCTTATGATTAAAGTCTATAGGGTTTGAGTTATGGAGTTTCTTGCATGATTTAGTCCACTCAATTTCAACCAATTTAGTGTTTATCCCATGTAGTGTTCATTGCATCATGGCATTGGATCTTAACTCATAGCATTTATATGTTTTTCTTATGATTAAATTTTTCTTATAGCATCTATATCTGAGTCATTTTTCTATCAAGGTCCATAGTGTTCATTGTATCAAGGTCTAGGTCATTTTCACATAGAGAAGTTATGAATTTTTCCATGACTTAAGTCCATTTCATTGTATCAAGGTCTATAGATCATTTTCACATATTGAAGTGTTCATCATTGCATCAAGGTCTAAGTTGTTTTCACATAGTGAAGTTATGGAGTCTTAGGTCATTTTCACATAGTGAAGTTATGGAGTTTTAGGTCATTTTTACATAGTAAAGTTATGGAGTTTTTCATGGATAAGTACATTTAGTTATCAAGCTTTAATTCATTTAGTTATCAAGGTCCATAGTGTTTAAGGTCCTTAGTGTTCATTGTATTAAGGTCTAGGTCATTTTCAAATAGTGAAGTTATAGAGTTTTCCATTATTTGAGGTAATTTCATTGTATCAAGGTCTGGATCATTTTCACATAGTGAAGTTATAGAATTTTCCATGATTAAGTCTATTTAGTTATCAATGTCTGGGCCATTTAGGTTCATTTGCACATAATGAAGTTATGTAGTTTTTCATGATTTTGTCATTTTCATGTAGTGAAGTTATGGAGTTTTCCCATCATTAAGTCCACAGAGATTTCCACAATTAAGTCCATTTAGTTATCAAGGTCTAATGAAGTTATGTAGTTTTCTATGATTTTTCAGTCATTTAGTATAGTTATGGAGTTTTCCCATCATTTTGTCAATCATTTTCACATAGTGAAGTTATGGAATTTTTTGACCATTAAGTCCATTTAGTTTTCTATTGTAGTGAAGTTATGGAGCTTTTCCTTATGGAGTTTATTTCATGATTCAATCCACTTAATTTTAGCCCAATTATTGTTTAGTCCACTTAGTGTTCATCTCATGAAGGTAAAGAAATTGTTTTCTAGTTGAACATGAACAATTAAATCAATAGATAAAACTATCATATTATCCATCATTTATTAATCTAATTTAGGAGAAATCTTTATGGAATTCTAGTCTTATTGACACTAGATCATAACTCATAGCATAACATCTAGGCTATATGTTCACAAGGTGAAATTATAGAGTTTCTTCTATGATTAAGCCCACTTAGCCTTCATTGGATCAAGGTCTAGGTCATTTTCATGTTGTGAGGTTATGGAGTTTTTCCATGATTAAGTCCATTTAGTATCTTGTAATCAAAAGTATCTCATGAAAGATATTGACCCTATTAGGAATCTATTACAACTATATAGTTTATCTATTATTGTTAGGGAACTAGGCCTTATTAGAAGCCTCAACCCTATTAGGAGTTTGTTATTATAATACAAAAGGTACAAGATGAGCCCACTTGTCAAACATGCATATACAACTGTGCAATGCTTATCTATTGGGATGGATAAAAAACCTTTCATTATGTTGATATCTTCTATATTTGACTAGGCTTTGTGGTTCTTCTTTACAATTGTACATACAACTACTCTTCTTTGCTCTTGCATAAAATTCACATCTTTACAAAAACACAATTACCCTAGAGTCCAAATGATGAATGATGAGTTTTCCTTTTTTAACCAACTAAGATCAATTTCATATTTATAAATAATAATCAGGCACATAGAACAACAATCAGGGATTTCAAGAAAACGTTTACAAGCAATGGGCAAGGGACAAAGCAACCTTGCACATGAACAAAAATAGTGCCATAGTATGAATCTAATCCCTAGAACCACTACTATGTATGTTCTCAAAATATTTTTCAATCACACACATAGTCCTAGAAAAGAAAATTTGGGAGCACTAAGATTCTTAGTAATGGTCAACTCTACAGCTTTTGAAATCTAGAGTGGATGAAATCCAATCCTGGTGTATTAGGGTTTTGACATATTTCAAGAATTTAATCAATCAGAGATACTAACAAGATCTGATAACCCAAAAAAAGACTACACCTGTGGGGATTTCCCCTACAAGGACATTTATATAGTGGTTGCTACTACCACATCAAAAATGGCTATTATCGCTTGAGGTACCATCCATGTGGTTGACGCAATAAAGGGAATATCCACTATAGTTTAACCCTCTCTAATCAAAGAAGACTCACAAAGTTGTACCACATGAGGACTTGGTTTGGATTTAAGGGTTCCAAGTTTTTGATGTGCCCGAAAGGGAACAGAGCATACTCCTCTAGCCTCTTCACCTTACCCAAACATAGCAAACAAAATTCTTTGACACACTAATTTGAAATCATATCACCAACTTTTTGGAAAATCCAACAACAAACACCACTAGTCTCAAAAGAGAAAGTACTAGTGGATGTTGAGGATAAACCCAAGTGGAATAGTGAGACAATAATAAATATCCTTCCCTACCTACAAGGGGATCCATCATCAAGAGGATCTTCGCATGTAAAGAAAGTGAATGAAGCCCAGTCTCTCAAGATCTCCCAAATAGTGTTTATAGGGCCTAATTACTATGTGAAACATATATGTGTGAAAGAAAATCTAGATCCAATTTTAGAGCACCAAATGAAGTGTGAATCTATGAAAGCATGTAAAAGCACTCAAGCTAAACACATGAGATGTTCATTTTAGCTCCAAATCCAAGTGTTATAGAGATCCAACAAAATACCTAGTAATCCTTGCAACACATTTTTCTCTATTGTACCTTTCGTTTATGCTTGAACACTTGCTCAAAATGAACAAAGTAACAAGAAAACACAAGATATGAAATAATATACCAAAGCCAAGAGGCATTCCTAGATTAGAGGGAAAATGAAAATTAAATGAAAAGGTGTGACCCACATAAGAGAATGTGCAATTAACATTTAATTAAGAGATGTGGAGCGTAAAACTCCATAAAAATTATAAGATGAGGGGTGTTTTATTTAATTTAAATGTAAAATAATCCTTTTTCTTATAAAATAAAGTGTGTGACATTTATTTAATTATTTCTTTTAAAATAATAATTGTTGCACATAACATTAATAGGGTATACCAACTTCAAAAGACTTCCATACATATAGGCAAAATAAATGCCATGATTGATCCATTTTAGACAAGGGTAAAACCTTTGGAGACCAAAATTATGTAGCTCTTGTGATTCGTATAGAAAGAGAACACAAAATTTACATGGAAATTACATGTGAAGACCTATATAAATGTAGCTATAGAAGAAGTAGGAAGGAAAAGAATAAACACCTAAAAAATATATAGGAGAAAGAGTCTAATATTTCTCAGCTTAGACAAGCCTCTCTGATATAAAAACTCTAGGATAAATTATAAGTACTAACAATGGGAAATTTTTTTGGAAAAGGAGCTATGTACATCTTAGGTCCTTCTTACTTGGGATCAAAGAGAATCTAAAAGAAAAATACCAATCTTTGACAAGAAAGAAAATAATTACATTTTATCTTGTCTTATATACTTTACTTATTTCATTTCAAGGTTAATTCCTTAATGGGGGCTTACCTTTAGCAATTTTTTTTCCTTTTTTGTGTTTAGATGTAGATTTAGCAAATTCAAAATTATAGATCTAAAGGCACAATTGTAGTTGTAGTCCCAAAACCCCTAAATTCATCCCTTTAAGGTATAGTTCACCTCAAGTTCAACCTATAATAGTATAGGTCACTCTGTGTCCAACTTGTTCTTATATTTTTTGTATTTTATTGATAAAAAGGTTCAACTCTTAGATTACAAGATGTTAATCTATTTTCAGTTTTAGTAGAGGCTAAAAGGGTTTCTATAGATCTAAAGTGACTTCCTCTACTAACTCTCAAGGTGAGTGCATCTTCTTTTGTTTTCTTTCATATCACTTACTTTGATACACTAGATATGTTATCTTATTATTTATCATTGCATTAGTGTTTTACTTAACTATCCTTGCATATTTATCACATTTCTTTCTATGCACTTATATATTAATAGTAAGCCCCCCACCCAAAAGGAATCCTAGAATCAACATCTTAAAAGGACCTAGATCTTTTTTTGGCACCCCTTTATCTATTTGGGTTTTTTTAATTAGATTTAAATATTTTAGGGGGTAATAATTTAGGATCCCCCTTTCCAATGTATGGCCCAAAAAAGTGAAAATCTATCATTATTAACAATTTCACATTATACATTTTGGTGAGCCCAACCTTTTACATTTCCCCTTTTCATCATGGTGTTTGATGTCCTTTACATACTATTAAGTTCTCCTCCATATACATTTTGATGAATATAAAAATTTCATCCTTCATACTTTCTAATTTTCTAGTTAGTCATTGTACACATTGGTTCGCCATATACATTTTGGTGAAGTTGATGCTTTCATACTTCATACTTTCTAATTTTGTAGTTAGATATTCATTAAATGCACGGGTTCACCATATCCATTTGGTAAACTTGATCCATCATATTTCCCCTTTTGATCTCGGTACATTAGATAACCTTTATATACTTGTAAGGTATTCAACGAGGGAGAGAATGTTGAGAAATATGAATCTCAACCTTGCAATTTTTCTAGATGGTTCCAAAAATATAGTTGGCAGTTTTCTACATGTCAATTCCTTAAAAAGGTAAAGTTAGTTGTCAAAATATTCCTATATCCATAGTACAATATGGGAGGGACATTTTCAAAGATTAGACCACACATCCTAGGACAATTTTATTGAGAGATAAAAATACACCTTGAAATGTGTGCCAAATTCCTAAAAGATTTAAAATTTAATAATCAATCCCAAGTTTTGAAACTACAAAAATTTGGGACAATAGGTTTGTCATCTTTTTATAGAAATCATTTTTTATATTAGTAATGTATTATCAACATCTAATATAATAAAATTGTTTTATAATATTTCATTTCCCAAAAATACAATAAAGGATGGGAAATAAAAATCTTTCTCACCTTATCATCCTCTTATTCTTTATATTCACAACAAATATTAGTTCTTCATAGAGGATGGAGAATACTTGGGGACCCTAGTCTTATCACCTTTTGATCATTAAGCTCTTCTCACATGTTGTCTCCCATTAATGTCCCTCTTTTGTAGTTTTCTTTTCTTATTTTAAGCCTTTGAAACTTTTATAATTAGGCACATCTTATGCTTTCTATGTACTATTTTTTAATTCAAGAGAAATTAAATATGTGGGAAATTTTATTAAGTAAAGGTGAAGAGAAACAATAGATAGTAGATTGTACCCATAACCCATTGATCCTATTAGATTATAATTTATTTCATATGACTACTTACTTAGATAATTATAAATATAAATTGTGATATAATGTGAAAGTTTCACAACTTTACAAATCTATAAAGTTTAAATTTGATTTATGAGTACAATTTTAATACAAATACATAGATAGATGACATAATTACATGTGAAGCTATAATCATTTCACTACACATTACATAGCCCCATAAGTGCTTGTTCGAATACATTTACTATAACCTTCATAGGTGTTGATAAAAGTCCCTTATAATACTTAATGCAAATAGTTTATAACTCATGGATAGTAGTATAAAAGAAATGCCCCAAGGAGCTCAAACTTACAATCATGTATTTTATACTAGATGATGTAGATGCATGCTTAATTTAAAAACTAGATTTTTTTAATATGATCTAATGTAAATTACTTGACCTAATTTAATTATACTATTTTAAATGTAGAATAATAGATATTATTCTAATTATATGTGTATACTATTTATTTTATTATTAAAACAATCATATTCAACTCATGTTTAATTATGGTTAAAATTGTATCATTTATTTAAGTTTCAGAATCAGTAGATTAGTTATTATCTTATAATTTTGTTTTCAACATCAAAATTTGTCTATTATATTTCTTTGGATTTCCTTTTTTTGAAATTCAACCTTCTTTCCTAGTTTTCTCTAGATCTTATATATCATTGTCAATCATCTCATTTCCATTTCATTAAGTGAAAATTAATTGCACTTGTTCAACATTTGAACTTTTTTTAGTTGTTTGGGTCTTCTCCCTTTTGAATGTGGTAAAAGAAATAAGATCAACACCTTTTTTTCTTCACTTGTGGTGATCCCCATTGTCTCGTATGACAAGAAAAAATAATTTTGGGGCATTATTGTTTGAAAATAAGAGGATTATTTAGTATATCACAAATGTGCATGCTATGATTTAGGTTCAGCAAGATCCCCATGAATATGTGAACAATATTATATGATTTAAAAAAAGTGTAGGTTGAATTAACACTCAAAATATTAGTCCATTATCAAAATGGTACCCTAGACGTATGATTTCATCTTTGAGAGAGTATTGATCCACTATAAAATCTAAGGCAAATGTCATGTTATCATTATCTATTTTATTTCCAATATGTCTTAGTTTTTGTGCCAATCCAATTTTAAATACATTTTTCTAGTATAGATTTAATTATTCTTATCTTCAATCTTATTTCACAAAGTAGCAAGTTAAGTTTTCTAAACTATCTATTTCTAATTATTTCTCATTTATGTAAGCTAGTTTGTGCATACTTGTATGTTAATATGAATAGCATAGGTTAGTCCTAAAGAGATTATATTTTCTATTTCAAATAGATATTAAGAAACCTATAATAGGAATAACGTAGTTAAAAAATCATAAGACATTACTTTTCATTAAAAATATTATAACTTAAATATTGCTAGAATTTTTTTTGATTTATACAATGAATCATTTTGTATATTTGAAAATTTAATATTATACTTACAAACCTTTTCATTTCATTTATTTCATATAAATCTGTATATAATTGTACAGAATGTAATGAGTGATAACATATAGAAAGAGGGATTGATCATGTTCTTTAAAACTATTCATATAATTGTACCAAATGAAAAACAAAAAATATACAAAAAATTCTATAACTAATTTTCATAATGAGATATTATTACAATTCTTAAATAATAGCCACTCCGAAGAAACATAATAAATTAAAAAAATAAAATTATACAACATTTATCAGCAAAATAATATTATGTCTTTTATATATCTATTAGCACTACTCCATATTAATAATAGATTAAAAATATAATTCTAAATATTAATAGAGAAACTAACACATAATTTAATCCAAAAGCTATTATCTTGATTCTTTTAAGAATCAAGATTTAAGTGGATTATTAGTCATTATCGACTAGAATTCCATGATTACAAAAACTGAGTATTAGATTTATATTCATAAATATGGCGGAGAGAGCATTGTTGTGATCGTCTATCCAAATGAGGTAAAAATAAGTATCTGGAGTTTGATCATCTACCTTTCACGGTTGAATGAATAAGTTTTCAAGAAAAGGTTTAAACATATACTAATTGGTAAAGAAATGTAACTTGAAAAACAATACAAATCGCATGATGAATTTATGTACAATATGGAAGCAAAGAAGTCCCGAACGATAACATTGAAAGAGAAAACCTATCCACAGTTACTGTGACCAGATGACAATATACAGTATGCATGTTTGAATTCAACAATGGCTGAAATGCACTACAATGAATAATAAAAAAAATCAAAGCAAAACATGTTGCACACATACCTTTTACCAATGCAGTAGCAGTAAGATTTATGGATGGTTGAGAAGCTTCAGTAGAAGCAGCGATGCAGAACACAATATGCTCCAAACCATAACAGGGATGCATAGAAAGAACAAGAAAGGCAACGTAGAAATGAGTAGGCTTCCTGCTTCTTTTTTTTAAGGAAGTTGGTGTGTCATTGATGGCATTGATATCTCCATGTTGGCATGCAAATCTTGTTTGTAACTGGCAATCCCATCTCGGCATAAATTCCCCACCTTCCTAAACATGTCTGTTCCAAGGGAAAGTACTTCACTATGTCATCGTCAGACATGAGTACGACACTGACGCAGGGTGGCAGGATGGCATGCAGAGGAGGGATATGGCAATGGGGATGGGGCATGGTGGGGCCATACCCAAGGTAGTTGATCCTCCTACCTGGGTAGCCATTGCCCAAGGGCAGCACTTGCGATGTCCTTCTCTCCAGATCCATCATTTAACTTTGCCAATACTGCATTCACCTGTCTTTGAATATCTATGTAATCATCCACACAATATCGTACATCATTATTCCTAACATAAGTTAAGAGTGTTTGGCATTTCCTGTCATGCCTGACCACTACCTTTTTCCAACAGTATTTTGAGACTTTACTGTTTGGAGTTCATTTCTATAGATATGTTGTCTTTCATTTCAGAACTTGGTTATATTTTGAGTCATTTGGAACTCCAGACTTATGATGAACGTATTTTCTGTTCAGAACTAAATTGTTTTGTTTTGAAGGTTACTTAGGATGTTACGATGTGAAACTATAATTGCATATTGTTTGGGTATCGATTATGTTTATTATGTTTCAAACTTGATGTAAACTACATTCTGAGTTGAATAGATATTAGAAAGAAAGTTTTAGTTGTATGTTCAACTTGTTATTGCAAATACAATTGTGTGTTCATATGCTCTATGTGTTTGAATTTGTCACTATATTTTCATATGTGTGACTGAGAGGGAGTTGAATTATCAGTTTGGTTTTGATTATCTAACTTATATTGACTTGGCATTACTAACTACAGTTGGCATTGCATATAGATATACTTGTTTTTGAAAGGGTTTAAATACCCTAAATTGAGATTGGCAAAAACATTTTTCAATTTTCTTATTTTAAATTTTTTTAATTACCTCTTATTATCAAGTAACCCTAAGTGGGTTTCGAATGCCTTGAATAAGGTAAAATGTTCATTGTTTTGAAAAGCCAAAATATGGTGGTGGCATTGAGACTGTCGTATACACGGATTGGTGATGTGTGATAGTGTTTTGAATGCAAGTTAATGTAGGCCTTAATATGACATTTATCACCTAGTCGGCCATTTCATTTTGGTTTAGTGTTGTTGGGTTTTGGCTGAGAATTGGGCCGCTTTACCTTGTGAAGCGAAACACCTGTGAGGTGTTGCTGAAGAATAGGCAACATGGTTGGGAAGAAGCCATATCTTATGAGGTTGAGCATGTTTGTGTTGCACACAGCTTCTATTATTCATTTTGTCAAGGTTTCTCTCAAGTTTATCGATGTTGGCATAGTGGGAAGTGTGGTATTGATTTGGCATTTGGGGCTTTGGAGTTGAGCTGTAGTTCAGAGCATTGAGTTGAGCATTCTTCCATCTACTAAGATTTTAAGGTAGGGGGCCTCTCTTAAACCCTATCCTATTTTTGTTGTGAAGGTTACTCTTTGAACTTGTAAATTATGAATGTTAAAATTTGTTTTGTATGAAGACACATATTGACACCCAAGTGTGGGTGTATGCAGAGTTTGGCAATGAAGTTGTCGAGTTGTGCATATTCCCATACTCAGATGTGGGTATGGTGTAAATACCTTGAAAACATAGCTTGCAATAGAGTTTTGGTTTCATGTTATGGAAATGTATAATGTTATGAAGTTTTTGGCTTCCATAGAGATGAGTTCTGAGTGCTTAAGTTTTCAGTGTATGTATTAATTGATATATGGTTAAACATCGACATCAAACTCTAAGTGTATGCAAAACTCAAGGTTTTGTTGCTAAGTTTAGTATGTACTTAGAATTGGGTGTGAGGATGTTGGAATATATGGTATAGTGTGTTGTGCCTGGGTATATTCTGTATTGTGGAAATGAGATTACATTATGGGTGTCAGCTTTAGTAAAATCCAAACCCAGTGAGAACAAAATTTTGTGGTTTTTATGGCATTTGAGTTATATGAAACCTAAAACGTAGATAAACTATCAAACAAATACAATAAATCGAGGACAAACATTTGGTCAAACGGTTAGCATGAAACTCAAATTAAGCTGTATTAGCAATTGTCAACGTAGTGTTATTGTGTGTTTGATATGCCATCAATAGACGATGTCGTGGAAATATATTGTGTTTGAATTACTTATCATTGGTATTAAGAGAGCATATGATAATTGGAAATTTAGTAAATTGTTGTTATTAACATCAGTCGTGACATTTCGTCAAATAGTTATGTGGAAACTTGAAACAAGTAGAAATATCTCTGCGACAACATAGGTTACTTGTATCTTATGGAAATTGGTAAAAGGGTTCCTGTTATATTAGCTGATGTTTAAATGAACTAAGAACATGATCTGGTTTCATTCAAAACTATATGATAGTTTAAAAATTAGATAGCTGATGATTACTTCAATGGAAAAATGGACATTTAGTTGAATAGTTTGTTTACAACCTTAAAACATAGTTAAATTTCCTTTTTGTCAACTTAGTCTATTATAGTTAATGAAAAACTAAAAGGTACCAGTGGAATAGCCGAGATTCTATGTGAATGGGTATTTTGATTTTATTATGTTTTGAGTTTCGTACGCTGTTGAGATTTTAGTTATCTTATGCTTTTATGTAAGTAGAAATTACAATTTGGAATTTGGAAATTGTTTTCAAATACAAATAGATTTATGATATTTGTTTGATGAAGGTCTTTTAAAATAGGAATATCATATTTACTTTAAATCTATTATCTTTGCCATTTTGAAAGATTAACTTAGTGTATTATGAGAG
Organism: Cupressus sempervirens; assembly: GCA_028749045.1. Taxonomy (NCBI): domain Eukaryota; kingdom Viridiplantae; phylum Streptophyta; class Pinopsida; order Cupressales; family Cupressaceae; genus Cupressus; species Cupressus sempervirens. The sequence goes on from CM053785.1 coordinate 332,527,561, forward strand.
CAAGGTTAAATTGTGTAGTATTAAGATTTGGTAAATATCATTAATGTGATATGTCAATTAATTATATTTATGTGATCTTAATATTATAGTTCTATTCCTATTGTTATAGTAACCTAAATTACTTTTGAAATTGGTAGAATAAGATGTGTTACAAATAGATTAAAGAATGTAGTATCATGTTGTATACTAATTTTATATATGTTGCATGTACATTCTTAGTATATCTAAAATGAATTGGGTGGGTTATTTACATATAAAAGATAATTGGCCTTACCTATGACTTAAACCTATAAGGTTACGTACAAAGAACAAGGCAAATCTCTATTCTGTCATTGACAAGTATAATAGAGAATTCTGTTATGTGTTGACTATGAGCATACCATACATGGATGCAGAATCTTAGTGCCATAACGATGACACCTTAGTATATATATGATTCATTTACGGGTTAATCTTAGTGCGAGTTTAATTTTGCATTGATAAGTAAATGTTTACTTCTTGCATATTAATTTTGGAATTGCACTATGTTAAGTGAATCAGATATCTACATTATGGTTATGTATGTGTTTATTTTATGCATGTATGCAGGTGGATTATGTTTTTCAACTCAGTGTGTACTGAGCCCCCTTTGTGTTGTGTTGTGTTGCATTTCTGTGTGTTTTTCAGGTGCTTTAGGTTGCTTAGTAAGTAGCTAAGGATGAATGTTGAAGTTTCTTCTTGAATCAGTATTTAATTACTTGTAGGGTCCATATGTTGGACATTGGCAAATAAGATTGATGTTGCACTTCATTATTGTATTAAACTCAATTTGTATTCACATCATATTAGATATTTATTTGGATGATATCTTCTTGTATTTGGAGGTTTTCAGATTGAGTGTGGTTCAATCTTTGTACTTGGACTTGTAATAAGTTGAATTTAATATTAAAAAAATTATTACATTCTTTGTGCTTGTTCTTTGTTTTCATATTTCTTGGGTTTTTCTTAGTAGAGCATTACACTTCCCATCCACTTCTTGGGCTAAAATGTAAGCTTGGGCACTCGCTTCTAGATCCCCTGCTTTAATGCTTGTAATATCCCCTTCACTTCTTCCAATCCCATTTATTACTAAAACCTGGGCAACTGCAATTTTGAAGAGTAAACAATCCATCCCCTCTCCTTTCTTTTTGTTGTTAACAATGAGTATTACAGTAAACGCCCATGTATTAACAAAAAATGGTTGTGTAGAATTTGATACTGTTCTTTGGACACCTACTTTTCCTCTCCTCCTTTTAAAACAATGCAGTTAGAAGGCTACAAATGTTGTAGCATTTATATCTAAAATAAGATCATTCTGGTGTATACAGATATTTGATAATCACTTAACTAATGGAGATCCTATGCTATAAAACAATTATTTTCTATATCTTGAAAGTAGTGAATATGATGAAATTATGCTCTAATACTATGGATGAAAGTACACTATGATACCATTGGTGAAGGGGTACTCCACCCCTACTAACTCACAACAAAAATTACAACAATATGGAGACAAAGAGATGACAAAATTCTTCATAAAGCATCCATTAATACTTGAAATTTATTAGAATATTCTTCACATGAGAGAACTCCAAATTCTTACAATATGAGAGAGCTTCCAAACCAAGAGCTTCCAACTAGCTTGCACCCCAAGAGCTTCACCAAGAAGATCTCCAATCCAAGATCTTATACACTAAGATCCTTCACCTCCAAAGCTTCTATACAAGAGATTACACCATGAGAGCTTTTACTTGAAGAGCTTTACTACAAGATATTGCACTTGAAGAGCCTACACTTGAAGAGTTTATCCTTGAAGAGCTTCATACCATTGACTAAGGGCCAACCTTGAAACTTGATAAAAAAATGCTCATATGCTTTGCTTAAATAGGAACTTACCATCCAAGGCATTACAAACACAACCAATGTGGGCTAAAAGGTAAATACAACTACCTTAATACATATATTAAATTCCCACCCAAATACAACTAAGCACCACCATGTGGCCCAATTAGAAAATTACATTTCTTTGGTGGATCACAGTAAATATTAAATACATGATTTAATGAACTTTCCACTAACCTCTAAAATGCCACATACACACCTCAATAAATGAAATAAAAACTATTTTTATTATTTTTCTATTTATACCACCTATGCACCTTGAAAATAGAAATTCTTCTTTTTTCCTTGTTTTCTATTTTCTATTTTTTATTATTTCTCTTTCTATTTTTGTCACTTTCTCTCTCCTCCACAATTTTTTTAATTAAATTTATAAATTTGATCACACCCCTTTTTCATAATGCAAGATGCTCCTACATCAAAATATCTTGTCCCGAGAGTGTTCCAATTACTTTTGGACACTATTATGCTCTGCCTCATCTCATACAGAACAACATTAGATCTAAATCATATGTGTAATTTGCATAGCTACATCCTTTCTTCATTTAATTGTGTGTTTTCTTTGATGGAGAAGTCAATTATGCGGATATATTAGATGTATATCATTAAGTCTCATTTTTTATGGTGTCTATTTATTCATTTAGTTTCTAACAAGCTTTATATTTTTATTTATTTGGACAGAAGCTAGGTTATGTATCTTTCATATTTATATTCATCAACTATATATGTATCTGTTTATAATAATTATATATTCTTATTATTATTATCTAATTTTATTGAAATCTTCCTAAATAATAAGAAAAATGGTTGTAGTAGTATATCAAAATTGTACACTTTTCTATTGAGTATGATTTATATATTAACAAGAAAAATTCTAACATTTCTTTAAAATAAATGAGGCTCCTTCAATATAACCCTACTTGCATACCCCTTGTTAAATAGCACAAGTCTCTAACATCATATTATCTATTTTGCTATTCATGCTCCTAAAACCTATCTTTTATTTCCTTTTGGAAAAATCTAAGCTCTATATCTCTCATATGTATAGCAATAATCACCTTTTTTTACTGTCAACTTTTTTTAGTTTAACCTTATAAAACAATAAAAGTATAGTAGCTATATACCACAATTGTTCAATCTTGTGAATAAGATAAGCTCATTAACAATAAAAAATTCAAGAGTTGGAACTCATATGCAAGACTTATTCAATGCTTCCCTACTTGTGTATCCTTTTTTAGAATGACATAGTTCACATGTCCATACAAAATGACTTTATCTACACAACTGGGACATAATCTTTGAACTTATCTTAACTCATAACCATTACTTGATAGGTTATGTTTGTAGTTCAATTTATATACAATAATATAATACCTTAATAAATTCTACTGAATGACAACTCCACACTAATAATAGTATCGGCAACATTGATCCATATAGTGATAAATTTGTAAAGTGATTAGTTCATTTACACAAAATTTGTCCACAATGAGATTAGTTCATGTGTATGTCACATATAATTGACTAATCCATAGATGCATCACAACCAGGTTGTTAAAAGAGAATGCTTTGAAATTATAAATATCTTTTATTTTCTTGGTTCATTAGTATATAAACCTTTAAGTACACTATAGAGCAAGACAATCTTTAAATCCAAGATTAATGTCAACTACAATTATGAGAAAATATTGTTTCTTTTTACTATTAGCAACAAGATCAAAAAGCTTATAGAAGGTTTATTCCAAGCTACATAAGGTCTACCAACTACATATAACCTTTCATTAGCAAACATTGCATTGTTGTTTAAAATGATTGAAATGAGGTAAAAGGAAGATAGTATATTGTGTTATTAAATAAATTTAATAGGTTTCACTTTTTCTTCTTAAAAGTTAGGATCATTCAACTAACCAACAAGTTTGAAAAATGTGCTAGTTGATATTTTGTTTTTTGAATAAAATGAAAGCATATTATTGTGTTTAATGTTAAGTTATGGCAACTTCTATTGTAAATCTTTGATTTGGTAAAATGTTTTCAATTTGGTTTTCATATGTTATAGGACACAAAAAATGTGTATCATTAATTAATTATATTTTATTCTTTTTAGAAGCTGAAGACAACTCTATTCAAAGCGTATGTTGAGCTGATAGAGAATATTTGAGAAAACTGGCAGCAATAGTGAAAGAACCCTTTATTTTAAGCATTAAAAAGTCACAGATCCAAATGTAAATTACCCCTTGTGGAATCAAGTGTAAAGCATGATTTAGGAGTTCTATTGTTTCTACCACCAAGGGTATTATTTATTGAAGATATTAGCACCTTCATTCACAACACAATGGTAGTATTAGGTAATGTAGAGATTGAGAAGATGTATAATGAATCTAGCTATGTGTAGATAGAATACTAAGAGATGAGTTTAACAAAGAATGGATAAGATATGTTTTGACTTGTGTACATGATGGGTCATTTTGGATTGATGAGGAAATACTGGTTAAAATCACAAAGGAGATCATTCATAGGGTAACAGGGCATCAACAGAAGGAAAGGAATGTCCCCTACAAGTTAGCATTATGAACTATCTAAAGAAAATCACTAAAACCACTTCAAACAAGAGTGCAATGGTAATTGATAAATTCAAGAACAAGGGTACTAGACTTGTAGAGGTGACCATGTTGGTCTCAGATTGGTTTTGAAAATTGAGTGTTAACACACTTAACCAATTTTCACATAGAAGCTAAGTGACTTCAGGTGCCAAGCATGATATAGGTGTCGAGTGACTTTAAGTGCCGATTGAACCATATGAGTTGAGTGATATGTAGGTGTCAAGTCATAGTTGATGTTGAGCAAGCCAGAATGCAATAAGTGTCGAGCAAACCAAAATCATAAATGTGTCAAGCACTAGTAATCCAATATGTGCCGAGTAATATAGAATCAACATATGAGTTTGTGCCTTTAAAAAATTAGATGTAAACCATTTTTTGAGCTGACATAGAAGGATCTTGAAGGATATTAAGATAAGAATGAATCTTTTATATTTCTTGTGCAATCAACATGCAACCAATAAGAAAAGTGCAAGAAATGAGCAAGAAATAAAGATTTAATATGGACTGTGGATTCATATCTATCCCTAAGTCTTTGATATCTTTAAAAGGAGGATGAAACCCCATTGTATGTGTAGATGAGAGTAGTGTAAGGGTAAACTATAATGAAACTTAGTGGGAAGAGTGAAAAGACTTAGAGAAAAAGAGTAGCATTGTAGTATTTAGTTGATTAGAATAAAGCATCAAGATTAGAGAGAGCAGGTCAAGTGCCTAAATTCAATAATCAAGGATTGTGAGCTATCAGGATTATTAGTCTAATACTCTCTAGCAATTGTATTAGAAGGAAAATCCTATGTTGATAGGTTAGCTTAACAACTAGGTTGTAGATCCTTTGAAAATGTGATAAAATCCTTTAATAGGGTGACACTTCATGTAAAGTGTTTATAAATCCTTTAAATAGGTCACTATTGATACAGTGTAAAGTTTTTAACAAGGTAGAACTTTAATAGGGTAGACCATCAGAAGTGGTCAAACATTATTGCTACAGTGATTTTGTGGGTATCATCCCCACCCTAGTTTTACCTTCTCATTTTGGAGGGCTTTTGGGTTACCAAATTTGGTGTTATGTGTTTTGATGCATGTGTTTACTTTATGGTTGTGTGATATGTTTATATGCATAATGTTTATTTTTAGTTAAAAGTTTTTAAGGTTAATAAGTGTGATACTTCTGATTCACCCCCCCTCTCAGAAGTATTCTTCCCATTTGATTATTCTAATAATTGGTATCAAAGCCAAGGTTATAGAAAATATTCTAAAGATGGAAGTCTTCAAACTTGGGAAGATTATAGAGAATTAGGTGATTGATGTGCACCTCTCTCTACACAACTTGGAGGAAGCCAAAGAAGAATTAAGAAAATCCTTGAAAAGAAGGAAGGATATAGCCATAGCTGAAAATGACACACACTACAAGGAGATTGATACCACAAAAGTATTTTCCAATGGAGATTTCAAAGAATTTGATGCAACAATAACAAAACTAATGGAGAAGAATAGAGCTCAAGAAGAAGAAATTAGAATACTCAAGCTTGAACAAGAATCATAAGCCGTAACACTTTGTGAGGTAACTGGATAGAAGAAAATAGCCATTAAAGAAAAGGCTATGATAGAAGATGACAAGAGAAATCTTACCAATAGACTGGAGGAAAATACAATTGAGTTTGAAAGAATCTCAAACATGTAGTTGGACACCTTAAGTCAAATGATGAATGCAAATCATGAGCTGAATATGAAAGACATTGAGATCTCTACACTAAAGAAACATAATGAAAAATTTCAAAATGACCTAAAAAAAGAGAAGGAGGTTGCATAAAGTTTCAACAAACCAAATGAGGTTATCAAGTACTTTGAGCAACTATTGAAATCACCAAGGGCTAGTAATGATACTTTAGGACTTGGTTACACCAACATTGAACAAGGAGAATCATCCAAGACTACAGAAGGAAGGAGCAACAAAGGTAAAAACACTATACCCACTTATCATTTCTATGGTAAAAAGGGACACACTACTAATGTATGTATGAGCAATAATGCCTATCGGCACGATAAGCCTAAGAATGTAAGCTGCTATCACAAGTGCAAAGAGCAAGGGCATCAAGCACATGAATGTATGACTAGGACTATTAGTACACCAAAATTTGAAGGTCACTACTACAATTTCAAGAAGTATGGACATAGAGCTTTTGAGTGTAGATCAAAGCCTATGTGGACATCAAATTAGACAATAAGAGAAGGTAAGCATGGTCATCACTACAATTGGGACTATAACACCAGGTATAGTTGTCATTACTGTCAGGAATATGGACACATTCCTAAAAATTGCATAAGAACACATTTTAGAGGGAACTATAGCAAATGGTTAAGTAAAACCACATGTTTCAGTTGCTTGAAGACTGGTCATATTAGCAAGAATTGCCCAACAAAGTCAAAGGCACCAGTCAACAAAGGAAAAGAGAAGGTTGATGTGGAAGACATCAGAGGAAAAATGAATAAGACATGGAAGAAGAAAGATGAGTGTAGCTCATCAAATGAAGGGATCACTTCACCTAATAGGTCAAGTGGTCACACCTCAACCAATTAAGCATGAATAGGTGTATGGGACTGATATACAAAGCTATATCAAACATCAGTCCCAAGACAAACAAGCATTGCAAAGAATAAAATAGCATGAGAAAAGATGCAAAGTTAAAACTTAAAATTTTTGCAAGTGTTGTTGAGTTGTCCTTAGATGTTGAGTAAATGTTAGTGGATGCCGAGTAGTTAGTTGCGACCAAGTTTATAGTTGATGCCAAGTTGGGTAATCTCAGTGGAAGCTAAGTGAAGAGTAAATATAGTGGGAGACAAGTAATGGAAAACCAATAGAAGCTAAGTTATGTTAAAATATTTGAGAGCCAGCTATATAGCTATATGCACAAAGCATTTAATGCTAGGTCCAAAAAGATTATAAGGTCAAATTTTTGATCATTTCTCATCATTTGAATGCAGAGCAAGAATGAGAAGAGTGCAGAAGTGATTGATGAAAAACATTGAAGCCTTTTGCATGGATTTTAGCATAGATCAAGCAAATATTTCATCAATCTAAGGTATTCTTCAAGCATTGAGTTATGTAGTCATAAAATTTTATATCTTTTGAAACCTTAGATTTAAAAAATGGCATCCAGTTCTAAAAACCCTAAGGAAAAGGAAGGTTTTGATGTTCCATTGGTTAGTAACGAGGTCAAACAACTAGAGTTTAGGCCAATTCTAGAAGTTGCTTATAAAAATGACACTATCAACACATTATCCATGATTCCACCCAAAGTTATAATGGTGTAGGATGTAAGGAAATGTTACAATTGCAAGATAGGTGCAATAGGAGACCTAGAGATTTTTCAAGCATATGATAAACTGTGTGAAAATTGAGTGCTTAAAGAAGAATTTCAAATATTTGAAAAGAAGGGTTTAACCCATGCCCTAGTTTACCCCATAGGTTTTAAAATTGAATGGATACGAATTGTTCTAAGCAAGATACATAATGGTTTTTTATGGTTGGAAGGAGGACCTATCAAAATAATGAAGAGGATAGTGCATAGGCTTACAAGTTTTCCGACCCTAGATCAGAACAAGACCATACAAAGTGATTCAAAGGAAGTTATGGAAAAGAACATTGGGCCTAAATGAAACAAGAGGGGCATGACCATTGATATAATCATAGATCCCTTTTAGGGCTTTTATGTGAGAATCATTTCTCACAAGTTCTATCAATCAAGTAGATTGAATAATGTACCATTTATTGCTATGGATGTGGCATATAAACTTGTCAAGAAAGATCATACATATAATCTAGTAGAATTGTTATTGCAGCAAATCATGGAGAATCTAGGAGCAATTAGAAGATCTAAAGGTGTTCAATGTAAGTTTGGATCAGTTCTTGTTTGCATATTCTTCTATATTTTGGAAGAATTCCCCTCTTTTGGCAAAGTTATCTGGAAATTAGATAAGTTAGCCATTACTCAAATTAATGAGTATATTGAGAAAATGGGAGACAACTTTGACTCTCTTACTAGTTATTTTGAGGATTTCAAGAAATCCATGAAGCAAAGACTAAGGATACCAATTTCCCTAGTGGATCAGCACATCAATGATATTTTCTTCTTAGTTGACATTGATTATAATGATATCCAAGTAGTAACTCCAAGGGTTAGATGGCTAAGACTATTAGGATATGAGATAAACATTGATGAAGCATTAACAACAATCATAGCATTGCTTGAAAAGGAGATTGATAAGGAGGCACCCCACTTTGGGACATATGATGTTGTGTTTACCAAGGTGGATATGGAGCTGAAAACTACTTCCACTTTAAAGAAGAAAGATAAACTGGTGAGGAAACTAAAGAAGAAATTTGGAGAAGGCATTGAAGGGTCAGTTGAGGAAGAAGAAGAAGAATATGAGAGTGAAGAAGATGAATAGGGGCAAGGACGACTGGAAATAACTCAAGTCTTAGGTGAGGATAAAGAAAAGGAAGAAAGTGCAAAGGAAGAAGAAGTCAAGGAAGCACCATCTCAAGTCAAGCTCGAGAAAAGGAAAGCTTAAACTCAGCCTATAGCCTAGCCCAAAGCCAAGAAGGTTGCCAAGACAACCCAAGACAAGCCAACACCAATGACACGAGCCACTACAAGGGCCTCAACTCAAAAGGCCAAGGAGAGAATGAAAGAGAAGAAGAAGGCTACTGAGTAGACTGGTCAAGTGCAAAAGAAACCAAGAAGAAAACACATTGCACAACTAGAGTCTAATGATAAGGAAAGAATAGAATTAGAGGACATCAGCCAGTTTAGAGTGTGAAGTCATCCTCCCAAGTCACATATTGATAAAATTTGTGAAAATGTTAAGAATATAGAATTCTCTTATTTGAAAGTATTAATTTCAATAAATTAAGTAGAGTAGATCAGAATAAGATAGAAGATGCAGTATATGCCATGATGGTAGAATTCAAGAACACACCTCTTGAATTAGATAACACTATTCCCAAGGATTTATATGAAATTATTAATAATAAGTGGCACTATTGCTTGAAGATGGAAAAAGAAATAAGAGAATCCACATTAGCACAAGTGATGCTAGAATTGACCAGAGGTCAAATTGTTAAGGCTAACAAGAAACATGGGGGCAAGTTTGCACCAAAATATAGAGCCTTTTAGCATTTTATAAAATAAAATTGAAGAAGTTGTCAATAAGTCCACAAGATTGTGGAAGTCAATATATAATTTGATAGATGACAAGGATGGAGAAGAAGAGAAGGACATAGAAGCAAATAAGGCTAAGGCTAGTGAGAAGGAGAAGGAAGAGAAACAAAAGGAGGAAAAGGAAATAGAAAAAGGAGAAGAAGAGAAGAAAGAGGAAGAGGAGAAAGAAAAAGGTGAAGAGGAGGAGATAGAGAAACAAGATGAAATGGCAACAGGTGATGAGAAGCAAACAAATCAGAGTGTGCAAGACACAGAATTGCCACCCCTAGCCCTCCTCATGTCATCACCACATCTGTAGACACTATAACTATGAAAGATGTTCGCAAAAAAGATTGTCAGAACATCAATCCACTAACTACAAAGGATCTCAAGAAGATCCTTCATCAATCAACACTACAAGCACAATTATGCACAAATCCTGTATTGGTGAGTGTGGATGAGTTACAAAAAGTAGTAGCAGATCCAATTAGAGACAAGATGAATCCACAAGAACCACCTTTTACCATCTCTACAACTACTAGTGGTCAACTATTAATGCTTCCACCACCATTTCCAATAGTTGAATAGGTGATACAATGTAGCAAAAGCTAAGTGTAGAAGCAGATAAAGAAACAACAAGGAAAATAGGACAAATCACTACATCTGATCCTACAGTTCAAAGACAAGGTACACCCCAACTAGTTGTAATTGATCAAGGAAGATTAGATGAGGAAAATGGCACATCAAAAGAAGATAAATAGGCTTCCATATAGACATTGGTTAATCTACCAACTATTGGCACTCCTACACAAGTCCTTCAGAAGTTGAGTACTGATGTAATGCCATTACAAATTTTTGCACCAGGCTTGAGCTCAACAAAGGTGACAAGGGTGCTTCACTATGGAGACCTTGAGTTAGATGAAGAGATAGTCATACCTAGTTATGACTCAAAAATAATAAACATTGAGAAAATTAATGAGATGCAAGAAGCCTTGAGCTAGAGAAAAAGGGAAGAGATACTCATGAAGGAGTATAAACAAAAGCAAGCATTACATGAGATTAAGGGCATCTTTTTGGATGCTTTCAGCTTGCAGTCACCTGATGAGACTAAGCCAATAATGGAACAATTGTCAAAAATTGTAGAATAGGTGACCAATGAAGACCAGAAAACCAATGTAAAAGTCATGGAATGGTATGAGAAGAAATTCCAAGGGAAAGTAAATAAGAAAAGAGCCAGTGAAATAACATTGTCCAAGGTTGAATTGGTAAAGAAAATTGACAAAGTCAAAAAGGTGCTTGAGAATGTATTCTCATTGTACAAAAAGTTGTTTGAATTTTCATACTTCACACAAGAGACAAGCCAAAGAATCTTGAGCTTGGAGAGAAATTTAAAGATTTATAACACTCAACTCCCGACAGATCCATCTCAAAGTGAGAAGTATTTTTCTCAAACACTTCAGACACAGAAAGAATCAGCTATGATGATAGCTAAAGAGGCCAACATCAAGGCCAAATTGATGCAAATATAGTCTTCCATAACCCCACACTTGGAAGTACTCCATAAAGAACAAGCTTATGCTGAGAATGTGCTAAACAAAGATCCTAATCTTTCTACTATGGAAGGACTTGTACATCTTGTTGTAGAGACTTCAATCTAGCACAAGTCATTGGAAATTGCTTTGAATAATTGGGATGTAGCTCTTAAGATGATTATGGAGGTAAATAGTACATTTTTGGTGAAATATGGTCTTAACCCTTAGCACCCTCTAGCATTATTGTTAAAAAGGGGGAGATATGAAATAAAGGGAAGACTAATAACTAAGGGGGAGAATGCTAAATAATTACATTCTTTCATTCTTTTGGAGAATGAAGGGGGAAAGATTGTACATATCCTATGATAACCAAAAAGGGGGAGACATATAAAAGGGGGAGATATGAATAAACATTTGCAAGTGCAAAACAAGAACAAGTGAAAATAGAACAAACACAACAGGTCAGCAAGTAGGCATAGGAAATAGAAATAGGCCAAAGGCAAAGAGTATTAGATACATCAGCATGAGGAAAATTCAGCACAAGAATTTTGGTTACAGGAATAGAAATGGCACATTAGCTCAGGGGGAGTTGTAATAATTTTGAGGTATATTGTTCTTTACAAAATTTTGAACAATTTTTTTTGAAATTTTGTATATATGCCAAACAGATTGAATAATGTACTCATAAGATCAAGCATAATGCTTAGTTAAGTGTTTCTGACATTGATGTCAAAGGGGGAGATTGTTGGTCTTAGATTGGTTTTGACAATTGAGTTTCAACACACTTAACCAATTTTCACATAGAAGCTAAGTGACTTCAGGTGTCGAGCATGATATAGATGTCGAGCATGATATAGGTGCTGAGTGACGTTAGGTGCTGAGCATGATATAGGTTCTGAGTGACTTCAAGTGTTGAGTGAACCATATGAGCTGAGTGATATGTAGGTGCCAAGTCACAGTTGATAACAATAAAGCCCAAATGCAATAGGTGCCAAGAAAACTAGAATCATATATGTGTCACGCACCAATAATCTAATATGTACCAAGTAACACAGAATCAACATATGAGTTTGTGCCTTCACAAACTCAGATGTAAACCATTTTTTGAGCTAACATAGAAGGATCTCAAAGGATATTAAGGATAAGAATGAATCTTTTATATTTCCTATGCAATCAACATGCAACCAATAAGAAAATGGAGTAGGCATGCAACCAATAAGGAAAGTGCAAGGAATGAGTGAGAAATAAAGATTTAATATGGATCATAGGTCCATACCTATCCCTAAGTCTTTGATATCTTTAAAAGGAGGAAAAAACCCCATTGTATGTGTGGATGAGAGTAATGTAAAGGTAAACTATAGAAAAATTTAGTGGGAAGAGTGAAAAAACTTAGAGGAACAGAGCAACATTGCAATATTCAGTTGATCAGAATAGAGCAAAGGCATCGAATAGATATCAAATCTTAGAGGATCTAGATGAGAGAGAGAAAATCAAGTGCTTGAATTCAACAATCAAGGATTGTAATCTATCAGGTTTATTAGTCTAATACTCTCTAGCAATTGTATTAGAAGGAAAATCCTATGTTGATAGGTTAGCTTAATAGCTAGTTGTAGATCCTTTGAAAAGGTGATAAAATCCTTTAACAGGGTGACACTTCATATAAAGTGTTTGTAAATCATTTGAATAGGTCACTATTGATATAGTGTAAGGCCTTTAATAGTGTAGGACTTTAATAGGGCAGACCATCAAAAGTACTAGTCAAACATTATTGCTACAGTGATTTTGTGGGTATCATCCCCAGCCTAGTTTAACCTTCTCATTTTGGAGGGTTTCTGGGTTACCAAATTTGGTTTTATGTGTTTTGATACACGTGTTTACTTTATGGTTGTGTGATATGTTTAAATGCATGAAGTTTATTTTCAATTAAAATTTTTTAAGGTTAATAAGTGTGATACTTCTGATTCACACCCCCCCCCCTCTCAGAAGTATTCTTCCAATTTGATTATTCGAACAGATCATTGGATACAAAGTGTATCAATCCCACTGCCCCAACAACATGTTGGGTACAATCATATATATATATATATATATCCCACATGATAGGTAGTCAAGAAAAATAATACAATTTATCAAGCATGGTTGTCAATCAACTAAATGTAATATGGAACAATTGAAGAGAGACTTATAGCAAGACATCAAGTATGGTTCACTACTTATGTACATTCATTTATATGCCAAGAAATTTCTACCTAGTATGGGAGAGGTTTTATGGAATGAGAATAGGACAATTATTTATCAGATTAATGAGCATTTTGAGAAGCCAGGAGGAGAATTCAATAATATTTGTTGGCATACTTTAAAGACTTTCAACTCACAATGAAAGAGCATGATTGGATCCCTAAATTTCTATTGGGAAGGTATAGAGATAGTTTATATTTTATAGATGACACTAATCATTGTAGGATACAACCAATTGAGCCAAAAATAGTTGTTTCATTATTGGATTGTGAGGTTACAAGATAAGAAATTTTTAGGTATGTCAACTACATATTAAGTTCTCTAAAGGATACTTTAGCCACTAATTTACGTACATATGAAGAAGTTTTTTAGTAGAAAAGTACTAGAAGCCCAAGCACCAAAAAAGATGAAAAGGATGAAGAAAGCCTTAGAGAGACAACATGAAACTATAAGAAGATTATCTGTGTAATAGGTCACATAAGACACAACATCATTACAATTGTAAACTTTTGAGAAGAATAAGAAGAAAGGAAAAAGAATTGAAAAACCATAAGAGACAACTATCTTTATTAGTGAACAAGAGGAAGAGAAGGAAGAAAAAAGTAAAGATGACACTACGAGAACTCTTGAAGAGGCAGTGCAAGAAAGAGTCATTAGGACCAACAAGATAAAAGTGTTTAAAAGAAGCACAATACAACCTTCAGTAGTTAAAAGAAGAATCACCTAGAGTCAAGTCAAGACTCTCCCAACAATGAGAAAATAAAAAGTTCAATTTGAAAGAGAGGTAAGTTCATGAGGGAGAAAATCTAGTAGAATAATGTATAAGATTCTAACATACCCCAAGGAACTAACACAATATATTATTGACACAAGATTGGTTGAGAAGATGGATCCCACAACATTTTCAAAATCATTGAAAACTATAAAGAAAATGGTTCAAGGTTCATTGATTAAACATTTTAGAGAATATGGGAAATATCCATAAGATGTAAAGGATAATGTTCCAAAGGAACTATACACTGCATTATTAGTCAAGTGGAACTCTATGCATCACAAAGTGGAGGAATTGAGGAAGAAAGTACTAAAAGAATTGCATCCTAATTTATTGATAAGTGACATTGAAGTGTGGATGGAAAAGTATAGAAATGTATTTAGGACAAAGGTAATAACATCCATGGTACTGGTAGATAAATAAATAAATTTTATTGAAAATATTAAGGAAGTATGGATTGAAGAACTGTTGAAAGATTAGAATTAGGCCTATCAAGAGGATGGTACTTCAAACATAGATGATGTATTTACTATAAATGAGTTAATTAGTAACACACCTATTGCACCTAAGAAGACATCCAATAATGAGAAATCAATTATTGAAGATATTACTAGTAAATAAGGAGAATCTAATAGTGAAACTAACATACAAGAAAATATGGCACAAGAAGAGGTAAATATTTAAGAGACTAGAAGAGGCATTTTTACCAGTGTTGAGAAAAGAGGAGAAATAATTGACAAGGATACAATTAGCCAACATTCATTTATACCAGAAATCACTATTATTGTGTAATCACTTGAGTTATCGAGTTATACATTCATATCTATAGAAGTATAGAGTACAATGAGCAAGCAAGATGATATCTTGAATATGAATGAGAAGAACTCCACACTAGTTGAACAACAACACATGCCCCCAGTTACACAAGCACTAGCAACAATGAAAGATCATGTTGGAAAGAAGGAAACATGACTCGGGAAGAGAACCATAGGATCTCAGAAACAAAGAAGAACAATGTAACAATGAAAGTTCTTAGTCAAAAAGTTAAGGTGAATCTAACCTAGTCACTATCAGAATAGAGAAGAAGGATGAGAAAGGATAAGTTGATGATGATAATGAAAAAGATAAAAATGAAAATAAAGATCACAAAGAAGGTAAGAATATAATTTATGTGAAGGGTAAATAGAAAAGAGAAGCTGATTAAGAAGAAGAGGAGAATAATGATCCACTTAGTGATGACCCCCAGTCTGATATTTTGAAGAGTAAAGGTTCAAAAGTTGAAGAGAAAAGAGAAAAAATATTTTAGATGTGTCTTGGGAGTGAAGATAGAAATTAAAAAAATGAGGCCAAAGAGAATAATGAAGTAGGTACTAAATAAGACACATTACTTGTTTGAGCATCTCATGGTAGATGTCATTGTAAATAAGGATAAATTTGTGCCAAGGGAATTAAAAGTCTATCTAAACATGATGGAGGTATCAATAATAGATTTGGAGTATCAAGTAGAAAAAGAGGTAGAATATAAAGTATGAGGAAGAAAAAAACAAGTTTTGTGAAATAAAGTTGCAAATTTGAAAGGCAAGTTAAACAAAGCATTATTTTTGTATAGGATATTTTGAATAAAGTCACTACAATGTACTCTATACTATGTGATTCTAATACATTTACTATAGAGATCAATATGATCTTTATTGGCATTCAAAAGGAAATAATTAGTCATATTAGAGGTTATACTCCCCAGTGAATGTTGTAAAATATTTAATAAGGCTTAAGGAATGAGTTGCAAAGGAACAAGGGCTTACAATAGAAAAGGAGAAGAGAATTTCCAAAGTTTTGGAATTGCAACAAATGTCTAGTTTGTATATTGATGTTATGAAGCTTAACCTAGAAAAAGCACAAAGAATTATTGAAATGCTAGATGTATGTATAGTAGAAGGTTTGGAAAGTTTTGCATCAAATTTATAGAAGCATATTCTCACATTGACCTCATTGAAGAGCACTTGTGATACCTTAGCGTTGTTCATTGAGATAAGGTATATAGCCATTATGGTAAAATTGTAGATTGTCTAAAAAATTATTGGACATTCTATTATCATGTTTAGTGGATTTGATTAGCATAGAAAAAGGAGATAAGTATATCAAAGAAGTAACATAAAAGAGAACTATATATGTGTGTGTATGTATGTATTGTTGGAATTAATTTAGAATAACTAAGAGGGGGAGGGGTGAATTAGTTATTCAAGGTCCACATGTATAAATAAAACTTTTCACCATTTAGTGAACCCTTTAAGCATTCATTAGCACACTTAAAACAATGATTTATGTGGAAACCCAATTTTGGAAAACCACCAGTAACATGCTTCTCCTTTTCACTCTTTTGAACTGATGCCCTATGAAAGGCCAACCCTATTAAAGGTTACAATACACACTATTAAATGTGACCCGATTAAGGGATTTCATTCATGTTGTCAAAAGTGAGCCTTGTTAGAGGACTTTAGCCATTCACTTGGAATGCCACCATGTTAAAGGATTTTCTAATGATTGTTAGATCAACCTTACTCCAAAGGATTTACCCTAGACTAATACAATTGTTAGAGAGTAATAGTAGAGCTTTGATCTGATACAACTTACACCTTCACTTGCAAATTATAGATCTCTATTAAGTCATCAATTTTTCTTGGCATCCACTAAATATTTCTTTCACTCGGCTCCAACTAACTTTCTATTTGGCTTGCACTAACTTTTCTTGGCACCTACTATCCACTCTGTCAAGCTTGGAAGACAAACTTTGTTTAACTTATTCTTCTAAACTTTCTAAGTGTAGCCAACCATTTTGTAACCTTAAGTAGATCCATCAATACATTATATCATCATTGTCTTAACTAATTCATGTACTTCATTACATAATCATTACTCAACCTTTCCTGTAGGTGCTTTTGTTATATCTTGTTGATCAAATCCTCCTCATCAATCAACTAAGTGATAGTACTTGAATCTTATAAGAAATTGTCTTACCAACAAATAGGAAGTTTGACATCAGTGACAAAATAATGATTGAAACACATAGTCTTCTTCCACAATCTCCTTCTTAACAATCTCTTTTTCAATTAGATTTCAATATGTATATATATATGTGTGTGTATGTATGTATATGTATGTATGTATAGATACATACATACATACATACATTCATACATACATACATATATATATGTATGTATGTATGTATGTATGTATGTATATATTGTTGGTAAACAGATTTGTCCTTCTTGTTCCTTATGACAATATGACTCTCAATGCCCGAATGCTGAACAACATCTACTGACAACAATTGAAAATCCATCTTCTAATTACTAGCTTCTCTTTGAATTGGTAGGTACAACTCCCTATGTGAATGATGTTCAAGGTATTATGTTTTGTTCCTAAAACTAATGCAGGGTATGCTCTTAACCTGCGAGCAGAAGAGGAAAACCAAATAAAGTCTAACCAGAACTTAATTTAGGCAAGAAAATACTTTCTTATCTACAACCTAATCTATGGAATCCAAAAATCCTATGAATTCATAAATCAATAACTATCTACAAAAATTTAAATGAAATGATTAAGAACTTTTCCTAAATCTTTCCCTGAATCTCACAAAGCACAGCCTACTCTGATTAATTCATATCCCCATTACAAAAAGAATGAAGCATCATTCCTTTCTTCCTACAATTCAGATTTAAAAGAAAGACGCATAGAAGAAATAGGCTAACTAAATGGAATAGAAATTATTGACATAAAACACTCTTCTATTGACTCTACAACATCAAGTCTATTACATCAACAATTTGCCCTCCCTTGCATTTGCTTTTACAATAGTTTATATAGAGATTACAATATACGATCTTCATGAGAATGTGAAGTGTTTCAAATTCTAGAATTTGAAAAGTCTGAAGCCAAGAACTTACGAAGATATAATAAGAGGAACCAAAATGACACCTCTTGCGAGCTGATTTATGTGTTGATAAATCTCAAAAGATAAAAGAATGTGCCTGTGATCCATCTTTGAAATGTTTTCTATGACACTTTACTTTGCCCAATTCCTTCTTGATTTTCACTCTATGTAAAACCAAAATAGTCATCATCATAGTGTTAATCCTACTGATAAAATGTCACCATTAGCTTGGGAATCGATATACAATTCCTTCATGATATTAAATCTTTGTGGTAAACATTCAAGGAGTTAATGATTGCCTTGCCAACCTCTAGGTACCATGGATCTCTGGTTGCTTGATATAGAAATAAAGTTGACTCTACCAGTTTAGGATGCAATGGATAATACTTCTCTCTTGGGTGCAACATGTCCCTATATAATAGGTACATTTCTAGTACAACACCATATCTCTCTCATACACTGAAGAATTCACAGTGAGTTGAATTTTCAGCTAGCACATCACCAACCAAAATTTGTAAACCTAGCCAAAAGGCCTAGAGACTTGTGAACTGCTAGTAAGTTGCTTTCCTTGTTTTCATATCAACTTCATGGTACCATGGACCATGCCAAAAATATTTTTGCACAACAGTATATGCCAAAGAGAACATATCCCAATATTCATACCTTCCAAATAGGATGTGATCTTTAATAAGATACTCATCAAAAGAATCAACATCAACACCCATTCTAGATGAGTGTTCAATCCATTCTCCCATTGTTATATCTAGTGTGGTTCCCATTAAATCTAATGAGCTCCTCATGCTCCACAATTTATGAAGAGCATGCAAAGTAGATTCCTCATACTCAGGTTTGCCTGTCAATCTTGATAATGCACCCATTTCAAGTATGAGGGAATCACAACCAGATGTGCTCATCTCAGTTATCTCGTTATCCATGAATCCATGGTTAAGATTAATCCATGCATATGGAAGACTAGTTGGAGTATCAAAAACTCATAAAAAAATGCTAGCCCAAATCATTGGCAAGAATAAGCAATTGGTCCTTATATGGTTCCCGAAAAGTCTTCTTGGATGAATCGGTTGGAAGTAAATGTGCTGAAATAAGCCCACCAAGTAGCCTAATGTTACACTCAAATAGGCTAACTCCCACATCAACGTCAAATGTGAGATTGTCCCCATAATTTCATCCTTTATAACGCTTTTGGATAGAATCTCTATCACAACAAAAGCTAAATTGAAATGCAAATATCTTTGGCCAAAGATCTCTTCACTTCTTCAACAAATGAGCCTTCTCCTTCAATGTATCTAATATATCTTGGGGGTAAATCAATTAGCTTGGAAATAGTGAACCACAACATGGGTTAAACATCAATGTTTTATGAGCTTCTATGTCGTAGCTTTTGATGTAATGCCTCAGATTATCTGAATGTAAAATTCCTCATCCCATCTATCGATTAATGAAGGATCTTTAGTATATCAAATATAAATGGATGTTACTACACTTTCTACCACAACAATAGTCAAACCAACTAGAATTGTTCCCATTAGCATAACTAGAGAACTAATCATAATGACATGAATGCTTGCCTTAAACCAAGTCCATTCTCCCATAGAAGTTCCAATAATAAGTCCTCCAAGAATAGTTCCCATTAGCAACACAACTCCAGAACAATCATATGCAATCAGAGACTTAATTCTAGTGGATCAGAATAATTCCCATGCATCCAATGGAGAATGGTTGAAGGATTTACCATACACATCTAACCCTGATCTCCCAGTGCAATGTTTGAATAGTAGCTATAAAGAGCATTCTCATCCACTAAAGACCATAGTCGATAAAAGAGATTAGATATTTTTGCCTTTGAGAAGTCCATTTTAGGGTGTTGGGCCATAAATTTCTTCAGCATTTCTTACTTCTATTGTTCCTCACTTGTAGGTAATCCCATGGTCTTTTGGTGTTGATCAAACATCATTTTTTTTTTACTGTCTATCGTGTTTCTATATCCAGGTCAAAAAGCTTGTTATTCTCAGGCTCTACTTTCTGAGTATTGATTACAAGTTCACCCTTTACAACACAGTTCCACCACTTCATTTGATTCTACTTTGTCAATAAAATTGAGAGTATCTTTCCATCTTCTATACTTTAAATGTAGTCATCTACTTTAACCTCAGATAAAGTCTGCATCCATGAATAATTCTTAAGATCTGCTCCATTGCTAGAGTTTGGATATTCCTTGGAAACTTATGAAGAGATGAATAATGGTGCAGTAGGAGCATAGACTTCCACAAAGGCATCCAGAGTAACAATTGCATCATTTATGAAGTCCAATACCTCCCAAAGATCTCCATGAAGTTTTCCAACTGATGAATTCTCATTTTCTCTAGAGGAAGGTAGAACTTCTAAGGAAGGGTAGCACCGATGATCCATTGTAAAAACTATAAGCAAGAACTGAGGAATCACTGTTACCAAACTGTCAACCAATCTTTGCTGTGACTTCAGAGAATTGAAAACTAGTAATTGTGTCAAATCTGACTTGTCATGTACATAAATAGTAGCAATATCCATCAGCTTTGGCATGTCTAGCAACCTCTTTCTCAGCAAGAAATATGTAATACTAAACTGATGCAATGAATTCTAGATTGAGGCATAGGAACTTTCACATCTGCACTAGAAATTTGATCTTATTCCTTCATAGAAACATTATTAAGCTAACCAAAAATAATTTTGGATAATTCTTCTTGGGAGGTGACTCTAAAATATTTTAAAATGGTGTACTGAAAGTGCACCTACAGTTGGCTCTGAATGGGGATTATGTGCTGCAAAGTACATAAAGAATCCAAAATCATAGGTTTCACAAAATAGGCCTTATCCATTGGGCTATAGAGTCGAGCCAAGAAGAGAGTAAACAAAGAGCTTCTTGTTGGGAGAGCAGAGGAGTACAAGATAAACTAAAATTACCAAAATGGGAAGACAACAAACTACAAAAATAGAAGAAGACTAAACTAAGCTCACCCAAAACTGGAAAGTAAAACTTAACTACTATAGGTGAAGAGACCTCACCAATATAATAGGGAACAAAGAAGGAATAATACATGGCCATTAGCTAGAATAGAGAAATATGATCCTTTCCAAAATAGAGGAATATGCTTCACTAGTTTGAAACAACACTGATAACCTCTGGCAACACCTTCATTGTTGAAAATAAGTTCAAAAGAAATTCGCAATATAGTAACCCATAGGACTATTCCAAATAACCATGCCTCATTATAAATCTTTGGTTCTTCTATACATTTTTGGACACCACTCTTCAAATGTTCAACCATTTTCTGTGAAGGAGAAAAGTATTCACCAAACTCTGAATGCACTATTGGAGCATAATTGCATCTATTTATATCAACCATATCATCCTTAGTAGAGATATTAACAACTAAACTAGGATTGAGAACATTGGAGCATTTAAGAGATTTTGGAAAGGAAATGGTATCATACTAATCACAGGTATTCTCTTTAGCAACTTCAGGTTCTAAAGAAAAATGAAACAAGGTGATTCTTCATGATACAGAGGTTCCATTTGGATTGAAACATCTTCTTCATTTGTCACAATTGTCAATTCTACAAGATATTTATCTGAATTTAAAATTTCAATGCCTGGATTAACTGTTGAAGAAAATTCCCATGCAGGTATCATGGTTTGATCAACCTCCATTTCAAAACAAAAGGAACCAGGATCAAGCTCTTTATCTTCTTCATGATGTGGCAATACTTCATTAAATTTGAAGACTCTTCCTCATAATTTATTGCTACAATCATCTCTTCAACAACATTTTCAAGTTCAGTAGCATGATCATCAAAACATATTGCAACCTTTTCATGTGTATCCATATGATTAGGAAAACCCCATATTGCATTAGCTTGGAAAAAGAGTGGTGCTTGGATTAGATCTCTATCAGCTCTAATGGATGAAGAGTCAACCTCACTATGTTCTTCAATAACATCAGGGATTCCACATTTTGATAGCACATTAGTCTTAGGATAATTTCCAGGAGAACAACTATTTGAAGCATGATCCCCATTTATTTCTCCTAATTTGCAACTATTATCATCAGAATAAGAGGAAAACATGGAAATGTCCTCTCTTTCAACTCTTCTTACCATCTCTTCAACCATATTTTCAGATTTTGCAAAACATGATCTCACTTTCTCTTCAATATAAAATTAATCAAGAGGATTAATCATTGCATTTTCTTGAAGACAAATAGATTCTAACATAAGATCATTATCAACCTTTGCAAATTGGAAATCATTTTTTCCAAAATCTTTAATAAAGTTAAACTTTCCATGTTCTGGAAGTGCATTAACCATCAGATGATTTTTGAAAGAAAATTCATGCAAAATTTTATCTTTATTTTCTTCAAATCTAAAACCTTTTAAATCAAGAGTAAATGAAGGCATGTGAAAAACTTCTTTGTCTACTTTTCTTACCAATTCTTTATCACTGTGAAGGATATCTTCATTTTCTGAAAGTTGTGCTCTTAGAAACTAAGGCATCTCTTGCTCTCCAAAATTTGAACCATTGGTTGATATGGGCTCTTCATTTACTAGTTTTTCATCAGGTATAGGGGCTGAACAATACATTCCTTTTCTTCTCTAATCTTGAATATTAAAATACCTTTGATGTACACAATTTAATAGTTGAGTAGATTGATAATCTCCAAAAGAGTCTAATCATTTTACTTTGGCTTCAGCTATACTTTGTTTAAACACAATCCAAAAGAAATGCAAATTGAAGTCACTTTCAACATCTATTTCTTTGAATGTAGGTTTTCTTCAGGTTTTCTTTCTTGATTGAACTTCCTGTCCACTTAGGACTGAAAAATTGTAAGAGATGTAATCTTGTGGGATCTCTGAAACTTTATCATCATCCACCTTTAGTTCCTTACTTGGCTGCAATGTCCTTTCTTTATAATGCTGCAACAATTTTGTCTTCACTTCCACCTCTTTCAGTAGGTGATATCTTGCATAGATACTTTTCCATAATAGGATAGTTGCATGATCTTCATTAACACTCAGGTTCATCTTTACTCCATGACTGATGCTTTCTCTCCAAGTTTCAAACATATTATGTAACACAGGGTCAGTAGTAGTTCTATAAGGGAAGGGTCTGGTCTCCTTCCTTTCATCATTTTAATAGGCATGGCCTTTTTAATCAACAAAGTCTCCAATCTCTTCAAGTTAGAGATAATAATATTTGAAAATGTAGGCACAAGACCTCTTACCCAAAGTTATGAGAACCAGAATGCAGTCACCAATTTCTAAGTAGCAGAGATATCTATAACCACTGAGGAAGCAAACATCAACACCAATTTTTCTCCTATATCTTTCCTCAGTAAAAACTTCTAGTCATCAACTTTGAATTAATTCTTTCTTCAACTAGTTAAGACTATAGGGAAAAAAGCCTGATCCTTATGGCAAGTACATTATTTCCACAAGATCAGTTATAAAAAGGGAAAACCAAAAAATGTAACTTTGAAAGTACTCCCCAACAGAGTCGCCAAAAATATGTTGGTAAACGTATTTTTCGTTCTTGTTCCTTGTGACAATATGACTCTCAATGCCCGAATGCTGAATAACATCTGCTTACAACAATTGAAAAGATATCTTCTAATTACTGGCTTCTCTCTGAATTGGTAGGTATAGCTCCCTATGCGAATGATGTTCAAGGAATTATGTTTTGTTCCTAAAACTAATATGGGGTATGCTCTTAACCCAAGATCAAAAGAGGCAAACCAAATTAAGTCTAACTAGAACTTAATTTAGGCAAGAAAATACTTACTTATCTACAACCCAAGCTATGGAATCCACAAATCCTATGAATTCATAACTCAGTAACTATCTACAGAAATTTAAATGAAATGATTAAGAACTTCTCCTAAATCTTTCCCTAAATCTCACAAAGCACATCCTACTCTGATTAATTCATATCCTCATTACAAAAAGAACAAAACATCCTTCCTTTCTTCCTACAATTCAGATTTGAAAGAAAGATGCATAGAAGTAACAAGCTAACTAAATGGAATAGAAATTATTGACATAAAACACTCTTCTATTGACTCTACAACATCAAGTCTATTACATCAACAATTTTCCCTCCCTTGCATTTGTTTTCACAACAATTTATATAGAGATTACAATATTCAATCTTCATGAGAATGTGAAGTGTTTTAAATTCCATAATTTGAAAAGTCTGAAGCCAAGAACTTATGAAGATATAATAAGAGGAACCAAAATGACACCTCTTGCAAGCCAATTTATGTGCTGATAAATATCAAAAGATAAAAGAATGTGCCCATGATCCATCTTTGAAATTTTTTTTATGACACTTTACTTTGCCCAATTCCTTCTCAATTTTCACTCTATGTAAAACCAAAATAGTCCTGATCACAGTGATAATCCTATTGATAAAATGTTGCCATTAGCTTGGGAATTGATATACAATTCCTTCATGATATTAAATCTTTGTGGTAAACATTCAAGGAGTTAATGATTGCCTTGCCAACCTCTAGGTACCATGGATCTCTGGTTGCTTGATATAGAAATAAAGTTGACTCTGCTAGTTCAAGACACAATGGATAATACTTCTCTCTTGGGTGTAGCATGTCCCTATCTAATAAGTAACTTTCTAGTAGAACATTATATCTCTCCCATACACTGGAGAATTCATGGTGAGTTGAATTTGCAGGAAGCACATCACCAACCAAAATTTGTAAACCTAGCCAAAAGGCCTAGAGACTTGTGAACTGCTAGTAAGTTGCTTTCCCTATTTTCATATCAGCTTCATGGTACCATGGACCATGCCAAAAATATTTATGCACAACAGTATATGCCAAAGAGAAAATATCCCAATATTCATCCCTTCCAAATAGGATGTGAGCTTTAATAAGATACTCATAAAAAGAATCAACATCAGCACCAATTCCAGATGAGTGTTCAATCGATTCTCCCATTGTTACATCTAGTGTGGTTCCCATTAAATCTAATGGGCTCCTCAAGCTCCAAAATTTATGAAGAGCATGCAAAGTAGATTCCTCATACTTAGGTTTTCTTGTCAATCTTGATAATGCACCCATTTCAAGTATGAGGGAACCACAACCAGATGTGCTTGTCTTAGTTATCTCATTCTCCATGACTCCATGCTTAAGATTAATTGATACATATGGAAGACTAGTTGGAGTATCAAAAGCTCATAAAAAAATGCTAGCCCAAATCATTGGCGAGAATAAGCAATTGGTCCTTGTATCGTAAGCTCACCAAGCATCCTAATGTTACACTCACATAGGCTAACTTGCACATCAACGTAAAATGTGAGATTCTCCCCATAATTTCATCCTTTATAACACTTTTGGATAGAATCTCTATCACAAGAAAAGCTAAATTAAAATGCAGATATCTTTGGCCGAAGATATCTTCACTTCTTCAACAAATGAGCCTTCTCCTTCAATGTGTCTCATATATGTTGAGGGTAAATCAATTAGCTTGGAAATAGTGAAGCACAACACTGGTTAAACATCAATGTTTCATGAGCTTCTATCTTGTAGCTTTTTATGTAATGCCTCAAATTATCTGAATGTAAAATTCCTTATCCCATCTATCGATTAACGAAGGATCTTCAGTATATCGAATATAAATGGATGTTACTGCACTTTCTAACACAGCAATAGTCAAACCAACTAGAATTGTTACCATCAGCATAACTATAGAACCAATCATAATGATGATCACTTGCCTTAAACCAAGTCCATATGCTCACAGAATTTTTGATAATAAGTCCTCCAAGAGTAGTTTTCATTAGCAACAAAGCTCTAAAACAATCATATGCAATTAGAGACTTAATTCTAGTGGATCAAAATAATTCCCATGCATCACGTGGAGAATGGTTGAAGGATTTACCATACACATCTACCCCTAATCTCCTAGTAAAATGTTTGAATAGTAGCTATAAAGAGCATTCTCATCCACTAAAGACCATAGTCGATAAAAGAGATTATATATTTTTTCCTTTGAGAAGTCCATTTTAGGGTGCTAGGCCATAAATTTCTTCAGTATTTCTTACTTCTATTGTTCCTCACTTGTAGGTAATCCCATGGTCTTTTGGTGTTGATCAAACATCATTTTTTTTTTACTGTCTATCGTGTTTTTTCATCTAGGTAAAAAAGCTTGTTATTCTTAGGCTTTACTTTTTGAGTATTGGTTACAGGTTCACCCTTTACAACATAGTTCCACCACTTCATTTGATTCTACTTTGTTAATAAAATTGAGAGTACCTTTCCATCTTCTATACTCTAGAAGTAGTCATCCACTTTAACCTTAGATAAAGTCTGCATCTAGGAATAATTCTTAAGATTTGCTCCATTGCCAGAGTTTGGATCTTTCTTGGAAACTCTTGAAGAGATGAATAATGGTGTAGTAGGAGCGTAGGCTTCCACAAAGGCATCCAAAGTAACAATTGCATCATTTATGAAGTCCAATACCTTCGAAAGACCTCCATGAAGTTTTCCAACTGATGAATTCTCATTTTCTCTAGAGGAAGGTAGAACTTCTAAGGAAGGGGAGCACTGATGATCCATTGTATCAATTATAAGCAAGAATTGAGGAATCACTCTTCCCAAACTGTCAACCAATCTTGGCTGTGACTTCAGAGAATTGAAAACTAGTAATTGTGTCAAATCTGAATTGTCATGTCCATAAATAGTAGCAATATCCATCAGCTTTGGCATGTCTAGCAACCTCTTTGTTAGCAAGAAATCTGTAATACTGAACTGATGCAATGAATTCTTGATTGAGGCATAGGAACTTTCACATCTGCACTAGAACTTTGATCTTTATCCTTCATACAAACATTATTAAGCTAACCAAAAATAATTTTGGAGAATTCTTCTTGGGAGGTGACTCTAAAAGATTTTAAAATGGTGTACTAAAAGTGTACGTACAGCTGGCTCTGAATGGGGATTATGTGCTGCAAAGTACATAAAGAATCCAAAATCACAAGTTTTGTAGAATAGGCCTTATCCATTGAGCTATAGAGTCAAGCCAAGAAGGGAGTAAAAAAAGAGCTTCTTGCTGGGAGAGTAGAGGAGTACAAGATAAACTAAAATTACCAAAATGGGAAGACAACAAACTACAAAAATAGAAGAAGACTAAACTAAGCACACTCAAAACTAGAAAGTAAAAGCTAACTACTATAGGTGAGGAGACCACACCAACAGAATAGGGAACAAAGAAGGAATCATACATGGCCATTGACAAGAATAGAGAAATATGATCCTTTCCAAAATAGAGGAATATGCTTCACTAGTTTGAAACAACACTGATAATCTCTGGCAACACCTTCATTGTTTAAAATAAGTCCAAAAGAAATTTTCAATATAGTAACCCATAGGACTATTCCAAATAACCATGCCTCATTATAAATCTCTACTTCTTCTATACTTTTTTTGCACACCACTCTTCAAATGTTCAACCATTTTTTGTAAAGGAGAAAAGTATTCACTAGACTCTGAATGCACTATTCAAGCATAGTTACATCTATTTATATCAACCATATCATCCTTAGTAGAGATATTAACAACTAAAATAGGATTGAGAACATTGGAGCATTTAAGAGATTTTGGAAATGAAATGGTATCATACTGATCATAGGTATTCTCTTCAGTAACTTTAGGTTCTAAAGAAAAATTGAAACAAGGTGATTCTTCATGATACAAAGGTTCCATTTGGATTGAAACATCTTCTTCATTTGTCACAATTATCAATTCTCCAAGATATTTATCTGAATTTAAAATTTCAATACCTAGATTAACTGTTGAAGAAAATTCCCATGCAGGCATTGTAGTTAGATCAACCTCCATTTCAGAATGAAAAGAACCAAGATCAAGCTCTTTATCTTCTTCACGATGTGGCAATACTTCATTAACATTTGAAGACTCTTCCTCACAATTTCTTGCTACAATCATCTCTTCAACAAAATTTTCAAGTTTAGTAAGATGATCATCAAAACATATTGCAACCTTTTCATGTGTATCCATATGATTAGGAAAACCCCATATTGCATTAGCCTGGAAAAAGAGTGGTTCTTGGATTAGATCTCTATCAGCTCTAATGGATGAAGAGTCAACCTCACTATGTTCTTCAATAACATCAGGGATTCCACATTTTGATAGCACATCAGTCTTAGGATAATTTCTAGGAGAACAACTATTTGAAGCATGATCCCCATTTATTTCTCCTAATCTACATCTGTTATCATCAGAAGAAGAGGAAAACATGGGAATGTCCTCCCTTTCAACTCTTCTTACCATCTCTTGAACCATATTTTCAAATTTTGCAAAACATGATCTCACTTTCTCTTCAATATAAAATTCATTAAGAGGATTAATCATTGTATTTTCTTCAAGACAAATAGATTCTAACATAAGATCATTATCAACCTTTGCAAATTGAAAATGATTTTTTTCTAAAATCTTTAATGAAGTTAAACTTTCCATGTTTTTGAAGTGCATTAACCATCAGATGATTTTCGAAAGAAACTTCATGCAAAATTTTATCTTTATTTTCTTCAAATCTAAAACCTTTTAAATCAGGAGTAAATGAAGGCATGGGAAAAACTTCTTTGTCTACTTTTCTTACCAATTCTTTATCATCAACACATAAAGGCATCTGACAATCTTAGGAGATAAGAATATTTGGGACATATATAAACATCTAATCATTTTTCTACAATGTTTACTAAATCCTTTATTCAAGGTAGTTTTTCATAGGACTGATAAGTTCATTTAGGAACTTCTATAAATCCTTTAACAAGGTGAATAACAAGGAGGGAGGATGAAATCTATTATCCAAGTAGTACGGATATGCTAAAGATACAATGAACATTGTATCATTCATTCCTTACTAGGTGATTTTCTTAGAAGGAAACACAATTATAAGCCTCATTGCAACCTTTTTCTATTGCTTTGAAAAAGCTTTTGGTATCATCCCCACCATATTTTTCCCTATGACGAAGGGTTTTCAGAAATACCAAAACCTATGTGTTATGGATTAGTGAATATTTATGTTTTGGTGTTATTTACTTTTATGCATATAAATTTTTAAGTCATCAAAACTTCTATTAGCTATATAAGAAGGTTTATCATTTTATAGATTTGACAGCCTATCAATTTATGTTATGAAGTGTATTAGTACTTAAAATTTGATAGGCATTAATCCATCCCCACTCCCCCCCAGTACTTAACTTTTCCAATTAGAAATCAATAATTGATATATCTAAAATGGACCTCGATGGAAAAAATCAAAACACTATGAGCTCGAATGAAAAACTTACTAAAAATAGTAAGCTTTTAGAAATAGCGACTTTGTACTAAAATAACCATTATTGAAAAGAAAATTATTCTTGGGTGCTGCAAGATTTTCCTTATGCCTACGATGCTCATGCATCATAAAACCATATGATATCTTGATTAGTCTCATTCATTTATATGATGAATTACTTGATTAGTGGGCTATGCAAATCTTACTAATGGTCTTTAGGAGAACATTTTACTAATACTCATTTATAATTACATTACTCATATCCTGAATTATATGGAGTTCTTGGGATTTCTATGGCAGCACAAACATATAGAGTTGTTAGTTTTGGTAAACTTACTATTTTTGGGTTTATAGTTCATTTTAATTATGTTGTTGTTGATTTGGATCCACTTTGGAGGCCATATTTTAATATTTTAGGACCCAACTATGGTTTTGGTTTATCCACAATTCATTACATCAGATGATCCATATGTTTGAAATTGCCTAGTAAATTTTTAAATATGCCTTTGATTAAAAGAAAAATTGGAGCTAACATATATGATGTTTTGATAATATATGGGGGACATATACATAACATCAAATTACTTTTATTTGTGTTGATTGAACAAAAGTGGAACAAATAGGTGTTCAACATTGGGATATGATAGATGAATTCATATAATTCTTCAAGTTAATATTTTTTAATAATTACAATGAAGTTGTAAACAAGGAGAAGTGATATTCCTTTAGCATTGTCATAATAGAGAGATTCTTCCTTGGGTTGCAACCTTAATGCCTAGTCATGTATATTGTGAGAATACTCTCACCTTTTTTTCTCTTCTTGGGTTTCCTGTATTGTATGCTTTTCTTTTAGTTCTCTTTGGAAAATGTGATTTTGTGTTTAATTTGAAAATGAAATTATTTGATTTTAGGTCCTCTCTTTGACTTGGGTTTATGTTTAAATGATCATTTTTTTCACCCTTTCCCACTTAGATAATATTCTATTTCTTGTGGATTATTTAGAGATCTTAGAATTTTTCTTGTTAATGAGTTTATACTCAATGCAAGATTATACAATTGTAATGTAGAGTTACCACCATATTTATTACTTAGAAGGATTTTAATTTATTTTACTAAGAACAAAAAGTAATTGTAACAATGACATACATACATACATATTACATAAGAGATAAATATAACTATAAAAACTATAGAACTTAGCTTATGGAAATTAAATAAAAAGAAATCTTATTAATATATAAATAATATATAAAAATAAAATTGAATAATATATTTACGATATTTATCAACATATCCACATAATAAACTAATCCCATCGAAACAATCCCAAAATTAAATGAAGAATGGATATAAATATGCTAAATTTATTCTATCGAGAAGACTCATACCATAGTAGTATATCCCAAAGTGATTGGAACACTCTTGGGGGAAGATATTCATTACTTTTAGTATATAGAATATAATTTTTTTATCCACTCATTGAGATATATGTGTTTCAGCATTTTTATCACTCTAACCACCTTGTTTTACAAGGAGGAGAGGAAAAGTAGGCATTGAAAGAAAAATATCAAGTTCAACACAATCATTTGTCATCAATAACCATTGGGCAACATATATTAATGTGTGGGTGTTTACTGTAATAATATACAATGTAAAGAAAAGAGAAGAGAAGTGATGTAGTGTATACTCTTCAAGATTAAAGTAGCCCTAGATTTAGTAATTATGGGATTGGAAGAAGTTCTAGGGATATAATATTTCAAGCAAGGGATCCAAATGCTAGTGCAAAAGCTTACATTTCAGCCTAAATAGTGCATCAGAAAAGCTAAAAAATCTTAGATTATGTTAAGAAAAACAAAGTAGCAAGTGTTTCCCTTGTTGATCTTGCTCAGAAAAAGGAGAAGGAAAATGATTGCAAGGACACAATGACTAAAGACAATAATTGTAGATAAAGAGTCTTCTCACATGGGTGGTAGGACAGATTGCAACTCTTGTGGTATCAATTGATAACACTAAGACTGTGCTTCTAAATACTATCAATGGTCAGTGACTTGTGAATGATAAATGACTTATGATGCTTATTCATTTCATTAGCTTTGTTCTCTTTTTCTCTAGGTACTTAGCAATATGGAATAACTTGAACTGCTCCAGTGTTCTCTTTGAAACCTTTTGGTAGAGGGGATGGCATTGTACCATTGTAGACATCCTATATGGATGAAAAAAAATATTATTATGGTATCATTCAAAAACTATTATTTTTTGAGGCTCTTAAATATTTCAAATAGATGTTTTGAGAATTTTTATTATTTTATTAGTCAATATTATCATTCTTATTATTAATATATAAATTTATATTAGAGCATTGTTATTGAACATTTACATTGGTGATAAATTTGATTAAAAAATGTAGATAAGTAAGTGTAATTAATCTAGACTAAAGAGTAGATAAAAGGGTATACTTTAGTCTAGATTTATTTTAATTAGAGAGAAAATTTATGATATTCATGTATATGTGCACTTGAGATGCTTTGATAACTTGACATTATTTTGATTGCTAGTATCATAGCTGATAGATTTTAGATGCTATACTATTCAATTTGATCATATTAGCATGATAATGGTAGTGATGTGATATGGTGCTTTATGATGATATCTAGTTATTTTATATTTGGATATAAACTTTGTTTATGGTTATATAATGGACATTATCAGATTGATGGTTGATGAGTTTGTGCTATAGATATTTTTATTGTTATTGCAATAGACTTATTATGATGCAAATGAATGATTTAAATGGAGTATTTTAATAAATTTAATAAAATAATTATTACATAATTTCACACACTATTTTTTAGGTTACATTATTTATTGTGCATCTACACTTATTAGGTTATTTATTGTGCATGATTTATATCATCGACAGTGGCATGCAAAGTTAGTGATTTGACCATTCATACTAAGCTACTGTCATCCCTATATGGGTGATGTATCTATTTTAATTAAAATAATAAACCCTTCAATTAATTGGTAAAATCTAAATTTATTATGCATTTGTCTCAATACCCATAAACATGTCTATGCATTAAGAAATCTACAATGGTCGCAAAATTTGTTAAATTAATGTGATTTAATTATTTAAGGGAAATTTTGTATTTGATTTAATTTATTTTAAATCTTGCCTAATTTTTTTGTAGTTGAATTCCATTTAATTGGAATTACCTAATTTTATTTGGGTTAAAGGGGATTTTGTTAAATTATTTTCATTTTATTTTCCCTTTTATATGCTACTTTGTAAAAGTGCATATATAGGCCAAAAAGTGAGTTTTCAATCACTTCTCCCTTTTTAACTCATGGTTTT
This sequence comes from Cupressus sempervirens, assembly GCA_028749045.1. Taxonomy (NCBI): domain Eukaryota; kingdom Viridiplantae; phylum Streptophyta; class Pinopsida; order Cupressales; family Cupressaceae; genus Cupressus; species Cupressus sempervirens. Next base: position 332,560,471 of record CM053785.1, read on the forward strand.
TGGAGAAATTCTCTAAAACCCTGTTGTGAGCATTTTGTCTTTTCTTTTTTCTATTGTGAGAGTTGAAATAGGCTTGTTGGATTCAGAGTAGGGAACTTCTTATTTGTTGAATGTTTTATCACATTTGGTGGTCTCATTATTTGGTGGTATGTATTAATGTTTTATCCCTTTTGGCTATGAGGTAGGGTTCTTCCATTTAATTGTTTTGGCTTCATTTTAGCTTTCATATTCAATAGCAATTTTGTCAAAGGTTGAGAACTAGTTTCCCCTCTATTTTGGTATACTAGTTCTATCTGATAGGAAAAAAATGAAAATTTGATGGTTTGTGATAGTTTTAATTTAAATTTTTATAGTATTTTGTGTACTACTCAGATTTCTTAGATATTTATTGGCAATTTTTTTGGTCACGAATTTGTGATATACCTTAGGTTTCTATTTTAGCCATGGTTTTACTCTGGCTTTATTAAGATTTGTGTCAAATATGTACTCCTAGAAACATGTGTGATTGAGTGAATTTTATACTTGGTATTTATCTTCAATTCTCATCCAACCTACTAGGATAAAACCACAGACAGAAATATAAACTACATGAAAATATAACCAATAACATAAAATAATAGATCACACAAAAATGAACACAAGGCACCAAGATTTAACGTGGTTCACCCAATCCCTGGGCTATGTCGACCAAATAGCAAGTTTGATCTTATTACAATCCAGTGATTACAACCTGATTACAAGTCATAATCCCTTACAGCTCAATACCACCACAAGAACCAATTTTGCATCACAACATTATGAAAATACCCAACCCTAAACCCTTTTATACAAGTATTAAACCACTTTAGGGTTATAACATGTCGGCCAGAAATTAGCCATAACTTTAGTGGAAAATCTATGAATGGAAAATCTATGAATGGCGAATCCTCAAACCCCATAAAATTATGGAGTATGTACAGTACTTTCCTGATCAATCACCACAATCTAAAAATCTCCCACTTGGGGACTAATCAGGCTCCACAGTAAACAACAATCCCCCACTTGGAGATTGATCCTGTAGCAATACCACTACCACATGGGGCTCCCACTTGATCAAACCCCCCTGGACTCTGCTATTCTTTTATTTATGTTTAGTCTAAAAGACCAACCAAAGCTGAAGAGGAGTTCAACTTCTCCCTTGTTACAACCTTTGTCAACATATCTGCTAGATTTTCATTTGTATGTATCTTCTCCAACTTTAATTGTCCATCCTCCAAAACTGACTGAATGAAATGGTACAACAACTATATGTGTTTGGTCTTAGAATGCAGAGTTGAATTCTTTGCAAGATGAATGGAACTCTGACTATCTGTGAACAAATAATTATCCTTCCAAGGATGTCCCACTTCTTACAAGAAGAACTGATGCCATATCATCTCCTTGGTTGCCTCTGTGGTAGCAACATACTCTGCCTTTGTAGTGGATAGAGCATTAATCTTCTGTAACCTAGAAACCCAGCTCACGACTGCCCCACCAATAGTAAAGACGTAAACTATAGTACTCCACCTAGTATCAATATCCCCTACCAAATCTAAGTCAACATAGCCCTGTAAATCAGTAGTAGAGCCCCCAAAGTGTAAACACTTATTGGATGTTCCTCTCAAATATCTAAAAATTCACTTGACAGCATTCCAATGCTCAAATCCTAGATTACTCATATACCTGCTAATGACTCCCACTACATGTGCAATATCTAGCCTAGTGCATAACATACCATACATCAAGATTCCTACAGCTGAAGCTTAGGGTACCTTGGACATCTTATCCTCCTCTTCATGTGTCTTAGGCCACATCTCCTTAGTCAATTTCAAATGACCAAGTAAAGGTGTGCTAATAGCTTTAGCATTCTCCATAGAGAAATGTTGCAACACCTTCTCAACATAATCAGCTTGAGATAGCATCAATGTTCTATTCTTCCTATCTTTGCAAATCTTCATACCAAGGATTTGTTTTGCTACCCCCAAATCCTTCATAGAAAATGCACGTGCTAACTGGCATTTCAGCCCCTTAATATGATCCATGTTAGACCTAGCTATAAGCATATCATCAACATATAAACATAAAATAATGTAGCTATTATCATCCAACCTCTTAAAATAAACATAGTAATCTAAATGACACCTGTTATAGCCATGTTCATGCATAAACTTGTCAAATTTTAGATACCATTGCTGAGGTGCTTGCTTCAAGCCATATAAACTTTTCTTCAATTTTCACACTAAGTTCTCCTTACCTTTGACCTTAAATCCCTGTGGCTAAGCCATATACATTTCTTCATCCAAATCACCATGCAGGAAGGCTATTTTAACATCTAGTTGCTCTAAATGCAAATCTTTAGTAGCCAGAAGACTTAAAAGAGTACAGATAGAAGTCATTTTAACAACAGGAGAAAATATCTCATCAAAATCAATTCCCTTTTTCTATACAAATCTTTTTACAACTAACCTAGCTTTAAGTCTTTTCTTACCTCCTTCCTCTTCTTTCAACCTGTAAACCCACTTATTCTATAAAGCCTTTTCACTTGCAGGAAACTTGCACAAATTCCATGTCTTATTCTTTAGCAAAGAGTACATTTCATCTTTCATTGCAGACTCCCACTGAATCTTAGTATCCACCTGCATAGCTTCATCATAACTTTCAGGTTCACCAGCATCAATAAGTAAAATAGAATACAAAGAGGGAGAAAATATTTGTGGAGGTCTAATTTCCCTTGTTGACCATCTAACATTCACTAGTGTGTGTGATATTTTTTGTTGCAGTTGTTGCACATCATGAGGAATGGCTGGAACATTAGCTTTTGGAATATCATCCAGCACTACATAATCATCTTCTTTCTTCTCATGTTTCTGCAATAGATCTTTGTACAACACCTTCTCATTGAATATGACATCCCAACTTCGAACAATTTTATGATTTTCAAAATCCCAAAGCCTATAACCAAATTCATTAATGCCATATCCAACAAAGACACATTTCTTTGATTTAGCTTCTAGCTTGGTTATATTTTCAGAGTCTATATGAGCAAAAGCTTCACAATCGAAGGTCTTGAGAAAAGAATAACTGAGCTTCTTACCAGTCCATGCCTCCTCTAGAATACCGCAACCCAAAGCAGTAGAGGGACCTCTATTAATCAAATATACTACAGTATTGATAGCCTCTTCCCACATGTGTAAGGGCAACCCAACATGCAACCTCATGCTCCTTGCGTGCTCCATTATAGTCTCGTTCATGTGTTCAGCCACTGTATTTTCCTATGGAGTCCTTGGAAAAAATTTCTATCTATGAATACCATTAGTGGAGAAATAATCTTCAAATTCATGACTGCAATACTTACCACCATTATCAGATCTGAGATATTTTAATTTCTCACCAATCTCATTTTCAACCAAGCATTTCCATTTCTTAAAAGTTTGAAATACATCAGATTTCTGTCTAAGGAAATAAACCCATAATTTTCTAGTTGCATCATCAATAAATGTAACATAATAATGAGAGCCACCAAGGGAAGATACCTGAGCTGGTCCCCATACATCTGTATGCACAAGCTCTGATTTCTCCTTTTTGTTTTCCTTCCTAGTCTTTACAAAACTCATTCTCTTTTGTTTTCCATACACACAACTCTCTTAGAAATCCATATTAACACATTTTAGACCTGGAAAAACTTTCTTTGAATGAAGTACTTTCATACCTTTCTCACTCATGTGCCCAAGTCTATTGTGCCACAACGTTGTATTAGAATCTACATCAGCTATTTGTTCTCCCTGCTCAACTGCAACAATTATTCTTGAACATTCAATTTTCTCTGAAACAATCAAAGTAGAAGGAACAATATGACCTGTACAAAGATATCAGGTTCCTACTTTCGCACCTTTTTCTACTACAAGGGAACCTTTTGAAACCTTCCAATTTTTATCATTAAAAGTAACTACACAACTCTCATCACCGAGTTGCCTGCTGAAATTAAATTCCTACTCAACCTTAGAACATGTCTTACCTCATGCAGTAGCCAATGATTCCCATTCTGCAACTTAATCTTAATTTTTCCCTTTCTAAAAATTTGACAGGGTTCATTATCCCCCAAATAAACAAGCCCAAAATCCCCTTGGACATAATCAATGAAATAACCTCTATGAGGTGTAGCATGAAATGAAGCACTAGAATCTAAAACCCATGAATCATCAACACTTTCTAAAGACAAAAGAAAAGCATACTCTTCGGATTTGTTACTTACCACATTTTCCTCCTTGTCTCCATTTGATTTATCTCCTTCATTTTTCTTTCGATTCCAAAAATATTTCTTTTTGTGCCCTGCTTTCCCATAGTAGTAGCAGTCGTTTGGTCCTCTCGATTGAGACCTCTTCCCCTTTGAATTTCCTCTTGATTTCCCACAATTTCTAGAGTTACTTCCTCTCTCAGTTGTTCTACCCCTGCTTTGTGCATTCAAAGCACTTCCTAATGTAGATCCACCTGAGGATTTCTTACAAGTTTCCTCACTCAAAACAACATCGATCACATCTTCACATTTTAGGATACTAGATCCAAGAATATAATTACTAACAGCCATTCCGGCTTTTAGGCAAAGAACAAAAAATCAAGAGAGCCCTAATTTCTTCATCAAAATTGATACCCATAGAAGATAACTAACTAGTAATAGTATTAAACTCATTTAAATGATCTGCAATAGACCCAACTTCTACCATTTTCATATTAAATAAACGCTTCATGAGAAATACCTTGTTTGAGGCAGAGGGATTTTCATACAGTGTCGCTAGGGTTTTCATCAACTCTTCTATCATCTTCGCTTTTGTAATATTAAATGCCACTAATGGTGTTAGGCATAACTAAAGATCTCATTCAATATCTAACATAGATCCCTGATTCTTGGCTTTGCCTTCTAACGGCTTCCATAAATCCTTCTGTTATAGATAGTCTTCCATTTGCATCTTCCATAACTAGAAGTTCTGCCCATTAAACCTATCAACCCTTAGCTTACACTCATCTACCATTGCTCCCACTCAACTATGAGACTCCCACTTAACTGTGACACTTTTTGGGTGATGCGACGCATTCCCCTGCCCATAGGTGGTCAATTATGTGGTGTTCCATGTTCACTAACAGTCATGGCTTTTGGTGCAATGGTAAATGGCCCCTATAATTGGTATCAAAGTGAGGTTGTATTTCAGTTATCCTCTGCAGGAAAGTCTCATGGTTAAGTGAGAGTCTCACAGTTGAGTGGGAGCGATGGCAGATGAGGGTAAGCTGAGGGTTGACAGGTTTAATGGGTAGAACTTCAAATTATGGAAGATGAAAATGGAAGACTATCTATATCAAAATGATTTATGGAAGCCGTTGGAAGGCAAAGCCAAGAATCAAGGAACTATGTCAGAGGCTGAATGGGATCTTTTAGATAGAAAGGCAGTCGAAAGCATTCAGTTATGCTTGGCACCATTGGTGGCATTTAATATTGCAAAAGCAAAGATGACAGAAGATTTGATGAAAACCCTAACGACACTGTATGAAAAGCCCTTCGCTTCAAACAAGGCATTTCTCGTGAAGCATTTATTGAATATGAAAATGGTAGAAGGTGGATCTATTGTAGATCATTTAAATGAGTTGAGTGCTATTACTAGTCAGTTATCTTCTATGGGTATCAATTTTGATGAAGAAATTAGGGATCTCTTGATTTTGTGTTCTTTGCCTAAAACTTGGACTAGCTTGGTAATGGCAGTGAGTAATTCTATTCTTGGATCTAGTACCCTCAAATATGATGATGTGATCAATGTTGTTTTGAGTGAGGAAACTCATAGGAAATCCTCAGGTGGATCTACATTAGGAAGTGCTTTGAATGCACAAAGCAGGGGCAGAATGACTGAAAGAGGAAGTAACTCTAAAAATCATGGGAAATCAAGAGGAAAGTCAAAGGGGAGAAGGTCTCAATCGAGAGGACCAAATGATTACTGGTACTATGGGAAACTAGGGCACAAAAAGAAAGATTACTGGAATCGAAAGAAAAATGAAGGAGATAAATTAGATGGAGACAAGGACGCAAATGTGGTAAGTAAAAAATCTGAAGAGGATGCTTTGCTTCCATCTTTAGAGAGTGTTGATGATTCATGGGTTTTAGATTGTGGTGCTTCATTTCATGCTACACCTCATAGAGGTTATTTCATTGATTATGTCCAAGGGGATTTTGGGCTTTTTTATTTGGGGGATAATGAACCCTGTCAGATTGTTGGAAAGGGAAAAAAATTAAGATTATGTTGCAGAATGGGAATCATTGGCTACAACATGAGGTAAGACATGTTCCAAGGCTGAGTAGAAATTTAATTTTAGCCAGGCAACTCAGTAATGAGGGTTGTGTAGTTACTTTTAATGATAAAAATTGGAAGGTTTCAAAAGGTTCCCTTGAAGTAGCAAAAGGTGTGAAAGTAGGCACTTTATATCTTTGTATAGGTCATATTGTTCCTACTACTTTGATTGTTTCAGAGAAAAATGAATGTTCAAGAACAATTGCTGTAGTTGAATAGGGAGAACGAATAGCTGTTGTAGATTCTGATACTGTTAGAATTAGGTGAAAAACTAATCTCCCAAGAACACCTGCATGCATAAACCTATTACATGGATGAAGCAAAGAACAGAGGCAAGGAAAAATCAAAGAGGCCAAAAAGCCAGATCCATCTTATGGACATGCAAAGAGAAATATCACATATAATCCAATAAGTGAATTAATAAAATACAAAGAGGTGAATCATTATAAAGGAATCATGAAACCCAAAAAGGGAAACTAAAGCCTAAAATAGCTAGGGTTGCACAATATAATTAATAGAATATTAATTATATGCACCTACAAGATAGCTTAAGAAAACTAGAGTAATAGGCAACTTAATTAATTAAGTCAAAGTGATTTAATTAATAAGTTAGAACAAATAATTACTCTAACACCCCCCCTTAAGCAAAGCTTGGGAGGAAGCTAACCTAGCACAGCTATGAAAAAGAATTAGGTCCCAGCAACAAGGCCAGATCAAGTACCCAATCACAACAAAATCTCTATAAAGAGGAGAAATAGAGAAAACCACATGGGAAAAACCCTACTCCAAAAAGAGATAGCAAAGAATGTTCCAGAAGAAGGAACAAAGAGATCAGAAGAGAATCATTGAAGCATGAAGAACCACAAAACTCTGTCAAAATGCTGATCTATAGAACCTCCATGGAAATAGAAGGCACGAACCATCAACCAAAGAAGCATAGAACAACAATATAACCTCCCCTTAAGGCAGGTGAGGTGACAGACAGCTGAAAAGATGGGCCAAGAATCTCCTACAACATAGGAGCCAAACACATCGAGAGTGAGGTACAAAACACCAATAAAGGCACGTGCAATCGACACTACATGAGAAATTAGAGAAAGAGGGCCTATAAGCAGCAACAAACTATCCCCCCATGGCACTTTATAAAATAGTGTGAGTACAACTAATCATAATGATGAAAAGGATCCCGAAAAGCAAGAGTGGCACTTTATCTTAGTGCATTGCAAAAAGATGCTTACAATGAATATCAACAATGATCAGAAAAAATATAAGGCTAAAACAACAGAAGGTAGTGCCCAAAACGAAGCAACTAAAGCAACAAAATCGATCTCCGGACCTGAAACAATCAGGATATCCACCAGAATGCTAAAATGCAAAAGACTGAATAGGATGTGTCTGGAATAAAATCTAGAACAACAACTAGCATCACTAGAAAGAGCACAGAAAGAGCTTTCTAGCAATATAAAGAAGTCCAAAATCAGAGATCAGAAGCTTAAGATACGCCTTCCAGAGTGCAAAATAGAATATCTAGCTTTGACTACCAAAATAGGAAACCAAACTGCATCAAAATCCTAAAACACCTATACAAGCATCTCCATCTCAGAACCAGCTTTCCGGCATATTTTTTGGATTGAAAAAATACGTCTGTATGCTCAAGTTACGGAGAAAAAACCTCCAGGGCCTCTGAAAATGCAAAAAATTATTTTTTTTTTTAATAAAAAAAAAATAAAAAACAAAAATCCTTTTTTTTTAAATCCCTCCACCGCCGGTGCATGCAGGTGTTCTTGGGAGATTAGTTTTTCACCTAATTCTAACATGGTATCAGAGCAAAGAACAGAGGCAAGGAAAAATCAAGGAGGCCAAAAAGCCAGATCCATCTTATGGACATGCAAAGAGCAATATCACATATAATCCAATAAGTGAATTAATAAAATACAAAGAGGTGAATCCTTATAAAAGAATCATGAAACCTGAAAAGGGAAACTAAAGCCTAAAAAAGCTAGGGTTGCACAATATAATTAATAGAATATTAATTATATGCACCTACAAGATAGCTTAAGAAAACTAGACTAATAGGCAACTTAATTAATTAAATCAAAGTGATTTAATTAATAAGTTAGAACAAATAATTACTCTAACAGATACAACGTTGTGGCACAACAAACTTGGGCACATGAGTGAGAAAGGTATGAAAGTACTTCATTCAAAAAAAGTTTTACCAAGTCTGAAATGTGTTAATATGGATTTTTGTGAAAGTTGTGTGTATGGAAAACAAAAGAGACTGAGTTTTGTAAAGACTGGGAAGGAAAACAAAAAGGAGAAATTAGAGCTTGTGCATATAGATGTATGGGGACCAGCTTAGGTATCTTCCCTTGGTGGCTCTCATTATTATGTTACATCTATTGATGATGCAACTAGAAAAGTATGGGTTTATTTCCTTAGATAGAAATCTGATGTATTTCAAACTTTTAAGAAATAGAAATGCTTGGTTGAAAATGAGATTGGTAAGAAATTAAAATGTCTCAGATCTGATAATGGTGGTGAGTATTGCAGTCATGAATTTGAAGATTATTGCTCCACTAATGGTATTCATAGACAAAAAACAATTCCAAGGACTCCACAGGGAAATGGAGTGGCTGAATGCAAGAACATGACTATAATGGAGTGCGCAAGGAGCATGAGGTTGCATGCTGGGTTGCCCTTACACGTGTGGGTGAAGGCTGTCAATACTATAGTATATTTGATTAATAGAGGTCCCTCTACTCCTTTGGGCTATGGTATTCCAGAGGAAGCATGGACTGGTAAGAAGGTGAGTTATTATTTTCTCAAGACCTTCAGTTGTGAAGCTTTTGCTCATATAGACTCTAAAAATAGAACCAAGCTAGAAGCTAAATCAAAGAAATGTGTCTTTGTTGGATATGGCATTAATGAATTTGGTTATAGGCTTTGGAATTTTGAAAATCTTAAAATTGTTAGAAGTCAAGATGTCATATTCAATGAGAAAGTGTTGTATAAAGATCTATTGTAGCAACATGAGAAGAAAGAAGATGATTATGTAGTGTTGGATGATACTCCAAAAGCTGATGCTCCAGCCATTCCTCGTGATGTGCAACAACTGCAACAAAAAATATCACACATGCCAGTGAATGTTAGATGGTCAATGAGGCAAATTAGACCTCTACAAAGATTTTCTCCCTCTTTGTATTTTATGTTACTTACTGATGCTAGTGAACCTAAAATTTATGATGAAGCTGTGCAAGTGGATACTAAGATTCAGTCGAAGTCTGCAATGAAAGATGAAATGGACTCTTTGCTACAGAATAAGACATGGGATCTATTCAAGTTGCCTGCAGGTAAAAAGGCTTTACAGAATAAGTGGGTTTATAGGTTGAAAGAAGAGAAAGGAGGTAAGAAAAGATTTAAGGCTAGGTTAGTTGTAAAAATATTTGCACAGAAAAAGGGAATTGATTTTCATGAGATATTTTCTCCTGTTGTTAAAATGACTTCTATATGTACTGTTTTAAGTCGTGTGGCTACTAAAGATTTGCATTTAGAGAAATTGATGTTAAAAAAACCTTTCTTCATGTTGATTTGGATGAAGAAATATATATGGCCTAGCCATGGGGATTTGAGGTCAAAGGTAAGGAGAACTTAGTGTGCAAATTGAAGAAAAGTTTATATGGCTTGAAGCAAGCACCTCAACAATGGTATTTGAAATTTGATAGGTTTATGCATAAGCATGGCTATAATATGTGTCATTTAGATTATTGTGTTTATTTTAAGAGGTTGGATGATGATAGCTACATTATTTTATGTCTATATGTTGATGATATGCTTGTAGTTGTCTCTAACATGGATCATATTAAGGGGCTAAAATGCCAGTTAACACATGCATTTTCTATGAAGGATTTGGGGGCAGAAAAACAAATCCTTGTTATGAAGATTTTAGAGATAAGAAGAATAGAACATTGATGCTATCTCAAGCTGATTATGTTGAGAAGGTGTTGCAATGTTTCTCTATGGAGAATGCTAAAGCTGTCAGCACACCTTTACCTGGTCATTTGAAATTGACTAAGGAGATGTGTCCCAAGACATAGGAAGAGGAGGATAAGATGTCCAAGGTACCCTATGCTTCAGCTGTAGGAAGCTTGATGTATGCTATGGTATGCATTAGGCCAGATATTGCACATGCAGTGGGAGTTGTTAGCAGGTATATGACTCATCCATGATTTGAGCATTGGAATGCTTTCAAGTGGATTCTTCGATATTTGAGAGGAACATCCAATAAGTGTTTACACTTTTGGGGCTCTACTACTAATTTACAGGGCTATGTCGACTCAGATTTGGTAGGGGATATGGATATGAGATGAACTACTGCAGGTTATGTCTTTATTGTTGGTGGGGCAGCTGTGAGCTAGGTTTCTAGGTTATAAAAGATTAATTCTCTATCCACTACAGAGGTAGAGTATGTTGCTACTATAGAGGTAGCCAAGGAGATGATATGGCTTTAGTTCTTCTTGGAAGAATTGGGACATCCTTAGAAGGATAATTATTTGTTTACAGATAGTCAGAGTGTCATTCATCTTGCTAAGAATTCAGCTCTGCATTCTAAGACCAAACACATACAGTTGCCGTACCATTTCATTTGGTCAGTTTTGGAGGATGGACAGTTAACGTTGGAGAAGATACATACCAATGACAATCCAGCAAACATGTTGACAAAGGTTGTAACAAGGGAGAAGCTAAACTCCTCTTTAGCTTTGGTTGGTCTTTTAGACTGAACATGAATAAAAGAACAGCAGAGTCCAAGGTGGTTTGATCCAGTGGGAGCCCCATGTGGTAGTGGTATTGCTATAGGATCAGTCTCCAAGTGGGAGATTGTTGCTTAGTGTGGAGCCTGATTAGTCCCCAAGTGGGAGATTGTTAGATTGTGGTGACTGATCAAGAAAGTACTATACATACTTCATAATTAGTGGGGTTCGGGGCATCACCTCGAAAAAAATTTTTTGGTACTATTCGACATTCGTAGATTCACCACTAAAGTTATGGCTAATTATGGCCAACATGTTATAACCCTGAAGTGGTTTAATACTTGTATAAAATGGTTTAGGTTTGGGTATTTTTTATTATGTGTTGTGATGTGAAATTGGTTCTTGCGGCGGTATTGAGCTGTAAGGGATTACAACTTGTAATCAGGTTGGAATCACTGGATTGTAATAAGATCAGACTTACTGTTTGGTGGACATAGCCCAAGGATTGGGTGAACCACGTTAAATCTTGGTGCCTTGTGCTCATTTCTATGTGATCTATTATTTTTTATTATTGGTTATATTTGCATGTAGTTTTTATTTCTATCCATGGTTTATCCTAACAAGACTTTCCTACAGAGGATAACTGAAAGACAACCTCGCTCTGACACCACTTGTTTGGATAAAACCATGAACATAAATAAAAACTACATGCAAATATAAGAAATAATAGAAAATAATAGATCACACAAAAATGAACACAAGGCACCAAGATTTAATGTGGTTCACCCAATCCCTAGGCTATGTCCGCCAAACAGCAAGTCTGATCTTATTACAATCCACTGATTACAATCTATAATCCCTTATAGCTCAATATCACCATAAGAACCAATTTCACATCACAACATAATGAAAATACCCAACCCTGAACCCTTTTATACAAGTATTAAACCGCTTTAGGGTTATAACATGTCGGCCATAAATTAGCCATAACTTTAGTGGAGAATCTATGAATGGTGAATCTACAAATGGCGAATCCCTGAACCCCACAAAATTATGGAGTATGTGTAGTACTTTCCTGATTAGTCACCACAATCTAACACAACCCTTATTAGTAGTACCCTCATTCAAGCACATGTGTGTCTGTATGAGAAGATCTTGTGACACCAGAACTCTTAGATTTAGGTTTGTTGAGATCATATTTATTTTTGGTTGGGTTGGAAAATTGTATTGCCTACGGATACTCATCATGTGATGAGCATGGGTATGTAGGGTGGACATGTGGAGTGGCTGCTCTAGTGTACCCTAGTCTAGAAGTGGATGATAGCATAATGGGAAGATGTTTTGATCAAGTGATAATCAAGTTAATAACTTGGTAATAAAACTTAATGATAAGATAAGTGAACATTTGTACATCTTTGATGTGTTGGTGTGAGGGTGTTTTGTCTATATGTTTGTAGTCTTCTATGGAAGCTATTGCAAGAGCATGGTTTGATGGCCTCTAAAGGGATTTGAGTTTTCCATTTGTGTGATGGTCTCCTAAGTGATTTGAGTTTTACATCAGTGTGATGGCCTCCCAAGGGAGTTTTGTTTTGCACCATATATAGTTGTTGAAAAGTACAATTGGAGAAATTGTTATGTTGTCATTGATGCCAAACCTATTGGTAAGCCAAAATGTAAAGTTTACTAGAGAGATGCTTTACTAATAGTGTAGAGTTCCATAGCATTTGAGTGATAAAGTGGATTTGAAAAAGAGATCATGAGATGTTGTAAGTATCATGCAAATACAATGGGCACTTGATAAGTTAGTCCTTGACAAGATAATGGGTTGTTCAATCAATACATGAGTGAAGAAGATTGTTGCATTAAGACTAGAGTTAAAACAAGTCAAAAGGATAAGCTTGACCAAGTATTAGTAGTGTACGGTCAATGAAGGAGCTAAAGAAGAAGATTAAGGAAATTATGTAGTTAAGCCAAAAAAAATAGTTCAAGCTGAGTGTTAGTTATTATCAAGAAAGTGTATGAAGAAGTGTTAGTAGAGACCAAGCACAATATTGGTCAAGTGAGCCTATTGGTGTTGAGTGAGAAAGTATAGTGTGTATGGAGATATACAATGATGACCAAGCTAAAAAATGTAGTGATTTTCAAGAGACAACAAAATTTATAGTTTAAGAAAGATTTGAATTTGAGGATGACTAGTTGGAATTTTGAATTAGTTAAAATGCATGGAAGATAAGAATTAATGAGATAGCAAATTTTATGCGTGAGGAGAATTTTTTAAGCAATAAAAGGCACAGATTTTATTATAAGATTATTGAAGAAGAAGGAAAATAAAAATATGAAAGGATTCGATGAATTTGACCTAACCCTAAGATCAACGATGATGTTTAAGTGGGAAAAGATAAAAAAATTACCTATTTAAGGAGGTAGAAGGAATGAATTTAGAGGTTGGCTCGTTGTTGATTGGCGATCTTAAGGAGAAGTTGTGAAGAACATAATAGTAGAGGTGAAGTGTGAAGAGTTTGGTGAAGCATGATTTCTTGAGAAGATGCCAATAAGATTAGTGATTAAGATGATAGTGGATGCAATTCAATGAACCAAAACATGAGTGAATGGAGATCTGAATTTGAAAAGTGAGTTCTACTTTATAGATCAAACCTATGGTGTTATTCTAACCATTGTATGAGTCAAAATCCTTTAATAAAGGTTGACCTAACATTCATTTGTAAACCCTTTACTCAAGGTGATATTCTCATGGAATGATCCAAAGTCCTCTAACAAGGTCATTCCTAGTGGGCTACTTAAATCCTTTAACAGGGTCACATTTAACAGTATGTTCTATAACCTTTAATAGGGTTGGCTCTTAATTGAGCTTACTTTAGAAGAGTGAAAAATTGGTAGCATGCTACTTAATGGCTTATCCAAAATTGAGTTTTCATGTTAAATCCTAGTGTCAGTGTGTTATATTCATGTGTGGATGTTATTGTTTTGCATGTTATATTTTATAGTAGTTTATTGACTAGAATTCATCACATATAGGGATAGAAAGTAATTGCATGAAATATTAAATTGATGATGATATGTTATATAGACTAAGTAGGTTTTTAAGATTGATTAATCTATTTGAAGTTAGTGAAAGCTGAATTGGTACATCTAGACCTAAGGATAACTAATTCATGTAAAAGTAAAAAGTTGTGTCACTTTTCAAGCTAACTTATTAGAGTGACTGAATTTAAATATTTTTATCTAAAAGTCATTTTTTTCCAAATATATGATCTAGAAAAATTCATTCTAGCTAAGTTATATATGTTCTCACACTTTTCCAATTAGAAATGTATATTAAATGCATGTTTTATACTAGTTATTACTAAAGATATAAAATTATTTCAGAAAACTAACATTTCAATGACTTAATTTTTTAATAACTTTTTTAACAACATATAAACATTATTTTATAGAGATCAAAGTCCAAAATATTTTCATATAGACCTAATAGATTTTTAATTAGATATATTATATTATAATTAACACTTGAGAAAATATTGGTTTGGAGAAAGAAAAAAATAGTAAATCATATCATGTTTTTTTTAAAAATGTATGAAAATTTTAGAAGAGAGAATACTCTTCAAGAATGTGTAATTTTTCTTTTGGTTAGAATAGATTTACTTTTAAAATGTGATGGGGGATGAAAACTATCAATTTTAGGTGAAAGTATAGGTCAAAATCCAATTTTTTAATTTATTGGTCTAGCTATATATGTCATAAATAACATAATATGAGATTAGATGGAATTATGTTGATTTTCATATAGTTTTGTGGTGGGAACTAAACCTCTAATTTTCAACATTTTTCAACAACTAAAAAACCATCCTTAAAAATTAGGAATATATCAATTCTTATTCCAATCATAAAAAAATTATAATCCTAAGCTTCATCCATTTCCACACATTTCATTAGTTGACTTCATTTTCAAATTATTAATAATAATACCAATTTTTTTTCATTGAAGTTGAAGAGTTATACTTTTTTTAGCCCCTTCCTTCATAAAAGGGTGACACGAGTTTGTACCTTTACCCATTTACTCACCCAAACACCCCACCCCACCCCCTCTCCCACCACACCTCCCCCCAATTTTTCTAAATAATTATAAAAATTGGTATTAAAGCATTGGTGCTTGCAAGAAAGTTTAAAGGGCTAAAGCCAAAGATCAAGATGTACAAGAGAGAGATACCTATGTTGAACAAAGGAGAACTTACAAGAATGGAAAAGGCTAATAAGATTGCACTTATCTAGTATAGGAGACTATGCATACTACTACTTAGACAATGAATACATTGAGGTTCGTAGACCTATGATAGTTGAAAAAATGAAAGAGAAGTAGGAGCACAATCGAATGATGACTGAACTTGAAATATTCTTGAGTTATGTAGAGTTTGATGTTGTGAAGGAATGCACTACTACTAAGAAAATGTGGGACATGTTGGAAAAAAACCTATGGTGGAAACAAAAATATGGTGCAAGAAAATGTAGAAAGCTTGCGAGGAAAATTTGATGACATAATCTAATGAAAGAAGGTGATAATGTTGCACAATATTGTGGTTGAATAAAAAAAGTGGTGAATTCTACTAGAGGAGCTAAAGGAAACATAATTGATGATACTGTGATAACTAAGGTATTAAGGAATTTACTTCCTAACTCTGAAACTAGAGTATTTTCAATTCAAGAACTAAGGTGTGTGTCTGGTAATGATCTGACCTTGGATAGTCTGATTGGTAAACATAGTACATTTGAATTATCAAACTTTTATAATTATTCTCCTACTAGTGTTGGAACTACGTTTAGAGCACAACTAACCCTTAATGGACCTAAGAAAAATAAGAAGAGGAGGTATGTAGAATGTGATAATGGATGTGATGATGACCTTAATGACTATTAGCTAGAAGACTTTCTAGAGGAAAAGGAAAATACAAAGGTAAACTTATTATTATTTGTTTCACATTTAACAAAGTTGGTCATATTGCTATTAGATTCTAGAGACAAAAAAGACAAAATAGACTACAAGGACAAAGGTAAGAAATCTTGCTAAATTGTTGAAGAGGATGGTTCTAACAGTAATTATGATTCTCATGATGAAGAAGTTGTTTATGTTCTGAGGAGAGATGGTTTTGATGAAGATGAGAAAATTTTATTGATCTCACATATGAGTAAGACTATTGGTTTAAATATGTATTTACTATTTACACTTTACTAAATTTTACTTAGGTTAATTCATTATTTTAATATTTATTTATTTAATCACCTAAGAGTATGTGCACTCTTGTGAGTTGTCATGTTGACAACATAGGAGTTTGCACCTCTTTTATGCACATGGTGTCTAGAACAAATGAGTTAGCACACTAATTTAAGCACATGGCATCTACAACATCTCCACTTGAGATTTGGGAGACTTCTTTGATGATATTTCACTTCTCTTTGTTGAGGATGATCCTTCTATAGTTGTTGTGAGGGCTCGCTCTGACCCTCATGTCCATTCTCTACATGATCAATCTTTACAAGTTGGCATGATTGTGGATACTTATGGACATCAACTTTTGGAGGTCTCTTTATCATTTGAGGAGACAAACTATTCTTTGAAATAGGTTCTACAACAAGCCTTGCTAGATATGCAATTCTTCTTAATAGTTTTGGAAGGAGACACCATCAGTATCAACATAGGGACACTTGAACAAGTTTCAGAGACACCTTTCATCATCACAATTCTTTTCACACATAGGGGAAGCATCTCACCTATACCTCTACCATTATTTCTTCCAAAGGGGAGGAAAATCATTCAACAATCATGGATTAGCTTCTACATTAGAGCATTTCTCACTAGTCGACACCTTACTTTTAGGGGGGGGGGGACTACCTTGTCTCCTTCTACTTCTCCTTTATGGGGGCGACTTTTTCCTCTTAGGGGGTTTTGTCCTTCTCCCATTTCTCTTTTGTATATACTTGATGTAGGTCATAATGGGGGTTCTTTATTACTCCATCCATCCATACATCTTTCATCTCTCTTTTTGGGGGAGGGTTTTTTGCACAAGGTTTTCCCTCTTTCTCCACTTTATGAGAGACTGCATTTTCATTATGTACATGGGTACCTAACATGGCCTTGTAGCTAGGACCCATCATGCATATCATCCTAGCTTTTGTAAGTTCAAGGGCATTCCCCTAAGTTTCACTTAAGGGGGTGTGTTGGTGTAAATACATATTTACTATTTACACTTTACTTAAGTTTACTTAGGTTAATGCATTATTTTAATATTTATTTATTTAGTTACCTACGAGTATGTGCACTCTTGTGAGTTTTCATGTTGACAACATAGGAGTTAGCACACTGATTAAGCACATGGTGTCTACAACATCTCCACTAGAGATACACCTTGTCATTCTTATCCTCTCATCTAGAATGATGGATAAGATGTGTTCTTAGTTGTCATGCTTATCTTATCTCCTAGCTCTTTCTAGAGACATTATAGGTGCTTCCTGAGAGGCCTTTATTTATAGGTACTCCTAGTGTATACATTCATCACATACAATACAGAGCAATGTATGAGGACATACTCTAATATATTGATCATATTCATTTTTGGTCTACAGTTTTGCTTGTGTTCGAGTTCTATGATCTTGGGTGAATCTTGCCCTAAGAAAAATTCTTACATGGTATCAGAGCTATACCAAATTCTTACAAAGACTAATATATGGATAATTTATAGTGGTTGCTTACATCATATGACTAGTGGTACAAGTAATTTTGATAAGCTAGAACATTATAATGGGAGTAGTGTTAAGTTTGATAATGATGCACCATGTTATGTGAAAGGTAAAGGATTAATTAAATTTAATAAAAAGATCAAATGTGACAATGAGCATTGGATTGATGGTTTGAAATATAATAATTTGAGTGTGGAATAGTTGATAATTTTAGGCTATAGAGTTGATTTCCAGAACAAGAAAGAAAAGATCTATGATGTTACTGGTAAACTAGTTAGAACTGGAGAGAAAACAAGATGTAGTTTGTTCTATCTAGACCTATCCAAAGATACTTGTCTATTTTCATAATGAGAATATGTTTGGCTATGGAATAAGAGGCTATGTCATGTGAAATTTGATAACTTGGTGAGCATTACTAAGATGAAAGGAGTTAGAGGGTTACCAAGACTAAGAAAACTTGATAAAGTGATGTGCAATCAATGTCAAATGTGTAAAATGACTAAGTCTAATTTCAAGAGAAAGACCTATTTTTCTAATGATATTTTGGAGTTGGTTCATACTAACTTGTGTGGTCCTATTGGAATATAGAGCTATTATGGTGATAAATAATTTATTCTATTTTTTAATGACTTTTCTAGAATGACAATTATGATGTTTCTAAAAGAAAAATCTATTGAATTTCAAATGTATAATGTTACCTGGCTAGATTTGAACAAGAAACAAGAAAGAGTCATAAATATTTTAGATCAGATAGAGTTGGTGAATTCATTTTAGATGAGTTCAACATATTTTGCAATGAAAAAGGAATCAAGAGGCAAATGAGTGCACCAAAAACTCCACCACAGAATGGTATAGTTGAGAGAATGAATAGATAAATTATGGATTGCACAAGAACACTAATGAAAAAGAAGAATGTTTCACAAATGTACTAGAGAGTGACAATTAGCACTACAATCTACACTCTAAACTAGGTTCAAGTGAATAAAGGATCAAACAAAACACCTTTTTAACTCTACTATGAATATACACCAAATGTGAATTATTATAAAGTCTTTGGAAGAAAATTCCATATATTGAAAGATGCAAGAAAAAGTAAACTTGATGCAAAAAGTGATGAAGGTGATGGGGAGCTTCTTCTTCTTAAAGCCTTTTGGCTTATCAAAGATATTTCCTATCCTCCTTAGGGTTTCTTATCTAACTCGAACCTAGAGGATTCTCTCCTAATCTCATTCCACCAAAAATCTCTTCTATCAATTCAAAATTCCACTCTTCTAACTTTGAAACCCCAACAATGCATCTTTTGGTTTATCAAGCTAAAACCCCATCAAATGCTACCTAGTAAGGGAAAATTAAGTTTAGTCCTTCCTCTTGAGATTCTTTACACATTTCAAGTCATTTTTGACTATCTTGTAGGTTTCACACACCCACAACCCATTCTTGCTTTATGTGTCCTTGTAGCCCTATGAGCCTGTATTGGCCCTCTTAGAAACAAGGATTCTTCAATAACTTGTAAAACCTCTTAAAAAGACCTATCTATGTCTACTATACATTGTCTCATATTGACCTAGACTTAAGGATTTTCTAGGTCTCAAGTCCTTAAAGTGTTTCTACAGTACTATTCTAGAGAACCCTACTTTTAAGGGTTTATAGGCAATGACAACAACTTCACTAATAGGGAAAATAAAACTCCACTCCAAACCTCCTCCTTTGGTCCAAGGACACTATTCACCTTTATTTATCATTTCCCAACCTTGATTGGCCCACACCAACGTACTTCTCCTTTCACTTCTCTCCTACAAGAATATATGTACCTTGCCAAGCTCCTACCATCTTTCTTAGGGCTTGCTTACAAAAATAGTAAACAATATCCCCCAACCTCCAAAATTGATATTTACATAATATACACAAGATATTACTTTATTCCTAAATATCATAGGTTTTCAACTATGGGAACTCAAGTTTTAGGATTAACCTCAAACATAAATAATAGTTACATGCAAATATAACTAATATCAGAAAATAAGAGATTGCACATAAGAGAACACAAGACACCAAGATTTAACATGGTTCACACAATCCCTAGGCTACATTCACCAACAACATGTCCAATATTATTATTATCTAGTAATTACAATTTGCAATCCCTTACACCTCAATACCATTGCAAGAAGCTACAATATCACCATTACATTATGAAATCCCTAACCCTAAGCCTTTTTTTATGCAAGCTTTTACCATTTACAAAATTAGGGCTAGAATAAGTCATCTAATAGGAAAAATTGTTAGATTGTGGTGATTGATTAGGAAAGTACTATACATACTTCATAAAATCTTTGGGGTTCGGGGCATCACCCCAGAAAAAACTTTTGGGTCATAGTTGACGTTGTAGCCAACATATGGCCGACATATGGCCGACATGTTGTAATGCTAAAATGGCATAAAATACTTGTATAAAAGGGTTTAGGGTTAGGTATTTTTCATTAAGTTGTGATGCGAAATTGGTTCTTGCGATGGTATTAAGCTGTAAGGGATCACAGAGTAATTAGGCTGTAATCATTGGATTGTAATAAGATCGAACTTGTTGTTTGGTGGATGTAGCTTAGGGATTGGGTGAACCATGTTAAATCTTAGTGCCTTGCATTCTTTTGTGTGTGATCTATTATTTTCTATTATTGGTTATATTTTCATCTAATTGTTATTTCTATCTGTGGTTTAATCCTAACAAAAATAGCAACAGACTCCTTTTACAATATAAGGGAATTTTTGGCTTGCAAGGCACTTGGGGCATTGCCCTAGGACCCCGCAAGTGCACTACCACTTGACCCCATCTTGGGGGCGCTACCCCCAAACCCATGTAGAAATAATATAGGGAGAAAATTGCACCAAATAAACCTCCAAGTTTGATTAGGCTCCACATCACAACAATCTCCCACTTGGAGACTAATTAGACTCCACAACAATAGCCTCCCAGTTAGAGACTAGTCATAGCACCGCTAAATCTATAGCTCCCACTGGAATATATCAAACCACCTTGGACTCTACTATTCCTTAATTCTATTCAATCAAGAAGACCAACCAAAGCTGAAGAAGATTTCAACTTCTCCCTTGTCACTACCTTCATAAACATATCTATTGGATTCTAGTAAGTTTTTCATACAGACTCTTTCATTTGTAGCTCACATGTCCTTCTTTCTTATGCATATGATGTACCTCCAATTTCCTATAATGCACACAATTAGGAAGCAAAAGCCTATGATAATGATATGAAAGTACTAGAGGAAGTTATTTAAGATTGAGAGAGAAAAAGACCAATGACCTAGGGACCAGAAATGAGAGGAAGAATGCTCAATTTATAATTAACACACAAGATGAGAGCATTGGACTTGTAACCTTGGATATGAGACTTAGCAAGAGATTCCTTTGAGAATCCATGACACATATGACACAAGATGCCAAATGTAGGATTGTGTGAAGCTTGGAAGCCAAACATGGCTATAAATGGAAGAGGATTTATGACATGTCATGTGACACCTCAAACCCACTTATAGCCAAGAATATATCACAATGGAAGCCAAATATGGCCATGAGTAAGGAATAAGAATATATGGATTATGAAATATCTTAGCCAAGTGTAAATGGAGAATACACGATGTGCAATTCCCATGTGTCAAGATGATGTCAATATTATGTGGAATATTTGATTAAAAAATCCATTATTCCAAACAAATAGAAATTAGTAAAAATGGGATTAATGGTGGAAAATATGAATTAGGAAATTGTGAATTTCCATGGTTTGCGAATGATGAATCAATTAATTAATAAAATTAATTAATTAAGGATGATAATTAGGAAGAATAATTATCAATGTGAGATGAAAATGATTGGGATGACATAGGATTAAATTATGGGTTATTTAATCCTATAGAGAAAATCAATAAATGATTGGCCAATTTGTTTAAATAAATGGATAGTATCCTTATGAAAATGTGATGATTAGTGAGATTGGCTAGGATGATGATGGGTAGACCAAAGCCATGGTAAAATTGATAACATGCCAAGGACACATGACATGAATTAAGGACATGTAACACTTAACCAATATCATAAATGATATAGGATCGAGATTGATTAATATGGTTGATCATAATAACATCAACAGATGTTGTCAATGTTATTAAAAGGGTTTGATAATGCGATGATCTAACACTAAGAGACTTGAAAATGTCAAAGATTAGTTGATGCAAATGATAGCTTGACCTAACATTGAGAACCATGACATTACTAAGGTTGGAGTAATAGATTTGATAGATTGATAGATTTCGAAGGTAGTGAAAACCACAACAATGCCTAGGATTGGACAAATGATGATAGGTTTGAGATGTTTGAGATGTTCCAAGTTGATTAAGAGTGATTTTGGGTAGATTTGGGGTGATTCTATGTTGATTTGATATGATTTTGAGTTGATTAAATGGTTTTTGCATTGATCGAATATGATTTTGAAATGATATGCAAATGATACACAAGAGGATATGAATGATAAATAATATTGTTGAGATATAATCAAGTTGGCCAAAAGATCATAATTAGTAGAATGAGAAAATGGGATGAGTTATTATAAGAAAGTGATGAAACCATATACACAAACCATTTTTGAGTGTCTACATTTTGCCCCTCTTTGATACAATGTGATTTAGAGCATTATGTCAAAGAACATTGATGAGAAAGCCACAACAACATGCTCTAGTAGGGATTATATATATGGGTGCTCCCTCAATAAATTGATTAAGATAATAATATTATAGGTCAATTTTTTTACAATGAGAAGAAAAATCCATAGCAACTGACGGATCACAAATCAAAGCTAAAATGCGAAAGTTATGAGGTCCAAAGTGCAAAACGAGGGTCAATTAGGGGCCCGAAAGTAGTTTTAGGAGTTACCACTCAAGACAATGAAAAATTAATGAAAAGGATAGCTCAATTATTTCAAAAAAGATACAAATCCAATGCAATTGAGAGACTACAAATTAGAGTTGAAATGAAAAAGTTGTGGGCTCTATAGTGCAACATAGGGACTCTAGCAGTAGTTTTGGGCATCTAACTACCCCAAGTGCACCCAAAACACACCCAAATGAACCTAGGGTGCACTTGGTAAGCCTAAATGTTCTATGATAGTACCAAGTATGTCTTGGTCACACTTGAGAGGCCCAACTATGCTCTGAAAGTGCAAACTGTGCCCTAGAAGGCTCCTAGGGCCAAAATTAGCTTGATTGGACTCGGAATGACCTGAAACTTTGCATACATGCCCAAAATTATGGAAAGATGTCATAATATAAGCGAAATCAGTCAAAAATGGTTAGATTTTGTCAAAATTGGTCAAAAAAAGGTCAGACTCAGGTGAGACTAGGTGGAAAGCCACAAATGGTTGATAGACAATGTAGGATGATGCAGGGATGTGAGAATGCAAGATGAAGATAATTTGGTGTATGAGAATACATGATCATGGTGTTGGATGAAGAGATGAATGATAATAGACTAAAGAGGTGAGATGAGGACCAATTAGAATAAAGTAAAGAATTTTTCTTTTAGAAAGTGCATTATATGTGGAAAGGAGCTTTATTTTGATATCGAAAATAGAATGCACCACATCATGGCATAAAGGGCTAGAGCACAAATACAAACCTTTTGCGTAAACAAGCAAGATGTAGACAAAAAATGACTCTATCCTTCTTGAGGCATATATACATGCCCTAGACTCTCAAAGGTACATTTTAATAGTCAGAAACTAAAAGATGACCATGAACCATCTTGACTACTCTCATAGATCAGTTTATATCATTGAGTGGCATAGGAACATGCTCAAAGAAAAATAAAGAAAAAATACATCACTCACTAAATAGCATGAGCCAACAACTATTCTTGTCCATTATTACTTGTCTTTAGTGTTTTAGGTCCTCAAATAGTGTTTGGCAGGTTGATCATGTGATAGCTCTATTTGTGGAATCAGTTGATAGGTTTATAGTGACATGTTGGATTGATTGTTGGTTCATATTGCTTAGATAGTTGTGATTGTCATTGGAGTGTAGTGCTTTGAGTTTCAGTTTGTGAAAGTGCAAGTGTTTAGGGAAAAGGATGATTATCCACAATGACTATTTACAAGGTTTATTACAAATTTTTTGTGGGTTTTGTGATTTTTAGGGTTTTTGGGGATATTTGATGTTTTTGTGTTACTCATTTCTTTAAGACATTTTATGATTTTAAGGATTTATTTTAGAATATTATACGATTTTTAGTGATTTTTTTAAGGCATTTTATGATTTTTAGGAATTTGTTCATGATGTTTTATGATGTTTAGTAGTTTTTTAGGACATTTTATGATTTTTAGTGATTTTTTTAGGATCATATTTGAATTTTTAGGATTTTTTTTAGGTCATATAAAAATAAAAAAGTGTTAGCTCCAATCCAATATGCGATAAGTCTAATGGATAAGAAGTGCTTAAGGCTATGCTCCCAATTCAAGTTCAAACTCATGCACTGTGTAGGTAATATGCCAGTAGAAAAAATGCATACTATGTACAAAGGACAATGACAACATATCTCCAAACTGGTGATGTTGAGGTAAGATAACAATGGACATTAACTAGTTTTTCAGCGATGATAAGGGGATATGGATGTCTTTCAATATGAAGCATATGATTAGTGAATGACAAAAGGGGGAAATCAGATGGAATCCTAATAGATGGAGGAGCAATAACTGATTACACATGGTGCCTAATTGCCAAGTTTTCAACATGGTACTTGCCCAACGCGCTTGTTTGCTAGTTTTCACTTTTGGATGAAATTTTTCTCTTGACTCAAGTTTTCATGCCAAGATGCTTGTTTGCCAAGTTTTCATCAAGGCATCCATTTTTTCATGACTATTTTCACTTTTTTTTTTCTTTTTTCATGACTTTTTTCTATTTTTTGATTTTTTTCAAGACATTTTTGCCATTTTTTTATTTTTTTTCACTATTTTTAGATAAAATCATGAACATTGCTAACAAATGCTAAAAAAATATTTTTGGTGCTACTAGCTGATGATCTCTGGACCCATGAGTAACTATAGCTATGCAAGATTTGTTCAAATTTTGTAGCTAAAATCAAACCACTAGAAAGGCCTCGAGATATACCATCATGTATCATATGTAAGACAATGTCTATATCTTGCAATTCAAGTTATTTAAGGATAAATGGGTCAAAGGATCTATTATGTGGGATATCACTAATGATGACGTACTAAAAGGTTTTTTGGGTGTTTGATAGATTAGATAGTAGGATTGGGGGATAAACTGTTGGATATAAGGAAGGATTTGGAGGATTAAGACCAATGACTTACCACATGAATGTTGATTAGGAGTGCTCAAAAAGACTTCATGGCATGTTGAACAATAGAACACTTTATTTATTCCATCATCTTGTTCATTTTGTATCCTTGGGAGTAGGTTAGCTTTTTATTTTTCATGGACTAATGGCACCTTTCAATTTTCACCAAGAGACCTACTTTTGTCATTTTTTTCTCTTTTTTCTTTGGAACTAGGTGGAGTTGGCCCCCCAAAATATGCCAATGTGTTCACTTTAGGAGAAATTGCTTCTTTATGATCTCCAATTTTAATGCTTTCATGGATTTTGAAGTTTGTTGTGAGAGCATCATCATTGCCGAATTGATCAAAAATTGGTCGTCCACACTAGTTCCAATCCAATAGTTCTAGACAACTTGAGGCGATATCATCATCAATGTTGAATAGGCTTTGGTTCAAGGTATATATGTGGATATTTGATTCAATGGTACACTTGGAGTCATGCTTAGAAGCTAGAGGATTGTTGGTTTCACTTTGGCTGTCCTTAGAATGATTTTTCATCATTCACAACATCCATAGTCTTACACATAGGTATCATAGTACTTGGAGGACCTATTTATAACAGTTTGAATCCAAGCCCCAAACTAGGAGGTCATCCTTTTGTAGTGATAAGTTCAATTATTCCTTTTTTCTAAGATCCAAGACCACTACATCCATCATAGCCTTTTTTTGCATGATAATAAACCCAGGTCCATACTTCTTAGGAGATATCAAAGTGAGTTCTTGTTCTATTTTTTCTTTCTCAATATAGATGGATGAATTCTCATAGACATGTTCTTTGAGTAGGCCTCTTCCATGAATGAAATTGATAGAAGTGGCATTTTTTGTACTGATCTCAAAATTTTTTTCTTGCAATAGTTTTGATCTACCAGAAGATTGGGGAGAAACTAGTGACTCCCTAATGTGGAATACTTGATACATAAAGTACTCTCCACACCCATTGTCTTCAATCTTTAGCTTTTTTTTGGCCTTATTGAGGATTATATCTACATCCACATATTTAGAGGAATCTATGGATTTTGCTTAATTGTTTGTCAGGACTTGGTATGTAGTAGCATCTCTTAGATTAGCACAAGACTGGAAAGGGTTTGGATCGCCAAGGATGGTAACCTCCACATTGTTATAGGAAAACTTCAAACATTGATGATATGTAGAGGGCACTACTTTCATAGCATGAAGCCAAGGGCATCGTAGTATCAAGTGGGAGCATTAGGTCTACTAGGGGGTGTAGGTCTAGTAGAGGTAGTAGAACTAAAAGGGGCTCCAGGTAGGGTGATCTTGGTACAACATGTAGTAATAGCATAATGAGGGTCTTTAGTCTTTAAGATGAATGTGGATATGCGAGAATTAGACTCAATGAAATATTTGACTGTGTAGTCATATACTATGCATGTGTAATTCACATTAGCTTGTGAGTTTGAGCTTGAACTAGGGGCATTCTCTTTATCATGATTACCCAAAGGATCTTTAAAAATAATGTGATCAGAATTGGATGCTAACAGTGATGGATCGACTATGATTACACCATCATCAATATGGTCTCCTATTGCATATTTTAGTTGGAAATATGATGAAGTATTATTTCCTTTGGTGTGGTGGTAATCACAGAATTTATTGTCATCCCACCAATAAGCTTTAGTTAGTGGTTTGTCTTTGATCAGGGGTAATTGAGGAAGCTATTGCTAAGTAATTGTTGAATCGTAGTCTCAAGAAGTATCCCCAAGGGTATAAATTTTCTATCTTTGGTTCTAGGATGTCTTTAAGGTCCATCCTATGCAAAGGTCTCAATTTTCTATTGTGGAAGTGATGTTTAATTAGGAGATTCTGAATTAGTAGGATTCACACTTTTCAAAATTAGTTGAGGTTGTGTTGTGCTAATTATTTATGCATCCATAATACCATCATTAGTCACATTATTGTTTTTGGAGAAAAATTTTTCCTTGTCATTAGATGAGTAGGTGTTTGTATTTTCCTTTTTTATCTTGAGGATTCCCTTATGGATAAGAGCATCTTCAATACTAGCCCTTTTTTCCATCAGTTTGGAGATGGTGCTTGGACTTTTGGTCTTAAGTCCATACATTAAGTTAAGGACTAGGTTTTCAATGCACATGTTAACTTATTGTTCTTTAGGAA
Source organism: Cupressus sempervirens (assembly GCA_028749045.1). Taxonomy (NCBI): domain Eukaryota; kingdom Viridiplantae; phylum Streptophyta; class Pinopsida; order Cupressales; family Cupressaceae; genus Cupressus; species Cupressus sempervirens. Next base: position 332,587,846 of record CM053785.1, read on the forward strand.
TGTTTAGTGAGCATTGATTGACTAAGTTTCTTTAGCATAGTAAAAATGTGATAAATGGTTCTCTCATCTTTTGTTTAGTTGAGCAAAAATTGGAGAGTGTCACCTCATTTGTAATGTTGAAGGAAAAGTGGGAGATGAATTATTTTGCTAGCTCTAACCAAGATTTGATAGTACCAAGAATTTTGGAATACCATTCAAGTGTAGGCCCACCTAGAGAATGAAGGAACAATATCATGAGGTAGGTGGTCTCATCACTAAGTTCAGTACAAGAGGCATAGAATTCTTTGATGTGATCAATGAGGTTTCCTTTTCCTCGATATTTTTCAAATCTTGGAACCTTGAACTATTTTGGGAATAGAGGCATATTAAGACTTTATCAAATGGATTAGGATGTAAGTCCCTTTCTATATATAGGGCCTATTTCTTTTGGACTCCCAATACCTCAACTTGTTTGGAAAGTTGTTTGAATTGTTGCAGTAACTTCTCATTAGGTTTTTTCATTATAGTTTTCTCTTCAAGTCTTTTGTGTTTATGAGTAGATCATTTTCTATTGGAAGAACTATATCTACTCAGTTCTGACATTTCTATGTCTAAAGAGTCAGTTGTTGCATCACTAGGTTGTGGTGATATTTTAGTACCTTGAAGACAGAAGGGTCTTTATTTTTGTACATATTGTGGTACTTGTTGCAGTATCCACTATGATTGTTGTACCATGTGTTGTTGTTGCATCACTTTTTCTGTAATGTGCCATTTGTTGTGGTTGTTGTTGAGATACCTTTGGTTGTTGCATGTGAGACTATGTATGTGACTATTATTGTAGAGGTATCTATTGAGGTTGTTGTTGCACATGTTGTTGTTCAAACAAGTGTTGTTGATATGCAATTTGTTTCTCAAGGAATCTTTGGTATTCCAACTATTATTTGAGTTACTCTCAAGTTTTTTAGCAAACAAGGATTGTTTTTGTTGGAATTGGTGTTGGTATATTATGTGAAAGTCAAGTGGATTTACATTGGATTGCGTATGAGGGACATTTAATCCTTGCACCACTTGAGTTTGTTGTTGTGGTTGATGTTGTTGTTGATATGTCAAATGTGTGTTAAGTGGATTTAAATTTGGTTGTGCATTGGAAATGTTAAGTCCTTGAACCACTATAGGTTGTTTTTGTCTTTGAATTTGTTTATGTCCTTGAGAATTGAACATCATGTTTGCATTTTTTTTTTGGTACCTTTGTGTGTTAGATGTTTCTACTTGGGACATCATATTGATTTGACAATGCCAAGTGTTCCTTTTGGGAATGGGTGAAATTTTCAATAAGACATTTCCTTTTTATATCAATAGGGATTGTTGTAGTTGATGTTTCACATGGTGTACTCATGGGAGGCTCCATAACATTTGATGTCATAACATTTGGTAGAGTTAGGAGAAAAGGTGCACTTTGTTGATTTTCCTCCAAAGGAGGTATGTTTGGCATCCCTAGAGTACAATTCCCTTTAGGCATGTCTTGTTGTTGCATTATGTGATTGAGATCAAGTCTTGACATCCTTTTGGGATATTTAGGAAGAGTCTTCTTTTCCTTTATTGGTGGTGGTTCGTCAAACAAGGGATTAATGTTGTTGTGTTCAAATGTACTTTTGAGGATTTCAATGGTTGATTCTTGATGGTACATTATAGGTGCCATCATTGTGTTTGAAAACTCCAAAGGTTGTTTTCCCTTATCCAAGTGAAAATTGATGATAGGTTGTATGATTTTGAGTGTTGATTTTTTTTGATGTTTGGACTTAGGCCCCTCCAAGTTTGGGTTGAATTTGACAATTTCTTGGGTCACCAAAAGTTTAAAGTTCTTTTAGAAGTTTTTATCTTGACATGCCCTAGCTATTTCTTCATCAATGATGTTGTAATCCATGTTAGATTCATCAGTTAGGTGTACATTACCTTGTTCTATGTTTGATGTGTTAGGGTTAAAGGTACTTGTGTTGGGTTTTCTAAATTTGAAGGAGTGTGTTTGTTCACCCTTAGGTGTGCTTAGTACACTTCCATCTCCAGGTGCTATCGATGCAAATATAGGTTCAAAGTTAGGACTCCATTGAACCATTCCATGTGTAGGAGAAGTGTTGGAAGGAAAACTCATGGTAGGTGTGTTTCTTAGGGTTTGTTGTGTCATCCCTTGAATATTGTGATCTTGTGGATACATATTTAAGGGGTCTACAAGTAAAGGTTGTGATGCTTTGATTTGGTCTTTGTCAAATTTTTGTTGGGTTTTCTTGCTCTTATTTGGTCTTGGATTGTGTTTAGATTGTGTTTGTGCTTTAGAAAACAAGGGTTGGTATAGTTCTTTAGGTCTCTAAGCTAATTGTGTCCTTGTAAGTGTTGGCATGATACCTAAGGATGCAAATGAAATGGAGGAAAACCTAAATGGACTCCTTGTCTCCCAAGTGTGCACCTAAACTATTAACTATGCTTAGATAGTACCAAGTGCACCCTTAGTGCACTTGGGGCCTTGAAAGCAAGCAATTGGTAAGAAGGTATGCAGTTGGTAGACATAGGTGTTAGGGTGACTAAAATGTAAAATGTGAATGATTTGAGTGTTTCCAAGGTTGAGGGATGCAATGCAAGCTATGTAAGTGCAAATTAGGGTTCTAAATTCTAAGATGAAATCCCTAATTACCAAGTGCACTCTGAAACTACCAACTATGTACTAAAACTCCTGACTATGCACCTGAAGTGTGTAGTTGGTAAAATAGGGATGCAGTTGGCAAAATATGGTAAAACTTAGAAATTTCGAAGTGGGTATGCAAGATATGAGTGTGTTTTTGGTTTTTCAAGTGCTTAGGGATGCTATGAAACCTAAGGAGGTGCTAAATGAACTAGGGTTTTGATATGTAAGATGAAAATTTCCTAAGAAAAGTTGTAAATGACACTTTGGAGTTTGAATAAAGGAGATGAAAATTACTCTATGATATGCAAAATGACAATTAGGGTTAGAATTTTGGACTTGGAAATGATGTTACAAGTTGATGTATGCAAGGTGGACTATGCAAGGGATAATGTACTAAGGTTGATAATGATGTTTGGGCTATGCAAAATGAGGATAAGTGATCAAGGAGGCAAGGTGGTTAATAGACAAGTTGATAGAGTTTAATAGTTGAAATGATACTATGGTTTTGAACAATGCAAGATGAGAGGGATATACCACTAGGTTAAGTGAAAATGACATTTAGGGAAACTAAGAATATGGAAATGCTATTGTAAGGGTATATGCAAGGTTTTGAACTTAGGTGAAATCTTTGAAAGGTATCAACCTAAGAGTTTAACATTATGAAAATAGACTTTGGATCTTGACCAAAAAGAGATAAAAGTGCAAAGATCAAAATGAAAAAATTAAATCCATCTTAACATAGATAGAGTTTGAGCAAAGAAAATGATAAAATAAAATGACAAAATGACCTTGGTCAAGATCCATTATCCATTGATACAATCAAATACTTTAGGGTGCATACTCTTGTTCAGATTTTGGACTAAATTCAAAGGTTTTGGGTTCAAAATGATGTTTAGGGGGCTCAGAATGATGGTTATACTGATTAGATATGCAATATGAAAAGGTCCTAAGATGCAAGATGAGGTTTTGGATACAAGATGTTGTTTTGGGTCATATGCAGAATGAGGACCTATAAAGGCTTCTAGACGCAGTTTTAGGGTCCCAAAATGTAGTTTGGAGCTCAAAAATGGTCATGCAGGTATCCAAGTGTGCTCTGACAGAACCAAGTGTGCTCCGACAGAACCAAGTGTGCTCCAAAAACACCAACTACACCTATGGTTCACTTGGGGCTAGTTTGGATGTAGTTTTTAGTTTCATGGTGTAGTTGGGAGGCTGGATTGAATGTTGGTTGATTATAAGTTGGGTGATGGCTAAGTTGCTATACCAGAGAGCTAGGATGTTTTAGTTCATATTATGATTGGATAGGAGATGTAGAATTAAGGTTATGACCTAAGGAATGAAGTCCTAAGTGAAGACGGTGATGGCTAGGGAATGTTGAGACAAGAGGCCTATCCAAGTACCTAAGGACACTTCTAAAGTCTCAAAATACCATCTAGAAGTCCAAACTAGGTTCTCAAACTACCAAGTGTGATCATATAGTACCAAATGTTCCTATAGTGTAGCTAAGGTTAGTTAGGGTGCAATTGGTAGTTTCAAAGTGTAATTGGTAAACTAGGCTAAAACTAAGATAATTTTGGATGTTGAAGTTTCTAGATTGATGTGACAATGAGCTAAATAGTAGAAGAAATTGATAAGACTAGAATGAAGGTGTATAATGATGGTTAGGACACCCAAAATGATGGTTAAAGCATGCAAGATGAAGGTTGGCTAATGCAAAAATGAAAATGGGAGATCTAAGGTGTAGATTTTGGGGTTGAAATGCAAAGACTAAAGAATGCAAAGTGAAGCCTAAAGAATGCACTATGAATGATGAGAGATACTAAAAGAGGACTAAATGAAGCCTATATGATGCAAGTATGAGTCTCAAACTATGGTGAATGTAAGTGGATGCTATGCAAAGATGAAATCTAGGTTATGCCAAGTATGTCTAAGGTCACAAGTTGTCATGTTTTCCTAGTCTTCAATATTTTGGACCAAAGTCTGTAAAGTTTTGACAAAGATTGCAATATTTTGACAATGTTTTGAAGCTTTGACAAGGTTTGAATAGTATCCAATGTGTAAAGTTTCAAGTTGGTTTTTACCTTGATTAATGTTTTGCACACACACAAGACACAATAAGACAAGAATACTTATTGTTAAAGTGAAAATACACACCACAACCTAGGCTTTAGGACTGTATCCACTGAATTTCCACTTAAACCAAAGTTCAGCAACACTTATCTAGAGTAGAAAACTTAGAATCTTAGCACCACAAGCTCCTCCTTATAGCACACTCACTTCTTGGGGCTACCAAGATCCACTTCCCAAGGGGCATGACTTCCCAAGGGACTGTTGTCTCTACTAAGGACCACAAGAATGTGGGATGTCTTCATGGGCATGGGTGACCCCTTGAGCTAGTAGATACAAAGGCTTTTGACCACTAAAACAAGGTTTTTAGTATAGGTATTTCATTTGGCAAGTGAATGATAAACTTCCTTAGAAGGTCTCCCAGCCCAAACAACCAAGGTTTGACACACCACAAGGGTACTGGAGGAGATCTATCACACAAAAATATTATCAACATGACATTAAAAATACCAAGTTTTATATAGTGGCTGGAATGTTGACTTGGCTTTGGCCCATTACCACTTCGAAGTCATCCCCTAGCATACCCAATATCGGGTATCTTGGTCGAAAGCAAGCTTCTCTATAAAAGTCACATGGATTTATCTTACACCCAAGATCCATGAATGGTGAGGGGTGAAGATATGTCCAAGTAACTCCTAGGGTTTTAAACACTGCACACATGTGAATAAGAATAGAAAATTTTCATTTTAATGCACCATATGAAGTGTTATTTAATCTAGGAAATTTACACATCGTTTAGACAAGCACATAGGGTCTTCAACAACATCCTACAAACAAGCATTAGTAGTTTGTAATGATTATGTCTTCATCAAATGGTCACCACATGCTACAAATAGACCATTAGTAACACAAAAACATCTAATCTAGGTCCTACAAAGAAACAAAAACCCTATATGTAGATTTTAAGTGAAGTATGTGCTTTCTATCAACCACTTGCACTCTAATAGAGAAGACTATGCCCCGGAAGGCTAGAATAACCCAGAATGCCCCCAAGTGCACTCAGATAGTACTGACTACACCCATGGTACACTTGGGGCCTAGAAGGGTACAGTTGGTATTTTATGCATGTAGTTGGGAGATTAGTTGCAAATTGTGGGGAAATGGGCCCTAAATAATACCTAGAAACTAAAATTTTGAAATCTACCATACCAAGTGTTCTCAGATAGTGTAGACTATGCCCATGGTGTAGTTGGGGACTAGAAGGTTGTAATTAGTTTTTTCTAAGTGCAGTTGGAAAATTGGGAACAATAGATGGGGGTTATGGTGGCTTCTAGTCCCTTAAAACTATCTCCTAGGGGTCCCAAGTGTGCTTTGATAGAGTAGAGGGAACCCTACAACAACAAGCTAATAGAAAGCATAAAATGAGAGAATATAACCATGTTACTAGACCCCCTAGTTAATCTAGATATGATAAGGAAGTGCAGGTAATTGTTATACCCTGCCACGTGATCTCCTTCCTTGCACCTACAAGCACAAACACAAAAAACCCAAGTTAGTTAAGCATGTTCATGTTGGGTTCACCAATTGTAGGACTAGAAAATAGGGTAATATCTAACATACTATGAGAAAATCACAAACTCAATAAACATACATTGACACCCTCTAGTCTACCATGCAAGCCAAATAAACAAAAGGAAGCAACATAAAGTTAGAAACCCCCTCTTTCATTTGTAGCTCCCGAAAGCCTATGATAATGATATCAGAGTACTAGAAGAAGTGATTTGAGCTTGAGAGAGAAAAAGACCAAGGACCTAGGGACCAAAAATGAGAGGAAGAAAGCTCAATTTATAATCAACCCACAAGATGAGAGCATTGAACTTGTCACCTTAGATATGTGACTTGGCAAGAGATTCCTTTGAGAATCCATGATACATATGAAACAAGATTCCAAATGTAGGATTGTGTGAAGCTTGGAAGTCAAACATTGTTATAAATGGAAGAGGATCTATGATGCATCACATAACATGTTAAACCCACTTAAAAGCCAAGAATCTATAACAATGGAAGCCAAATATGGACATGCATAAGGAATAAGAATATATGGATTTTGACATATCTTAGCCAAGAGTAAATGGAGAATCCATGATGTCTCATTCCCATATGTCATGGTGATGTCAATATTATGTGGAATATTTGAATTAAAAATCCATTATTCCACACAAATAGAAATTAGTAAAAATGGAATTAATGGTGGAAATCATGACTTAGGAAATTATGAATTTCCATGGTTTGCAAATGATAAATTACTTAATTAATAAAATTAATTAATTGAGGATGATAATTAGGAAGAATAATTAGTAATGTGAGATGAAAATGATTGGGATGACATAGGATTAAATTATGGGTTATTTAAACCTATAGAGAAAATTAAAAATGATTGGCCAATTTGATAAAATAAGTGTGATAATATCCTTTGATGAAAATGTGACAATTATTGAGATAGACTAGGATGATAACAAGGAAATCAAAGCCATGGTCAAATTGATTGATTGATTAAAATTGATAACATGCCAAGGACACATGACATGAATTAAGGACATGTAACACTTAATTGATATTGTATATGCTAGAGGATCAAGATTGATTAATATGGTTGATCATAATAACATCAATGAACATTTTCAATGTTATTAAAAGGGTTTGATAATGCCATGATTTGACACTAAGAGACTCAACAATGTTAAAGATTAGATGATGTGAATGATAGTTTGACCTAGCACTAAGAGCCATGATAGTACTAAGGTTGGATTAATAGATTTGATAGATTGATAGATTTCCAAGACACTGAAAGCCACAACAATATCTATCATTGGAAAAATGATGATAGGTTTGGGATGTTTGAGATGTTTTTGCTTGATTAAGAGTGATTTTGGGTAGATTTGGGATAATTCTATGTTGATTTGATATGATTTTGAGTTGATTAAATGGTTTTTGGGTTGATCTAATATGATTATGAAATGATATGCAAATGATATGCAAGAGGATATAAATGATAAAGAATATTGTTGAGATATAATCAAGTTGGCCAAAAGATCATAATTAGTGGAATGAGAAAATGGGATGAGTTTGAACAAGAAGGTGATGGAATCATAGATCCAAACCATTTTTGACCATCTACACTTACTGGTACATGTTTCACCTTTGATAGACTATAATGATGTATATGAAAAACCTATGCATACGTGACATTGTTATGTTGGATAAACCATTCATAACCTTCAAATTCACCAACAAAAATACAATAGAGAGAAGAGTTGATTGGGATCCTTTGTAAAGGGTTGTGTTTTTCTTCTCAAGTAGAGGTATATCATGGATGACCTCAATGTCTTCCTCATCATTATCATCATCAACACCACCACCATCACCAGTACCAAATGTGTAATGGATCAATACATTCATACTATCATTTTCAAATGTTTTTGTCTAGAGCATGATGATCATCTTCCATGGGATCACGATCTTCTCCTTTAATACTCACACCTCCATGTTCCTTTGAGATGTGGTGGTCCATATCACGTACTACCCTGGGGAGATCAACCTATATAAAAATGATGATAATCAAAGCCCCCTTCAATGTGATAATCAAATCCCCCTTCTATGGCTCATAGGTATATAAATTGCAAAAATAATATAACAGAAAACTTAACAATGGATCATAATCAAACCTCCCTTCAATGTGACCATTCTCCCTATAGTCCCTTAGTTGTCCTGATTTTGATTCTTCTTGTCTTCAATTTGTTACAACTCTTGCAAGGACAATAACATTTGTCATCACCTTCTCTTTGAAAGTTATTAATAATCTAATGATTATCTCCCTATTTTGATCAAATTCCCTTGTATTATCTAACATGATCCTTCTACATGGGAATAACTTAATCTTGTACCCTTGTTGAATTAGTTGAACTTGCTAGATCTATCATTGATAACCATTTCAGCATACACATTTACATTAGAGGAAAACCTTGAAAAATGAATTGGACATGGTGTACTTAATGTGTATATCTACAAAAAAAAAGGGGGATATATTGTACTTAATGTTTATATCTACTCATACGGTGTTGAAAGAAGAAATTGGTGTAATTAATGTGTATATCACAAAAATATTGGACATATTTTACTTAATGCTTATATCTGTACACATGGTTTTGAAGATGATAGAATTATTGAACAAGGTAGTCTTTTAGAACCTACTTTGCATCTAGTAATTGCTATAATATAATTACTATTGTTACTAGGTTTAAGGCATCTAGTATTGAATATTCTTCCCAAACCACACAAAATAATATAAAAGAGAAATCGATTTTTTCAAATGGTCATCCACTATAAATCTCCACTTATATGGCACTCATATACTAATGATATAAATCTCTCAAGAATGTTGCCCTAGTTTGGAATTTCTCGGCATTGAGAGTAATGAGCAACTAGTAGAGATCAAAACCTTGCAAATATCAATAAAGGACTTGGAGTTTATAAGTCATGAAAAGATGAAGGATGTGGATGTTTTATCAGACATGGTAAAACTTGAGAGAATGTTCATGAAGTACTATGGGGATGATCTACATGATTTTTTTGTTCACAAATCAACTAATCAATCTATAAAATCTAATGCAACGGCATCCAGTGGTGTAAAGGAAATCCTATATCACCAAAAAAAATTCCTAGTTTTAGTTTTTGTTTAATGTGTCTTTATTTTTAGATACCCATTTGGATCAAATAGAGATTCCAACTCTCATAGTTCCACTATTGGGCTTTTGGGTCAGAGTTTTTGAGCACCTTGGGATATGTGCCAATGTAGAAAGTAGGTTATTTTATAATTGACAAATAATTATGATGATTTAGGATGTGTAAGTTGCAGGGATTATTATACTTATAATTTAAAGCACTCTAGAAAAGGAATCAGGCCAAAAGGCTTTATGGTTTGAAAGTCATGTAGTTTTAAGTTGCCTAGAGACCCCCTAAGAGAGGTTCAAAGTCGGGTTTAAGGCACTAAATGGCCTTGTGTAGGCCCAAAAAAAGGGGGAAAAGAATATATGGTCCATAGTTCTATAGAGTTTTTGGAGAGCTTCCTAGAAATTTAAACAATTGATTAATCAGAGTCTTAGATCAAAAGTTATGCCTCCCCGAAGTTGGACTACCATTTTTGGATTCTTCTAATTTTACACTAACTTCTAACTTATTTTATAGAACCTTCTATTTTGGTGTTGGATGCCAAATGGAATATTATAAAATTTATTCCTAACCCTAAACCTAATTCAGGTTACTTAATGTCATTTCTGGCATGGTAAACACAATTTTGGTGGAGTTTGGGAGAAGGTACTATGAGGAGGGTTTTTCTCCAAAATCAAATGACATTGTAAGCCAATAGGGCATGTCATTGAGTCTATTTTCATTGTACTGAATGTAGTAGCATAACACTTGTAATAATAATATTGCCCTTTTCTTATTGTGTTCATTTTGTCTTGGGGTGTGCCCTCATCAAGTGGTATCAGAGTGGATTTTGCTGAGTGTGTAGATAGAGCACCGATTGCAAGGCAGTTTGCACTAGGAGTGTGTAGTTGTAGATTTTGATATAGCAAGAAGATGCCTCCATGAAGGGAGCATGGTGGAAGGGCCAGATTTGTTCCTCCTAATGTTCAATCCCTCTAGAGACAAGTTTAGGCATTGCAAGAGGAGATCTATAGAGTGATGAATATTGTCGTACGCAACAAAAGTGGGGAGGAAAATGAGAAAGAAGGAAATATTGTGTAGTAAGGGGAAGGAGATGGAGAATTACTAAATTAGGTGGAGGAGAAGCTTTTTAGGGCCATTGTTATGTTGGGAAAAAGACCTAAAATTGATGTTGGCATGATTTCAAGAAATCTAAACCTAGATGAGTTGATCAACTGGATCAATGGGCTAGAGGAATATTTTAAGTATGAGGATATTAAGACCCTGATAGGGTTAAGTTTGTGAAGTCCAAGCCAAAATCTAGTGGCAAGAGATTCAATCGGAAAGAAATAGAAGAGGAAAGGAGAAAATCACTAGATGGGACATCATGGTGGACAAACTAAAGAAGCAGTTCATTCATGGTGATTATGAGCTTGATTTGTTCAAGAAGATGCAAGGGTTAAAGCAAGTAGGAAAATCTATCTAGGAATACATAGAGGAGTTTTACCAAGTCCTTATTAGGGTGGGGCATGTGGAAGAAAACAAGAAGAAGGTTGCCTGTTACCTTAATAGGTTAAGACCTAGCATTTAGGAGGAGTTAAGTCTAGTTAGAATGACTAGCATTGAAGAGGCATACCAATTTTCCTTACAAGTTGAGGAGAAGTTAAACAAAAAGTTTGATGGAAGGCAAATAGGGTGAAATGAAGAAGGGGTGGTGGTAGGTCATTTGGAGGCCAAAATGAGAACCAAAAGAAAAATGAAGATGTGGGTACCAGCTCAAACCAAACGAATGAGGGTTTCAACTCCTCCCATGATCAAAAATTTGGAGATCAAAGAGGAAGAGCTAGAGGAAATGGACAATGTTTAGGAAGAGGAAGCTTCTATGGTACCTATTTTCATTGCAATGAAGAAGGTCATCATGCCTATGAATGCCCTCAATGCCAAGGAAGGATACATAGGAGAGTTAATGGTCAAGAAAGGGATGCTCATGTGGGTGATGATGCATAGTCATCTCATTTAGAGGATGTAGAAAGAGGAGATGTTCTTGTTAATGAAAAGGTCTTATTGAGTGATGAGACCGAACCTAGACAAAGGAGGAGTTTTTTGTGTTCTAGGTACAAGTGTGAGGGTAAATGTTGTGATGTGATTTTTGATGGTGGGAGTACTAAGAAATTTTTGTTAGAAGAGATGGTCTCAAAGCTAAAGCTAAAGAGGGAGAAACACCCCCATCCCTATCAGATTGCTTGGGTGCAAGATGATCATAAGGTCCTGGTTAGTGAGCAATGTTTGGTAAAGTTCAAGCTTGGGAGTCACCGTGACAAGGCTCTCTTTGACATCATCCGAATGGATGTTTTCCATTTATTATTGGTAAGGTTGTGGAATTTTGATAGGTATGTTATACATGATGGTCATGCAAATACATACTCTCTAACAAAGGATGAAAGTTCACCACAAATTAAAGCCCTTAATAAAGGAGGGTGAAAAGGTTTGTAGTAGTCCTAGGGTATGTCTTGTTCATGGAAGAATTTTTTTGGATGGCATGAAACATTAGCATATGTGTTATGCTTTAATTCTAAGAAAGGATAAGGAAGGTAGTAATGAAGTTCCACTTGAAGTTTTGGGTCTATTAAGTGAGTATGGAGATGTCATCTTTAGTAATGTTTCAAAATGGTTGTCACCAATAAGGCAAATTAGTCATTAAATAGATTTAGTCCCTAGAGCTAGCAAGTTTTACTAACAAGGCTACTCATAGGATGACTCCTACTAACACTAAGGAGCTAAAAAGACAAGTTTAGGAGCTGTTGAGGAAAGGTTTAATTCTAGAGAGCTTGAGTCCATGTGCGGTACCTACAATGCTAGCACCAAAGAAGGATCGAGAGTGGAGAATGTGTACAAACTCTTGGGCTATAAATAAAATAGCCATCAAGTACTAGTTTCCTTTTCTAAGGATGGATGATCTTATGGACTACTTGAGTGGAGCTTAGTACCTCATAAAGATAGATCTCAAGAATGGCTATCACTAGATATGGATATGAGAGGGAGATGAGTGGAATACTACATTCAAGACCAAGGAGATTCTGTATAAGTGGTTAGTCATGCCCTTTGAAATGAGCAATGTGCCAAGCACCTTCATGCAGCTTATGAATGAGGTACTAGAGAAATTTTTGGAAAATTTTGTTATTGTCTATTTGGATTATATTTTGATTTTCAATAAGTTTTTGGATGAACATTTATTGCACATTTTTAGTTTCCTTGAAAGGTTGAGGGAAGAGAAATTGTTAATTAATTTGAAGAAGTGTAGCTTTGTCAAAAGGGAGTTAGTCTATTTGGGGCTTGTTGTATCAACTGAAGGTCTCAAAATAGACCAAGAGAAGGTGAAGGTCTAAGATTGAGGTGAGGTCATTCCATGGTTTAGCTATCTTTTATAGGAAGTTCATTAGTAATTTTGGTAGTATATGTGCACCCCTAAATGAAATAGTGAGGAGGGATAGGAAAGAGTTCAAGTGGACTAAAAGAGCTACAAGGAGTTTTCAATTGTTGAAGAAAAAGGTTATAGAGCAACCTGTATTGGCAATTCTTGATTTCAACAAAGTGTTCCAAGTGGATTGCGATACTAGTCGCAGTGCTATTGGGGTTGTATTGAGCCAAGAAGGTAAGACAATTGCCTATTTTAGTGAGAAATTGAATGATGCAATGACGAAGTATTCTGTTAATGATCAAGAGTTCTATGCAATATTTTATGCCTTAAAGAAATGGAGGCATTATTTGTTGCCAAAATAATTTGTCTTGTACACTAATCATCGAAATGGGTAGAGTTTATGAAAAGCTATACACTTGTATTAAAACATAGAAGTAGAAGGTCTAACAGGGTTGTAGATGCATTAAGTAGGAGACAATTGTTGCTGACAAAAATGCAAGTTGAAGTGGTTGGATTTGATGAACTCAAGAATCTATACACTGAGGATCCTAACTTTGTAGAGGTTTGGAAGGCTTGTAAAGAACCTATTACATTAGACAAGACCAGGTGGCTAGATTACATGATCCAGGATGACATGTTGTTTAAAGGAAGTCAATTGTGTATTCCAAGGAGTTCCATGAGGGAGAACTAGATCAAGGAGAAATACACTAGAGGGATGGTAGGACACTTTGGTTGATATAAGAGCATTTCCGTTATTAGTGAACATTACTTTTGGCTTCAACTATTGTAGGATGTGAAGAAGTTTGTGCAGAGTTGTTGATTATGTCAAACAACCAAAGGATTTAGTCAAAATACTGGACTTTATCAGCCATTGCCTATTCCATTGAAGCCTTGGGAGGACATGAGTATGGATTTTTTTCTTGGATTATAGAGGACACAAAGGGGTGATGACTCCATATTTTTGGTGGTGTTGGTGTTTTAAAACTACTAAGAAAAAAAATGCTCAATATGAAAATGATATCATTCACACAATCTAAGGATTAGCCAATTCCTATTAACAATTATGTGTGCAAACCGTCTAGACCCAACTTCAACAAACCCACAGGTGGTTTTCTACTCTTTAGGCTCTGCAAAACTAGGGTGGGTATACCCAAGGATGACTCAAGACTAGGAAACACTGTATGAGAATTATTTTAGTTTCATTCTAATTCTCATCTCAAATCCTCAAATACATGCATAATTCTTGACAATTAGATAAACACATCCCATATAATAGATATGACCAAAATTGTTCTATAGATCTGCATGGGTTCTCAACAATAATGTCTAATTGAAGCTAAAAGATTCCATGCAAACAAGTACTGGCCAAATTTGAAGATCTTTAGGAAATAAAAGTAAGATTGATTATAATTCTGCATTTGAAAACCATTTATGACATATTTCTCTTCTAGCTGAAAAAATTTGACTAGTGCCTAATCCATTGGGCTTCAGAATCTACTACAAATCCTTAGATCTAATTTGTTTCCTTACAACAAATATTATTAGCAATTCTTATCAGAATTCATCATTCAAAAAATCCTTTCTACTACTATAGCAACCTTATCAAATTCATCAAAACTTTTACTCAATCCATTGAATTAATAGCAGTGGTGAATAGATATACAACCTAACTAGATTGCATTCAATTGCACAAGCCTTTACTTATACAATATCAAGATGACCAAGTAACTAAAAGGAGACAAAATTCATAAAGAACTGATATGGGGACAGCTCATAATTTGTATTCATTTTCTTTGAAAATTGTATATATTTGCAGTGAACTCAGAATGACCTTAGGAAAAACACAGAGATCATTCTATATTAATGTATTCTCAGGAACTAACAAAGATAATACATCATAAAATCTACTCCAAAAATTGGACCGAAAATAGACTAAGTATATCACTTAAGCTTTTGAAAATCAGACCATTCTCTAGCCCTGGAATCTCACTTATATAGTGTGAGATGCAACAAGCTTCAGGCTAAGAGAAAATGACAGGTGTCCTTTACAAAGAGAATTACATACACCTATCATAAAAAGACAAAAATTTTGGTAACAGAAGATTTCTAGATCAAATATTTCTTTTGGTGGGTCCACTTCTGTTACATCCTCTATTGTTGTTGATTTGGCTACAATTCTGCTTTCTCTTTGTATGCAACTGCCAAGCTAGCCAATGATGAAGATTGTTCTAATGATTGCAAGTTGGTCTCCACCCTTGGGTTTTCACCATCTTTATCCTGTATGGTGGGAGTAACTTCTAATTTTCCCTCTTCTTTGCTTGTATCAGTGTCTTGTGGGCGTGGGTCTACAACTGAAAGAGACTGGTCATTCTTGTCTTCTTCTCCATGTTGGCCTTGTGTAGTGATGGTGTTAATAATTTGGATCTCATCTCCCTGCACCTCATCACTGTCAATTTCTACTTCCTCAAACTATTTATTAGGAGCTATTTCTTCCATCCACTTGTCAAATAGTGTGTCATCTGGCCAATTGAAAGGAAAAATATCACTCTGTCTCTTGAGTACATACTCAGCCTCATTATCAATAGCAACAAATTCCTATTTTAAAGAATCAAAGAGTATTTGGGCCTTCACAATTTCTTCCATTGTGGTAGCCCACCATGCATGCCCTATTTCATTTATAATTCTATTCATCCTTAAACAAAAAATATCATCAAGTTCCTTTGCCCATTCATCTTTGTTTTTCAAATTATTTCTTTTATCTAGGGCACGAGGAAACAAACTAAATTTTTAGCTCTTGTACTTGTTCAAGTAGCCTACTATTATTCTCTGTAAATGAATCCTTCTTTTGTCAAAATCAACAAGATTAGAAACAATATCAAAGGTTTTTTTAATTTGATCATAAGAATTATTTATGATAGAGAAACACAAAAATGTCATTTCTTTCTCCCTACTCACCGATTTATTCACAATAGGCTTTAAAGGCCTCATCATTGGCTTTCAACTCCTCCCAAATACTGATCACCCTAGCCAATTGATCATGAATGAGTGGCAATTCAACTTTATCCCCCAAATATGTGAGATGCTTTCTTAATTTATCTTCATATTTTGACTCCAACTCTACATGTAAGGCCCACAGTTTACCCTTTTCTTCTTCAAAATCCTCAGCAGTGTCGTACTATGGCCTTTGGGGTGTATTTGGTATTTCTATGAGGGGGGTGGACTTGAAGGGTTCAACTGGGGGGCGAGGGTATGTTATTCTTGGTGCTGCTGACCTACCCATTAGCTTGTTCTCAAGCTCAATTCTCCTCTTTACCTCTTTATTGTAGGCATCCACAACTGCCTCATACTTGCTTTGTAGCTCAACCATTTCCTTTTTATCCCTCTTTATAGTAGCCAAGGAAAATTGAGAGTAATCTACATTCATGTGAGCTACCTGTACATGTGAGGTATCAGCAACTCTCCTCACAATGATATTCCATGTTAGTCCTAAATCATCACGCTATGATGGAGCAACCCTAGATCTTCTTCTTAATGACCACATGACAAGAGCAACTTGGTCATTACTAAATGCATTTCCCAAGAACTCCTTTTTATTTGGATCTTGCAATCCCAAATTATTTGACACAAAATTAAAAATCAAGGCATTAGTAATGTCCCAATTGGGTAATAACAAAATATTTGCAGCCTTTACTATTTGTCTACCTTCTTCAGGGGTTATATTTTGGAACTCTTGAATCATTTTTTCCTTTATTTGATTTTGAATGGAGGCTTCATCCATTTTTGGATGCTCTATTTTCACATTCTTACATCTTTCCTCAAAAATGTGCATGTTTTCCCTCTAAGAAAATTGATGGAAAGCCCTAGACCTTACAAAACTGTCATCATGCAAAAATTGCTGATAGGCTTGTTCCAAAACAAGGTCTAATTCCCTTCCCCTAAAATATTCTAAAGTCAACTCAAAACTTGGCACAGGGGGCTCCTGGGGGTTCCCTTCAATCTATGCTTGGGTAAAAAAAAATTCCCCCTTGTGATCCAATTTGTTCAATTTGCTCATTAGTGAGCTGCTCCCCCTCAATTCTCATGGGGGTTTGGGAAGGTGAGTAACTCTCATCATGTGTTTCCTCTTCCTTTATTATCTTTCTCCTCTTAGGAGAAGGTTTAGGAGGCCTTTCTTCAAAAACAACACTAGTAGATTTAGCTATTTGTTTTTCTTTATCCACAATGGGCCTTTGATCCTAAATGATAGTATATCCTGACCTCCTTTGAACAACTAGTGGGCCTGCCCCTATATTGGGAGTGAAACCCAATCTTCTTATTATTTCCTTGGCCTTATCTAGAAAAGAATTAATGAAATATTGCTTTTTCTCATTCATCACCTCCATTATTTCAATGAATGTATTCATAAGCTTCTTAATTCTATCTACAGTAGTTATAGCATTACTTAGAGGGTTGTAATCTTTGTCAAAAAAATTAATGAAACTCAAAACTTTTGAATAGGCTCTCCATTTTTCTTTTTTAATTTCTTTCTCTTGTAGAGAGTACTCATTCCCTATTACATCTTTAGGGAAATAAAAATCATGCTCAATTGGACAAAGCTTGATCATATGCCTAAGACCCAAATTAAAGAAACCCTCTGTATCACAAAAATGAGGGTGAGATACTTCCATCTCATACTGATCCAAAAATTTGTAGAAGAAGACCCACGCTTCCTTGGTTATTACAAACTGGTGGGCTACTGTGCAAGTGGGAAAAATTGATCTTGTTCTCCTTTTGTGCAAAAAGGCTTATTCTACTCCTCCCAACTGCCACAAAAATTCAGCTACTCCTACCTTTAAGGGCACCTGGTAAGGTAGTACATGAAGTGTTCCCTTGAATCCATAAATTATGATAACTGAAACTGAATATGGGATGATATCTCCTCAATTATGTGAAACTTTCAAATTATGGGGTTTATCCATAGGCATAACAAGGTGCATTAGTGCCTTAGGGATCCTGGGATTGTCACTCAATTTGAGGCACCTCAGTTTGGAGGTGAAGTACTTGTCAAATCTAACAATACTAGCATTTTTTGCTTCCCCAGTCATATCTCCACTCCACAATTGAACTAGCAGTGCTTCCCCCTCTTTTTCTTTGTTCAAAACCATTTCTTTACCAAAGTATGTCGCCCCTTTAAATAGAAACATGTGCATCAACAAGAGTATTAGCCCCAAACCTTCTCCACCTTGCCCTTTGCAATCCCAACCAATCCACCGTGAATCTCATCAGCCAGGTAGGAAGCCAAATAAAAAATTATATCCACACCTAAAGAGGAGATTTGAGTAATCATATACATGAAACTCACGGGCACAAAATCTTCTCCACCCTCTCCAAAAACTCTACACAGGGTCCTGCATATCTCTATTGCCTTGGCATTGGAGATGCTTTCTTGAAAGGTTCTTTAGAGGATGATGTTATTGCTAGTAGGGTTCTAATTCTGCCAATGTGGGCCTTTAGTGCACCTTGTCTAACTGTATCCTTCTTTGACATATATTCTTTTTCTAAGTCTATCAAAT
Source organism: Cupressus sempervirens (assembly GCA_028749045.1). NCBI lineage: Eukaryota > Viridiplantae > Streptophyta > Pinopsida > Cupressales > Cupressaceae > Cupressus > Cupressus sempervirens. The sequence goes on from CM053785.1 coordinate 332,606,246, forward strand.
TAATGGGCACATGATACCTAGTGAGAGGTCCCAAATGAAAAACTTCCCTAATCTCTTCTAGATTGATGGTGATTATAATTTCACCATCTACTCTTCTCACTACCCTAGTGGCTTGATCATAACTCTTCACCACAGCCTCAAGGAGATCCTTCTTTGACATATATTATTTTTCTAAGTCTATCAAATTAATGGGCACATGATACCTAGTGAGAGGTCCCAAACGAAAAACTTCCCTAATCTCTTCTAGATTGATGGTGATTAGAATTTCACCATCTACTCTTCTCACTACCCTAGTGGCTTGATCATAACTCTTCACCACAGCCTCAAGGAGATCATAATCCATAAATACACTGGGAACAACTAGCTTTCCCAAGTCAAAATTCCATATATTGGCATGTGGGCCAAACAATTTCCTTTCTACAAACCATTTCTTGAACAAATTTAAACCAGTTTGTGAGGTTTGAACATCCTAGACCCAATTACCCTTATCATACAATCCATCTACTATCCACAACCTAGGGTTTAATGAGGTCAACTTTTTAACTTGCACTGTCTCTATAGTGGACTTAGGAAGCAACTCAAGCAAATCATCATGTACATTTCTATCCAAATAATTTACTTGAGCTAAAAATCCCTTCTTTGGAGGCATCTTTGATTATGCTTTACAGAATTGAAATACTTACATAGATTATAGTAGGATTACTTACTTGAATTCTACTCTTGTTATCCTCTATATTGCTACAATTTTTTTTGCGAATAAAATAATTCAGAATCTTATCAAACTTCAGCATGATATTCTTCAATAATTGCTTTTGTTTAACAAAAGATCAAAATCTTTGTTCGTGTAAGGTGAAACTGATAGAATTTTCTCTATTATACTATATTTTTCCTCACATGCAAAGCTTTCATGTCTAATTAATACACAGAGTAGCACCACCTTCTACATTTAAATTTGCACTATCGATCTTTAAAAATCCTATGATCATGGGATACAGAGAAAGAAAACTTGGCGTTGCACTTGCCAAGTTGGCCAATCAATCCAATAAAAACTACCCACGTACATAGCTCCTTCCTTGATGGCACTTCTATCTAGACCCACTAGCGACTAAGGACATGTGTCCATAGGTTGCTACTTCACTATACATAAAGAACGAGCACCTTTCCATAACAAATTAGTGACAACCATTGATTTGATCTTGATCTTGTGGATGATACGTTACTGCATCACTTATAAGAATAGTGGTGGGCCCTATATTTGCTACCTCACTATAAATATCCTTCGAACAACTCTTCATGGCAAGATAGCGATGACCATTGATCTAAGACTAAATCAAAGGTGGAGAAACTGCACAAAGTACCTTGAAAGGTGGTGGGTCCCATACTCGCTATGTCACATAGATTAAACAACTTGCAACTTTCCATAGCAAGATAGCGAGGACTATTGATTCTAGTTTGATCTGACGATCGGGATCCCTTATATGATTTTTGAATGGGGTGTGCATCTGGGGCATTGATGATGTAGAAAAATATGCACTACTGGAAACAAACCAAAGCCTCACTTTCATCCTAGTCACCTTTCCACATCGCTTGAGGTCCCACTGGCTGTTCTTTTCACAACGCCTCGCTACTTCGCTAATGGTGAGATGTCTAGTTTTTTCGATAGCGAGGTAGCAAGCTCTGGTAACTTTAATAAAACTTTACATTATGAAATATAATAACCCATCAAATCACCATCACTCCTACTAACTACTTCTAACAATAGTATTTATTACTTGTCATGCCACCTGGACAGACCATGGTTACCGAGAAATTTGGAGGCCATCGTTTCTTTGATTTCATGGTACTTCATTACTTTGCTAACGGCAAGATGCTTAGTTTTTTCAATAGCGAGGTAGCAAGGCATTGGAAAGACCTTTATTCCAGTGCCAAATTTTGGCTGCTTCTACTGGGTCCATTTTCCTATTCTAACAATACTTGCAAGGTGTACGTGACTGAAAAGTTGGCCAGAAAAAAAATCTCCGACCGTGATATCTTCATTTTACGGTCCCATTTTATAAACTCTTTGGCACTTGCTACCTCGCTATGTATAAAAAGTTCTCATGTTTTTATAGTGAGGTAACAAAAATGGTAGATCTATTCAAATCAGATAGTAAGGAACCTAAGAGGAAAGGTAACTCAAGGGTGCAAAAAAAAAAAAAAAAAAAAAGAATATTCGCCCAAGTTCCTTTTTCAAATATTTTGCACCTAAATTTTTTTAAATGGAATGAGACATAGGGTTTTAACAAAAAAATTTCAAAGGTTAATAAATCTGGATGACCAAAGGCCCTAAAACCTACTCACCATTAATGGATACAATATGAATTTTTATACCTGGACAAAGCAATTTTATCATGCAATATTCAGACCAACAGGTGGTTGATAGGTTCTCCAAGATGGCACACTTTATTCCACTCCACAAGACTCATGATGTACTGCATATTGCAAATTTGTTTTTTTAGAGAAGTAGTGACGCTACATGGTCTCCCAAAAAGTATTGTTTCTGACAAAGATACTAAATTTTTTGGGTATTTCTAGAGGACTTTGTGGAAGAAGTTGAAGATAAAATTGAAGTTCAGTTCTACACATCATTTGTAGACTGATGGACAAATAGAAGTAGTGAATTGAAGTCTGGAAAATTTTCTAAGGTGTTTAGTAGGAGATAAGCCCAAAGGATGGGATTTGATTCTCCCACAAGAAGAATCTGGTTACAACAATTCTTTGAATAGAAGTACTAGTAGATTTCCATTCCAAATTGTGTATGGGAGTAGTCCAAGGACTATACTAGAGCTAAGGAAGATGGAGTAAGGAGAGAGGACAAGTGCTGATGCAGAAGACTTTGTTGAACATGTCAAGAACCTACATGATGAGGTATGTGCACATATTACTAAGATGAACCTACAATATAAGGGTAGAGAAGATCAAAAGGGGAGACCTAAGGAGTTCCAAGTTGGGGATCTGGTTATGGTATACTTGGGGAAGGAACAATTTCTAATAGATACCTACAACAAGTTGAAGATGAATAAATTTGGTCCCTACAAAATTTTGAAGAAACATGATTCAGGAAATGCATATGCAATGGAGTTTCTAGATGGGATTCACATTTCTTCTATTTTCAATATTGCATACTTAAAAAAATATCATAATGATGGTGCAGAGGAGGAACTGATGCTGGTGCCATGCCTAATTCCAACTTCTGAGAAGTAAGAGATTGAAGAAATTCTAGATAGTTGTGTGGGCCAGAGTACTAGAAATAGGCAGTGTGAAGAATACTTAGTGAAGTGGAAAGGATAACTAGTGGAAGATTCAACTTGGTTATCTATAATGGAGGTTGCCCATTTGGGTTTTCCTCTACTAGCTATAAAGTGACAGGGTCACTTTTCAATCTTCCTTGGGTGTCTAATGTAAGAGCATCCAATGGTGTAAGGGAAATCCTATATCACCCAAAAATATGCTTAGTGTTAGTTTCTATTTAATTTGTCTTTATTTCTAGTTACCATTTGGGTCAAATAGATATTTCAACTCTCATAGTTTCACTATTGGTTTTCTAGATTAGAGTTTTTGAGCATCTTGGGATACGTGCCAATGTAGAAAATAGGTTATTCTGTAATTGAACCATAATTATGATGAGTTAGAGGGTGTAAGTTGGAGGGATAATTATACTTGATATTTAAAATAGTCTAAAAAAGAATCAGGTCAAAAGTCTTTATAGCTTGAAAGTTATTACAATTTTAAGTTGCCTAGAGACCCCCTAAGAGCGCTTCAACGTCAAATTTGAGGCACTAAATAGCTTTGTACCAGCCCCAAAAATGGGGGACAAGAATAGATGGTCCATAGGGCTATAGAGTGCTTGGATAGCATTCTAGAAATGTAAATAGTTCATCAATCGGTGTCTTGGACCAAAAGTTATGACTCCCAGAAGTTGGACTACCATTTCTGGATTCTTCTAATTTACACTGACTTTTGACTTGTTTACTAGAACCTTATATTTTTGTGTTGGATGCCAAATGGCATATTATAAAATTTATTCCTAACCTTAAACCTAATTTCAATTACTTAAGGTCATTTTTAGCATTGTAAACGTAGTTTTGGTGGAGTTTGGGAGAAAGTATTGAGGAGGGTTTTTCTCCCAAATTAGACAACATTGTAATCCCATAGGGCACATAATTGAGTATATTTTCATTGTACTAAATGTAATAGCATATCACTTCTGATAATAATATTCCTCTTCTCCTATTGTGTTCATTTTTTCTTCGGTTGTGCCCTCATCAAAATTACTCCAACAAATCCTTGTTCTAAGAAAAATGCAACTTCAAATATATTAGTAGGAATCTAATTTTACGACAAATAGTTTTCTTTTCATTTCAATGTTTGTACCTTTTTTATATGTTTCTAACATGAGGAACCAACAAGATGAGTGGATTTTACCCCTTTTCCCTCACCAGTTTGAATTTCCATTTGGTTTCATCTTTGCCTTGAAGGAACATTCATATGGCTTGTACATAGGAGGTACATTGACCAAGGAAAATTCATCTTGAAGTTGAAACTAAATTCTATCAACATTACCTGTGGTTTATTGCCCTTTGTTCTCTAGTATATGTATCTGTTTATAAAATATCATGAATTTCTTAGTCATTTATAAGTCCCTATTTTAGGTTTAATATTATATAAATAATTGATGGTAATTAGTAGGTAGGAATTGAGCTCATAGTTGTTTCATCATCTAAGGCCATAGTTCAATTTTTTCCTTTGTTATCTAGAAATAAATATGTGTCAAGTTTATGCTTAATGTCTAAAATATCCACTTCCACTTTGGATCCTTGTCTAGTCACGCCTTGATTGAGTGTCTCCCTAGGGTCTATTACTTTAGTTGCATTTTCATAGTTCATCCATTCCATTTAGGATTCATCTAGATTTAAATTTTTTTCATGGCTGCTAATCTCCTAAGTTAGTTCTTTGAGGGCCTTCATACCTCCTACCTCTTCTTCCCTAGTCCAAGTAGAATCCACTCTGGACACTATTCTATGACCAAAACTAATGTAAAGAGCCTTTTTTGTTGCTATTGAAATCTCTAATATAACTGACATTGTATCAAATAGAATAAAACTCATTGTCACAAGTTTAAATGAAACTGCTACAATACAGAGCATAAGGTTCGAGCTAAAAGCTTTGTAGATTCTTTGCTCAATAATTGTTATCACATTCTCATGCATATAAAAAACAATGCATCTAAAACATATTGATGCCTCCTTTCATCAAAATTATTCATAAAAACATTATTAATATTATCCCTAACAACAACATATTCCCTCAAATAAATTAGAATTTGAAAGCTAAAAAATTGTGAATATTGTAAAAGACTGACAGAACTACTAATTCATTAGGTACACATAGAATAAAAAAAATATATAAGCCAAAAGTTATGAATAAAAAATTATGGGAGCCCATCATTTAAATACCACTAAGATCACAATCAAGACCTTAGAACTAGTCATAAGAGGAAAAATATCTCACACCTTTCAAATCAGAAAAGAAAAATATTCTCATCTCTACACTTTCATCATAAGAGTTTGTCCCTCCTTATTTTGTTTCAAATAAAAAGTAGAAGTAAAAGAAAGAAATGGAGTTTATGATGCTCAATTGGATGTTAGCTCAATAATTGATGCACATACTTGCATTGAATGGAAGTCTACGTAGCATTTGATGCCCCAACCAAATTGCTACCAATTGCAGCATACATAGTTGTTCCTTTCTAGCAACTTGGAAATGTAAAATAATCATGTTCTAAGATAAGATAAATATGAGTAAGATAAATATAATTATGATCTAGCACCAAGTTGGTGACAATGTGAAATGAAAAACCTAAACACATTGATGAAATAAGTTAGTGATTATTCAAGGGTGTTAACAAGCACACAAGAAGATCGAGTGGTTGAGGAAGCAATGTGTTCCTTCAACAACTAAGAAAATGATGAATCTTCTTTTGAAGACGACAAAGTTATGGAAAAAAAATGAATTAAATTGTGATGGGGAATTTGTAGTGCCCTCTCTCACCTATCATATAAAAAAGAATAATGTTAGCCAATCATGTTTTCTCCAACATAGGCTAAATGTCTTGTTAATAAAGGGCACAAAGTAATAACTAAATATGTGTAGAAAAAAAATATGGTTTGTGATAATAAGAATCTAAATTTTCAATGCCATCATTTAAAGTAGGGGCACTCATCTTTCCTAGTCAATTTCATGATGGGGGTTCATTTAATGAGAGGGAAATATTAATATTTTCCTAAATCACACAAATGAAAGAATTAAAGGACATGATTGAAAATTTTTGGTTTTGGAAGATAATTATGAGAGGCTTAAATGCAAAGTGTTATTCTTAAATATATCTTATGGTGTTAGTTTTATTTGCATGAAATCACATGATATATCCTTTTACAAGTTGTAACTCATGTAGAAGTTTACTTCTGAACAAAGTTGTAGAGGAATTTATTCAAAATCAACTTAATCTGAGTTTCAAGCTACAACATGAGTGGTAATTAATACATCCCCAATTGAGGGTAAATATGCATTTTAAGGGTCTCCATACAATGATCTACAATAGACATGGTGGCTTTTCATTTCCAGCAACATACAAGCTATCATTATATAAAAATTGTATCACCCAACCCCTATACCTGATGGCTCTTTACTAATAATTTCCATACTAATTGGTGGTTATTAAGAATAATAATAATAAGTTTTGACTTTAACAAAAATCTTTAATTTTCCAATTAAATATATTATTTTTTTCTTGCCATTGCTATTGGTTTTAGCGCACAACCTACATAATTCATATGACATGTTCTTGAATCTGAAATATTAAATCATTTTTCTATCTTTATATCATGGAATATAGTTCATAATTGGTTATAGATGCATGTATTAAGAGATCATTTGAAACTAGAAAGACATTATGTAAAGATGAAGGTATGAAACTCACCATTTAAATTGAGAGCTTAAATTGCAAACACTCCTGCTAAAAACCCAGTATTGTATGTTGAAGGAGGATGAATCACCTACATGGAATGAAAATTATGTTAAATTAGAAAAATGTTAAGAATAAAATGAAATAAATTGTAGGGTGCGAAAAGGAACACAAAAATATCCAATGAAACATGGCAAGGGCACACTCTTTCAACTTGCTTTACAGCTCTCCAATATCTCTAATATCATATAAGGACATTTATTATCATAGATCATGATTAAAGATATTGCATTAAACCATAATAAAATGCATTACATACATCCATATACATCTTGAATTGAAAAATTAAGAAATACACATATATGCTCAATCATGTAGAACTACATCCATTCGCATCATGCATACATATCGTCAAAATCATTAGAATTAGGTTTTTTGCATCTAATGAGGGTTTTAAATTTCATACTAATGGCACAACCATATTAGACTTATGAATAAACAATCAATTGGTCATATAAAGACATGAAATATTAGGGAATGTAGGAGAAAATCTTGTGTCTAATTTAGAACAAAAAGATGGAATTTTTATACTAGCCACTCAAAAATATGTTGATTATTTCATGAGGAAAATTAGTTCTATTATAGATGCCTAAAGTTTTTGTGGAATTCATCAAGTTTTTCTTGTGCACTGACATGATGCTACTATTTAGTATCCATTTAATATATATTTCACAAATAGGTTTATGCAATGGCTTCTCCTCCAGCCTTTCAAAAGATAAGTGAGAAATTTCCTGGGTAAGTTGCAACATTTTAGGTGATTTTACTTTTGATCAATCAAGGAGTTTATATAGTTAGTTACAATGTTTTTTTTTTTGTTTCTAGGCTTCATATATACACTGGAACCATCGATCCAATAGTTAATGAACATGGGTGTTTGCTTGACCAATTATTTGTGTTTTCTTTATTTGTCTGCATAGCCTAATACTTAGCTTTATATAATTACTCATAATTTCCTAACTTTGAATTGAATTATTCATAGTTTCAAGTCTCAATTAAATCCAATGTTCAAATCATTGCTTATCACATTCTCTGTACATTTCAAATTTATTATTCGAGGTCTTGGGGATGTAGGAGATTGTAGCTATGGTACATGATGAAGTAAAGGTCAAAAAAAAGTACCAATAATATACAGAGTAAATTTGAATGAAGGGCATTTGAGGAAATCAGTTTTGTGTAATGTGAGCTCATTAGTTGAACATTCTTTTCCTGCTCAAATGCAATGGTGAGATTTTTGGGGAAGAAACTATTGGTAGCATGTTATGTAGAGTAATGAGAGTGTTTTAAGTGTAGCTCACTAGGCCTTCCATTTCTTTAGTATCATAAATCTTCAGACTATACCAAAGTCCACATAAATATCAAATGGATATTAATACACTTAGGTTTATTTTATCCCAATTTTTATTGCATAAATATTGTTAAACCATTTAAAATATCATACATTTTCATGATAGTTCAAGTTGAAATTTTAAATATAAAGAGTATATGATTCCAAAAGTTGATTCCAAAAGTCTATTTATAGTTTAATAGTAAGATTTGAAAACAATATCAATACAAAGAAAGTTAGGTGAAAAATTAAAGCATGAAATGGTATCATACTCATCTTGTGTAGTTTTCTTTAACACTATCATAGCTGAGTCAAAATGGGAACATTATAATTGTTTTTTGTGACAAAAGTACATGCATCAAACTCTCTCAAATGTAGTTATCAATGATTGATTTACTTTGCACTCACAAAAGGGCTTCTATGTGCAGATTATTTTTGAATTTCAATTGATTATACCATTTTCTCAGAACCTCAAAATACTATTTTTCATCAAAAACACTACTTATGGTGCATATAATGAATGCATTTAGAATTGGACAACTTCTATGTCTAGAGGGTTGAGATATAATGATAATGTCAAATGAGCAGTACTAGTGCAAGGAAACCCACAACATTAGGGGCAACCTACCCCACAACACATGAACAGATCCATTATATGGTACCCTAGAATCTTTCAAATCATAAGAGTCTTTGCATCAAAAGCCCATTTTCTTCTTTCCATAACTATAGTATACCTTCATAGTTTGGTACAATTTTGTGGTAGTTTATATTCTATTTTCTTTGGACTCAAACTTTTAGTGATTAGTGAGGCTTTTTTCAAGAGTCCAAATTCAAAATTGATAAAGGAAAAAGAATATGAAAAAACCTTCAAATCAAGTCAAAATTGTTGTGATGTGGAGCTTAATTAGACTCATAGGTTTATTCAACACGATTTTTTTCCCATATTATTTCTATGGGGGTTTGTGGGTAGCACCTCCAAGATGGGGTTGAGGGGAAGCACCTCAGGTGTGCTCCCCACCTTAGCCAAAAAAGACCTTATATTGTAAAAGGTGTCAGTTACTATTTTTCTATTATTCTAGCCATAATTTTGTAAGTAGAAAAAAGCTTGTATAAAAAGGCTTAGGGTTAGGGATTTTCATAATGTGTGATGTGAAAATTGGTTCTTGCAGTGGTACTGAGCTGCAAGGGATTATAGATTGTAATTAGATTGTAATCACTAGATAATAATAATATTGGACTTGGTATTAGTGGACATAGCCTAGGGACTGGGTGAACCATGTTAAATCTTGGTGTCGTGTTCTCTTCTATGTGATCTATTATTTTCTAATATTGGTTATAATTGCATGTAACTATTATTTTTATCTAAGGTTAATCCTAACAAGTGGTATTAGAGCCAGAAAGTCATCATTTATTTTTGTTTTTTGTTTTAGCCAGATCGTTATAATTTTTTATTTTTTTATTTAGTGATCTTCTACAAGAAAGTCTCATGGTTGACTGGGAACAATAGTAGATGAGGGTAAGCTAATGTTTGACAAGTTTAATGGGTAGGACTTTTAGTTATGGAAAATGCATTTGGAGGACTATCTCTATTTCAAGGACTTATGGAAGCCATTAGAAGGAAAAACTAAAAACCAGGGAAATATGACAAATTGAGGAATAGGAGATTTTAGACAAAAAGGTACTTGGAAGCATTCAGTTGTGCTTGGCACCATCAGTAACATTTAACATTAAAAAAGTCAAGACAATAGAAGATTTGATGGAAACCCTAGCAAAAATGTATGAAAAGTCCTTTGCTTCAAAAAGGTTTTTCTCATGAAGCGTTTATTTAATATAAAAATGGTAGAAGGTGAATTTGTTGCAGATCATTTAAATGATTTTAATATTATTATTAGTCAGTTATCTTATGTGGGTATTAATTTTGATAAAGAAATTAGGGCCCTCTTTATTTTGCATTCTTTGTCTAAAAGTTGGAATGGCTTGGTAATGGCTATGAGTAATTCTATTTCTGGATCTAATACCCTAAAATATGATGATTTTATCAATATTATTTTGAGTGAGGAAACTCGTAGGAAATCCTCAAGTGGATCTACATCAAGAAGTTCTTTAAATGCACAAAGCAGAGGCAAAATGACTAAGAGAGGAAATAATTCTAGAAGTCATGGGAAATCAAGAGGAAAGTCAAAGGAGAAGTCTCAATCCAGAGGATCGAGAGATTGTTGGTACTATGGTAAAATAGGGCATAAGAAGAAAGATTGTTGGACTCGAAAGAATAATGAAGGAGATAAACCAAAGGGAACAAGGAGCCAAATGTGGTAAGTAATGAATCTGAAGAGGATTCTTTTCTTCTATCTTTAGAAATTGTTGATGATTCATGGGTTCTAGATCCTAGTGCTTTATTTCATCCTACGCCTCATAGAGGTTATTTTATTGATTATTTCCAAGGGGATTTTGCACTTGTTTTTTTGAGGGATAGTGAACCCTATTAGATTGTTGGAAAGAGAAAAGTCAATATTAATTTATAGAATGGGAATCATTGGCTACTACATGAGGTAAGACATGTTCCAAGGATGAGTAGAAATTTAAATTTAGGAGGGTAACTTGGTGATGAGGGTTGTGTAGTTAGTTTTAATGATAAAAATTGGAAGGTTTCAAAAGGTTCCCTTGTAGTAGCAAAAGGTGTGAAAGTAGGAACCTTATATCTTTGTACAAGTCATATTGTTCCTTCTACTTTGATTGAGGAAAATGAATTTTTAGGAATAGTTGTTGTAGTTGAGTAGGGAGAACAAATAGCTATTGCAGATTCTGATATAGGGTTGTGGCATAATGGACTTGGGCACATGAGTGAGAAAGGTATGAAAGTAATTCATTCAAATCAAGTTTTAATAGGTTTGAAATGTGTTAATATGGATTTATATGAAATTTGTGTGTATCGAAAACAAAAGAGTGAGTTTTGTTAAGACTAGGAAGGAAAAGAAAAGTGAGAGATTAGAGCTTGTGCATACAGATGTATGGGGACTAGCTCAAGAATATTCCCTTGATGGATTTCATTATTATGTTTCATTTATTGATGATGCAACTAGAAAAGTATGGGTTTATTTACATAGACAAAAATTTGATGTATTTCAAACTTTTAAGAAATGGAAATGTTTGGTTGAAAATGAGACTAAAAAGAAATTAAAATGTCTTAGATCTGATAATGGTAGTGAGAATCACAATCCTGAATTTGAAAATTATTGCTCCACTAATGGTATTCTTAGAAAAAAACTATTCCAAGGACTCCACAAGAAAATGGAGTGGCCGAATACATGAATAGGACTATAATAGAGTGTGCAAGGAGCATGAGGTTGCATATAGGGTTTCCCTTAACCATGTGGGTAGAGGCTATCAATACTATTGTATATTTGATTAATAGAGATCCCTCTACTCCTTTGGGTTGTGGTATTCTAGAAGAAGCATATACTGGTAAGAAGGTGAGTTATTCTTTTCTCAGAACCTTTGGTTGTGAACCATTTGCTCATATAGATTTTGAAAATAGAACCAAGCTAAAAGCTAAGTCAAAGAAATGTATTTATTAGATATGGTATTAATGAATTTGGCTATAGGCTTTGGGATTTTTAAATCATAAAACTGTAAGAAATGGGGATGTCATATTCAATGAGAACGTGTTGTACAAAGATTTATTGTAGCAACATGAGAAGAAAGAAGATGGTTATGTAGTGTTGGATGATGCTCCAAAAGTTATTGTTCCAACAATTCCTCGTGATTTACAACAACTACAACAACAAATACTATGCACCCCAGTCAATGTTAGATAGTCAACAAGGATAAGTAGACCTCTAGAAAGGTTTTCTCTTCCTTGTATTCTATTTTACTTACTGATGCTGGTGAACTTGAATGTTATGATGAAGTTGTGCAGGTGGATACTAAGCTTTATTGGGAGTGGGAGTCTACAATGAAAGAAGAAATATACTCTTTGCTAAAAAAGAAGAAATGGGATTTATGCAAGTTGCCTATAGGTAAAAAGGATTTACAGAATAAATGAGTTCATAGGTTAAAATAAGAGGATGGAGGTATGAAAAGATTTAATTCCAAGTTAGTTGTAAAAGGATTTGCACAGAAAAAAGGCATTGATTTTGATGAGATATTCTCTCCTAATGTTAAAATGGCTTCTATCCACACTATTTTATATATTGTGGCTACTGAAGATTTGTATTTGGAGTAGCTTGAAGTTAAAACAATCTTCCTTCATGGTGGTTTGGATGAAGAGATACGTATGGCACAACCATAGGGATTTGACGTCAAAGGTAAAGAGAAGTTAGTATGCAGATTGAAGAAAAGTTTATATGGCTTGAAGCAAGCACCTTGGCAATGGTATTTGAAATTTGATAGGTTTATGCATGAGCATGGATACAGTAGGTGTCATTTAGATCATTTTATTTATTTTAAGAGGTTGGATGATGACAGCTACATTATTTTATCTTTATATGTTGATGATATGCTTGTAGCTAGGTCTAACATGGATCACATTAAGGGGTTAAAGGAATAGTTAGCAAATGCATTTTCTATGAAGGATTTGGGGGTAGAAAACATTTTCTTGGTATGAATATTTGCATAGATAGGAAGAATAGGAAATTGACATTATCTTAGGATGATTATATTGTGAAGGCATTGCAACATTTCTTGATGGAGAATGCTAAAGCTATCAGCATACCTTTAACTAGTCATTTGAAGTTGACTAAGGAGATGTGTCCCAAGACACAAGAAGAGGAGGATTAGATGTATAAGGTACCTTATGCTTTAGTTATAGAAAGCTTGATGTATGATATGGTATGTACAAGGCCAGATATTGCATAAGCAGTGGAGTTGTTAGCAAGTATATGAGTCATCTAGGAATTGAGCATTGGAATACAATTAAATGAATTCTCAGATATTTAAGAGGTACATCCAGTAAGTGTTTATACTCTGGGGGCTCTACTGCTAATTTATAGGGCTATGTTGACTCATATTTGGTAGGGGATATTGATACTAGGCAGAGTACTATAGCTTACATATACATTATTAGTGAGGTAGCTATGAGCTAGGTTTTTTTATTACAGAAGGTTAATGCTTCATCCACTATAGAGGTAGAGTATGTTTCTTCTACAAATGTAGCCAAGGATGTGATATGGCTTCGGTTATTCATAGAAGAATTGGGACATCCACAAAGGGATAATTATTTGTTCACAGCTAGCTAGAGTGTCATTCATCTTGCAAAGAATTCAGCTCTACATTCAAAGAAAAAATACATATAGATATAGTACTATTTCATTTGGTTAGTTTTGGGTGATGGATAGTTAAAGCTAGACAAGATACATGTAGATGCTAATCGAATAGATATGTTTACCAAGGTAGTAACAAGGGAGAAGTTGAACTCCTCTTCAACTTTGGTTTCTCTTCTAAATCAAACAAAATAAAAGAACAACATAGTCCAGGGTGGTTTGATATTCTAGTGGGAGCTACATGTTTAGTAGTGCTATAATCAATCTCCAAGTGGGATTTTATTTTTGTGGAGTCTGATCAGTCTCAAAGTGGGACATTTTCTTGATATGGAGCCTAATCAGACTCGAAGGTTTATTCAACTTGATTTTTTCCCATATTATTTCTATGGGGGTGGGGGGGCAATGCACCTGTGTGGTCTTGGGGTAATGCCCCAAGTGCACTTCCTATGGTAGTACAAGGTAGTGTTGAAGGGAAAAACCCACAAGAGGTTTTTGGGGGTAGCGCCCTTGAAGCCAAAAATAACTTTATATTATAAAAGGCATAGACTACTATTTTTCTATTATTCTAGCCCTAATTTTCTAAGAAAAAAAAAGCTTGCATAAAAAGGCTTAGGGTTAGGGATTTTCTTAATGTGTGATGCAAAGATTGGTTCTTGTGGTGGTATTGAGCTCTAAGGGATTACAAATTATAATTAAGTTGTAATCATTGGATAATAATAATATTGGACTTGTTGTTGATGGATATAGCCCAAGGATTGGGTGAACCATGTTAAATCTTGGTGTCTTGTGTTCTCTTCTGTGCAATCTATTATTTTCTGATATTAGTTATATCTGCGTATAACTATTGTTTATGTCTAAGGTTAATCCTAACAAAAACAAATTGAGTCAATCTAGGATATTAAGAGCATTAAGGAAGCAGATTCAAAAATAAATAAGCAATGATCTTATTAGTTAACGAAGAGAATCAATTACAATAAATTAAGGAATGTACTTGGAGAATGCAGTGGCACCCTTCACTCAAATGTAAAGCCTCAACTTCTCCATAAATTACATAAAAAAATACCAACACAAACAAATTCAAGGCACAATCTTATACACAATACAAATCCATATGAATATTACAACATGCCTTAATGCATTTTCTCTAAGGTGCCTAGTACTCATTCATGAATTCGCTTTGGGACACATTGAAATGAGCTTGATTCACAATGTTGAAATGAGCTTGTTTCACAATGGTGAAATAAGCTTGAGTTCCCTTTTTATTGGTCATATTCTCGTTGTCATAAAAAACTAATGGCGCCATTGATATTTGGATGGCATTAGAAGCACTAAAAAAAGAGCCATATTCACATGGAAATTACTCTACCATCACAAATTATCATCACAATTTGACCCCAAATGTACTACTATTACATGATTTATTCTTCACTTTCCTTATAGCTCCAAGATTCTCTTTCAATTGTTGCAGTTGCAGCTTGGCAATTTCGTAAGTATGATCCTTTTTAACAATTTTGCAACCTAGGTCCATTGCAATGCATGACACATTATTTAGTCGGCTTAACTAATAAAACTTATGTGTAATCAATCTTACAAACAATTTGACAAAAACATTTTCAATCTCATCGATTGATATTCATTGACCATTCCATCTAGCCTTTGTCAATTTCTCAACTTCATTTCTTATTGCGAATCTTATTGACTTTTCTCTATCCAAGTTAGGGTATCCTATTACTTGGTGTATTATGGCCTTATTTATCTTAATTATCCCACCTTCCAACCATACCTTCATGTTATGAACACAAGTCAACATCATCTTTATACATTCTACTTTGAAAACTTTAGAAAAACATAGGGTATAGGTAAGTCCTTTCTTGGAAACAATCTCATGTTCATCCTTTAGTACTCCCTTATCACACAAATTCTCATAAGATGATATCAATTCAAAACCTTTGACTTCTCCAATTTTGAACATATAACAAGTTCATACATCCTAAATTGTTAGTACCTCAGTGTAATTGACGATAGAACACCAATTTCATCTTCTATTACTTCAAGATATGAATGATACCTAAAATTAGGTGGGGGACACTGGTCATTACTCATGATTTGTGCATTGCTCTCCTTCAAAATTTCATTCATAGGTACAAATGATGCCATTTTAACTAGCATTTTTGAAACAAAATTTTCTTTTACAACCTTAGAAAGCAACTAGCTTAAAAAAAAAGGTTTTACATACTGAATTATGTCAAATCGCCAATAGGATACAGTGATTCACTCTCTTTGTCACTAGATTCACCTTAATCACCTTTGAATCTCTTGCACACTTGAATTCAATTGGTAAAGTGAAAAATAATGCCCAAATTTTATATATACCTTCAATCTTCACAATTAGGCCTATAATTAATGCACTTGTGATCTAGTAGGTGCACAATAGTTGTCTCCACCTTTCATACCTATTTTCAAATACTTAGTCACTATCACTTTTCTTGGTTAATACCAATTCATTTCTCCAATACATCAACTTGATCAATGTAAGTTCTCAGTCTATATTTCAATGCTTGTTCAATATAGACTAAATTTTTGATGCTCAACATTCAATAGTAAAACATATTTCATTTCCCAATACTTCTTTCATATTTTTCCTAATGCATCTTGATTCATGTTGATATGGATTTTTAACCATTCACTTGTTACGAACTGATGTATGATAGTTCATTAAGTATACAATCCATACATGCCTTCTTTTTCTTAGTTAGATGAGGTGTGATCACCTAATCAATTGGATTGGGTTATCTCATCTTTGCTTTCTCCACTACTTCTAGCTTCCACTATCTCTTTCCATGTTTTCTTCATCTCAACTTTCCCTTCCCTTTGTTGCTTCTATTGTTTGGTGCTGGTGCTCAGGTCCTATTCTTACTAACATGTCCAACTTTAAAACAAATGAAACAAACTAGGTTTCCATTCAACCATCTCTTATAGTTACCTTTGAAATGTGTCTTTATGCAATTCTCTAGAATGTGCCCATACTCTCCACAATAATGACAATTATATGATGTGTTGTAATCCCAATTGTAAAATTTACCTTGCTTAAGTGCATGTGTTTTCTTTTCATGTGTCTAGTTAAATTTTGTCTTAGATCTACACTCATGAGCTCTATGTCCATATTTCTGATAGTTATCACTTTATCCTTCAAATCGAGGTGTAGTCCATGCATCACTTTCCTTTGCTCTACATTTGTGTTCTTGGCCTCCTTACTTCTTGCAATTAAAATAGTTACCAATAAACTTAGCTTTAGGGTTTTGCACACTATTTTTCCTCCTGTATATGTTGATAGTGTTTCTAAGTTTACCACAATAATGAAAAGTAGGTTTTCCTTTAGATTTTGTATTTCTTTGTGTCCATTCTTTGATGACTATCCTTCTTTAGTAGACGAAGAGGGCTTGCCATGTCCTAGACTAGAAGTATCACTACATGACCTTGGTAATCTCATCAGTTCTTCAAATTATTTGAGAACTTCACTTGGTTTGATCATTATTTTTAGCCTTTCTTTCTTAGATCTTAACTCATTTCTTTGCTGGTCACTTTGTAATCTTAGATTTGGTGATCTCCATGTCCTTTCTGTTCAACTCCCAATTTTTAATTAGTAATTAGTTCATCAAGTCCAACTGATTATTTGTGAGCTTCTTCACCTCAAATGATCTTTCTTCAGTTCTAGTAGGGATTTGTCTTTTTTCTTCCTCAGTCATGGCTCTATCTTCTTATGCTTGCTTTTTTTGATCAGTCACTTCACATAATCTTACTGGTTGAATTTATTGTTCTCTCTTGAGTTCTTTGACTTCTTTGTTCAAAATTTTGTTCTTTTCCAATAGATCTACTAATGCTACATCATTATCATAATTATTTCCATTGTTAAGTAATATTTATGTATCAAATTCCTTGTATTGTGTATCATTTTTCTAAATGGCCATTTCTTTCCTTTTCTTTAAGGATTTCCTCAACTCTTCTCTTTCTCCTTCAAGTTGTTGCAATATGGTTTGGATTTCAATCATTTGGTTCTCAATGATTTTTCCCAACATGTATTCCTCCATCTTCAAGATCTTATCCTCTTAAGTTGTTAGACTTTTTCAAGAGAACTGAGCTTCAATACTAATTGCTAGAAATCCTAATTAGAAATAAGATATTAAGAGGGGTGGAAAGTCGAGATCTATAATACTTTTAACTATTCAAATAATTCACATCTAGTCCATCTCATATCTCATATCTTATACTATATAACATGATCATGTAATGCTAAAATGAAATCTATCTAATCATAACATCTATGATAATCCTCAACCCATAACACAATGATTTTAGTTACCTAGAAATGCTTCAATATGAAGGTAAAAATGGGGTAGGGATGAAACCCACAAATCTTCACTATTGCAACAAAAAGGTTAACCTGTTAGGGTTACAAATTGATCATAACAAATGATCTACCCTATTATGGGTCTTCTTTGTTAAAAGTGTTTAAAACTATTAGGTCTTACCCTGTTAAAGGATTTTACACTTACAATAAAGTAAGGACTCTGTTAGAAGATTTGAAATAGGTCTATTAGAACCACTATATTAAGAGATTTTCCCTAACTCAATCTATTAAAAAATTATTTAGTACCTAACTCTTTGGTTTTCTCTAAAAGTTGATTATAGATCTCCTTTCTTCAAAATCTCAATCTAATCTCCTTATCTAATATATTTTTTATTTCCTTCACTGCTTTGGTTTTATTATCTAAACTTCTTCGCTCTATACTTATCTTGTTCACTCCTTCACTTTACTTCCATTTGCATACACACTCCTCACTATGATTATCACTTCTTCTTTTATTGTAGGGTAGGAACCCTTCTTAAATAGGCAATACTCAAAAGTTATATATTAGGACCAACAATCTATATTTCATCCTTTTTCCGTTTACCATTCTAACTTTCTAATTGGTTACTACACTTTCCTAGTGATTAATACCAGCTAAAAAAAAGTATTTTCCTCCTTAATTATCTCTTTGATCCATAAATGTCATGTAGAAGTCATCTAGAATGATTTACATAAGTTTTTGTGCAATTACAAACTCATATGTCAAAACTTGTTTACTTAGCACTTGAATGTTCTGATGCTCGATCATAACTAACATTCATGTTGTCACCTAGCTTCTACAAAATCAATATATATTCTGTCATTTGGAAATAAGTGAATTTTTTATTGCTTGGTCTCAACTAAATTACTCAACTTATTTTCTTGCTCAGTCTCAACTAGTGCGCTCAATAACCTTTGACTTGCTTGGCATGTGTTGATAAATAAACAAGTCCTTTCATAGCTTGGCCTTTGTGAAATGGATTAGCTGCAATGATGACCATCGAGTGATGCCTTGTAAATGACTAAGTTTTAGACACTAATAGGGAACTTAGGATTGGAGATCAATAATTACCTCTTGTTTTTTCTCCACTTCCAATAAGTTGTCAAGGGCCATTGTAAATCTTAGCTTTCTTGTGTTGAAACTCAACTCTATAACTTGAACTATTCAACTATGCAACACTCAACAAATTGTCATTGAATCCTTCAATCCAATAAGCATTATCACATCTAATCTTATCATTCAATCTTAATGATCCTTTCCCTTTCACAAGACATGGTGTGTCATTACCAAACTCAACACAACCTCCTTTATAATTTTCTAAAGTTTCAAACTTGCTTTTATCACCAGTCATATGATGTGAGAAACCACTATCAATTATCCATCTATCACCTTTACTCACATGTAAAATAAATACAATTTTCTCATCTTCATAAAAATCATCTCTCATTGAAACATAAACAATTTCTTCTTCAATAATGTAAAAATATTTCTTACATTTTCCCTTGTAGTCTTTATATCCTTTGTTATCTCTTCTATCTCTTCTCCCTTAGTACTTGTTGACTTTCCTTTCATCTTTGTCATCCCTGTTAGGAAATATTGTAGTAATATGACCAAGTTTATTGCATGAAAAACATATTATAAGAAGTTCCTTAAATTTTCCTTTGCCTTTAGGCAGCCTTCTAGCCAATATTCTTCTAGATCCTCAAGATCATCATCCAATAATTCACTATTACTATCCTCATACTTTACTTTCTTCTTTTTAGACTTGTGTAAAACTAGTTGTGACTTGAAAGAAGATTCAATAGTAGGGGCAGTAAAATTATCAAAATTTGACAATTCAAAAGTAGCAAGCCTTCCAATTAGACCATCCAAGGTCAAATCATTACCAGGAGTATATCTTGATTATTGTATTGTAGAAAGTTTAATAGCATAAATAGGAAGTAGGGTTCTTAGTAACTTGTTGATCACTATTTCATCACTAATTTTTCCTTTAGCTCCTCTAGTTGCATTCACCACTTATTTGATTTGGACATAGTATTGTGTAGTGTGTAAGGAAACTTACAAGAAAGAATATAACCATTTCCACATAACCCATAATAGACCTGAAATAAATATGCAATTAAAATCCATATGCAAGAGAATATATAACATACCCACAAAAATGTGACATAAGATATACCCTAGGAAAGCCTCATTGAGGGAAAAACCCAGCCTTCAAAAGCATCCATCACAATGTATTATTCAGCAAAAATACCATTTCAATACAACTGTGGAAGCCTTTGAAGCCATAGCCACTACCATGCAATCCATGTGAACAAGCATGAATCCACACATCCCATGTCATTCTTCCAACCTTCACAAGTGGTCCCTTGGCTAACCTGTCAAACCTTGTCCCACTCAACTCTTTCCCTTTTTTGCCTTCTTCTCCTTGCACAACAACTACCCTTGTGGTTACTTATATAGTAGCAAGTCCCACAAAACCACCAAGTGGTATTACATAAACCATGTGCTACCTAACCCATTGACCCCACATTTAATATTGAAATTTTAATTCTTTTCCCCAATATTAAATAATTACATGAAATATTATCACAATGTTACAATACAATTCATCAAGTATATCCCTTGGGAATTATTACATCTTACACATACATCTAAGTGATCCTAGATAAAATACTACATAATAAAATAAAATAAAATAATAAAACAATAATATGCAATCTGTGCAACACCCATTATCTCAACAATTGCATACTTGTTGTATACATTGCATAGGGTCAATTTGTAGCCACATAAATAAATAAGGGAATAATTCCTCCAAGCACATCCACCATCATGGATCAAAGTACACCATGTGCTCCATCCTAGTACCCACAACAAAATCAAAGTATCCAACATCTCAAACATGAATGATCCCACCTCATTTTATGTTACTACCACCGTACATGCATATAAGCCATCCAAAGAGAAAGCTAGCTAACCTGTCACATTAGAAGATCATAAAATCCTATACCAACTAAAATGTCAAGCACAAAAACTTGATGCAAAGGTAATCACATGTATCCATAGTTGTTAAAATATCCATACCTAAAATAGCACCCACAACAAGTGTCAAACCCATCCAAGTATCCATACCTCCAAAGGTAAACCAAGTGAATCTCACATCATCAACATATCCCATATATAACCTAAAATCACAAGCCTCAAGAGAAATACCTACTACACATATACCAAGAATCTCTCACTACAAAAGATAATATCAAATCTATAACCAATCCACAAACAACATCTCAAAGAAGTGAAACCATGTAGTCTCAAGGACATTTGCAAAACCTAAACCAATAACCTACAAGAACAACTCTCATTAAAAATACCCAATATTCTCCCAAGATCTCCACAACCAATAGAGGAAAGAGATAAAAGAATAACCATGTCATCTCTCATATGACATACATGAGCACAAACCAGTGATCACAATCTCTAACCAATCTCAAATCCAATGTAAGAAAAATTGAACATCTAGGAAGATAACCAAGACCAAAGAGAAACCATGCAAATCATAACCTATATCATGTGCTTCTACACACACCTCTAGATGTAAACTATACAATTGTGATCTCCTCCATAAAACCCCCACTAAGAAGCCTCAACAACACCCAAACCATACCATATAACTAATCATGGATGCTAGCCTCTCACAAGAAGATCAAACTCATAAACTATTCCTAATCCAAGGAATATGCCCAATATAAAACCATCTCCCAAACTCAACCAACATAACAAAACATGTAAATGGAGATAACCAAAGCTAAACCACCTTTTAGATCAACCCTCTAGAACTAAATCAAGTACAATAGCTCAAGATCCATATCATGAAAGACAAGCATAAATATAACGCACCTAAGAGAAACAATGGGCTATACCTCTCAAGTATCAAACTACCAAGTAGACCAAGAGTGGGTAATGAGAATGCTCATTAAAATATCCAAGTATCCAACCAAGACTAAACTAAGAACAATCTCCTCTCAAGTCCATATCAGGTGAATGCCCCTCAAAATTTTTACTAAAACTAAATAATTATCCCAACTAATAATTATCTAATCCAAGAGAATTTAGCATCATCACCATCTCTAAGTATCCATGAGCACCTATAACCAATCAATCTATGCCAACTCCAAATACAACATAACAATATCATGAAGTATCCAACTTATGATCAATGAACTCAATAAAAAGAACCTAAACCAAATCAATGTCAAAGTTCCAACCATGACCTCAGGAACATAAATATGACAACATGATCTAACCATCTCAACCAAAGAGATAACATGATCCATATGAACACACTATAACATGTCACAATTATAAATGTGTATCAAGACTATACCATGAAATAATAATGAAACCATCCTCACACCAAGGATAACATGTCAAATGAAAGCATAAACAACACCTTTACCAAGAACCTTGTGAGTCCTCAAGATGCAACTATCTCCACACACCATGAAGAAAATCATCTTCACACACTATGAAGATAACTAAGAACCCCATGAGTCCTCAAGATCTAACCATCTTCACACACCATGAAGATAATCATGTGTACCATGCAAATGTCAAAGATGCTTCTATAGCAAGAGGATCTAATACAAACCTCCAACATCTACAAACACTCAATGAACATATCAATGCACAAAAACTCCCACCTCAACTATGGTACCAAGTCACCTATGGCATCATAAAATCTATCTCATACATGAAGATCCTCTAGGTCTATATATACAACTAGAATGTCAATATCGAGTGAAACCAAGATCTACAAACCAAACTTAGAATTAATCCTACATTGTCACCCCATCACCACCACAAGCTCCCACTAAATTATGTATCCAATCTATCTATGACATCATGATGAAAAATCCATCCTCTAACTATGAGAATCAACCAAACCATCAAACCATCAAAGAAATCAAAGTGCACATCATGAGCTCCTCAAAAGAAACCAAATAACCATGATCCTCAACCAAGAAAATATACCACCATAACAAAATCAAGAATCCAAAAAAATGAACATCAAGGATGTACATGTATGTCCAATTATGTCATGCCAAAATTCATGGCACTATGATCACATCCATGAATGAAACATCTGACACTCAAAGTGTCCAACTTGTTAGCATAAAATAGTCAACCACAACCCTCCACCATGACTATACCTAATAAAAACATCTCACCCCTTATTCACAAAGAAAAATAAAAAAAATTATGACTTGGGGTATAGAAAACCCAAATCCAAGCCACCAATTTGAATATGCATCAATAATGAAAGATCCATTGGCAAAGACAACACATAACCAAGCTATAAATGCAACTTGTAAGAATAGATAGTTTATGAAACTGCACAACTTGTGGACTCAACAAGTCATCATACATATCCAAACCAAATTTTGATAACCATATTATCATGAGACCAATTTAAAATATGAACTGAGTGTACAATGACATCAAATCTTAAATCTCCAAACATACAATGTCATAAACTCACAATGCTACCATAGTCAATATATACCATAAACTATTTAGATCAATATATCACCAAATAAATCATGCTAAACCTACACCAAATCTAAACCAATGTGTAGATCTCTCCAAGACCTTTTTGTCAACTACTTGAAATCCAAAATCTAACTCTATATGCCCAAGTTATTGTTGGATACAATTGTCCAATTGTGTGTTATCTTTAATGTTACACAAATCTCATATTAGTTATCAGATAGAGTCTACCAAGCTCAGTTGGTCAACAAGGGAAAAGATAGAGTCTACTAAACTTAGAAGGTTAGCAAAGAAGGTTTGTAGTGTCTATCGAGTGTTCTCAGGCTTTACCTTGTACAAACAGTTGTTACCAAGCTTTCAAGTTTAAGCAAGAAAATTTAGTTGTTACCAAGCTTACTTGGTCATCAAAGGGAAATATGGCAGAGATAGTTCTTACCAAGCTCTCATGGACAACGAAGGAAATTTAGTTGTTATCAAGTTCATTTGGTAGCTAAAGGATTTTGTAGATGTTGCAATATTAACCAAGTTGAGATGGCTAACTCAGAAAATTGTTTCTAGAGCAGTGCTTACCGAGTAGGGTCAGTCAACAAAGGATTTCATTATTTTGTGAAATAAAGTTTATTTTTTTTAATGTAATATTTGTAGCTGACTCATGTATGGTTTATTGGTAAACATAACTTGTGAATGAGCCAACTTGATAATCTAAATGGTATATATAAGAGGTCAAGTTGCAAATTCTATGTGTGTGATAGATTTGATGTGATATGAATATGAAGGAGGACTGATTATTATGAGAGTGAATTTTGAAGAATGATCAGAGATCATTGAGGAGCAGCAAAGCTATATTTGATCAAGGAGGATCTAATGGTGTAGAATAGAGATCTGTAATCAAAAAATTCGGTTGCATCATATTCAAGTCAATTCATTGTTACTTTCTAACCATTGTAGTATTGATTTTAAAATCTCTTAATAGAGTTGGTTTAATAGCCATTTTGTAAATCCTCTAACAAGGTGATAGTTTAGTTGAATTGTTCTAAAGACCTCTAGTAAGGCCACTTTTAATATGGTGATTAAATCCTCTAATAGGGTCACACCTAACAGTGTGTATTGTAACCTTTAACAAGGTTGGCTCTTAATAGGGCTCACTTTAGAAGAGTGAAAATTGGTAGCTAGTTACTTGATGGTTTTTCCTATATTAGGTTTTCACATTAAATTTGGTATCTCTTTTGTTTATTTTATTTACTTTTGCATGCATGCTAATAATTATGAATGCTTAAAGATCAGTAACAAGTTAATCTATGGAGTTATAGCATTTTGTGAAGTGTTTACTGAGTATTAGTAGTAACTAGTTATCTAAGACATTTAAGGGATCAGGATTTGTTTTTTTGGTAACTGATTCACTCCCCCTCTTAGTTAATTCATATATAATTCTAAAAAATGGTATAAGAGATTTTGGTTCTTGCAGGAAAAGATTTCAAGGAAATAAGCTATAGATCAAGATGTCTTACAAGAGAAAAATTCCAAGACTTAACAGGGACAACTTCTCAACATGGTAGGGATTGATGAAACTTCATCTAGCTTCTATTGGTGATTCAGGGCTGAAGTACTTTGATGAAAAATATGCACAATCTACTAGTACATTATCTATCAATGATATTGCTGAAAAGAAGACTCACAACAACATGATGATAGATATTGCATCTACTCTAAGTTATGAAGAATTTGATGATATCAAGGATTACAAAATTGCCTTTGAAATATGGAACAAGATGAAAGAGATCTATGGAGGTGATGATAATGTGAGAAGAGCCAAGATAGAAAGCTTGTGAGGTCAATTTGATTAGATGAGGATGAGAGAGGATGAAAACATAGCAAAATATGTTGAAAGAGTTAAAGCAAGTGTTAGTGCAATCAAAGCATCTAGAGGAGATGTCAAGGAGGAAATAGTTATAAGTAAAGTTATTAGAACACTACTTCCCATTTATGCACTTAGAGTTTTTGTAATTCAAGAAAGAATATGTGAAGTAAATCATAAGATAAATTTAGAGGCCATAGTTGGAAGATTGACTGCATTCAAGCTAGACAACTATGATAATTATGTTCCAATTGCCAAGAACATTGAATCAACATTTAAAGCCAAGCTTTCACTCAAGAAGAAAGGCAAGAAGATAAAGGATCCTTAGTTAGATAGTGATGAAGAATCAAAATAGATTTTAGATAGTGATCTTGAGTTCGTTGAAGCCTTGCTAGCACGTAAATATTCAAGGGGCAAAGGAAAATTCAAAAGTAAGGTTCCTCTAATCTATTTTTCTTGTGAAGAAATTGGACATATTGGTGCTAGGTGCCCAAATAAGCAGAACAAGGATGAGAAGAAAGGTCACAAGTGCAATGGCAAGAAAGAATTCAAATCATTCAAGGACAAAGGTAAGAAAACATGTTTCATGGCTAAAGATTCTAGTGATTCTGATGATGAAGAAGAAAATGAAATTGTTTACATTGTTGTAAAGGATGAATCTGATAATGATGAAGAAATGGTACTCATTTCTTATGTGATCAAAAGTGATACATGGATTATAGATAGTGGTTGTCTTCATCACATGATTGGTGATAAAACTAAGTTTGAACATTTTGAAGACTATGATGGTGGCAGTGTGAGATTTGGTAATAATGAATCTTGTTGCATAAAAAGAAAAGGAAGAATCTCACTGACTAAAGAACTTGCATGTGATAATGCATATTGGGTAGAAGGACTAAAACACAATCTGTTAAGTGTGGTACAACTACTCAATAATGGATTCAAACTAGAATTCATGCATGGAAAAGAAAGACTGTTGGATGGTAGAGGAAAGCTAATTGGATTAGGCACTCAAACAAAAGGTAACTTGTTTTATCTTGAACTTGGTGAATGTTCATGTTTTATTGCTCAAGTTGAAGAAATTTGGTTATTGCAAAGCAGTTTGTGTCATGTGAACTTTAAGAACTTGGTGAAAATAAGTAAATTTACGAAAGGAAGGGGCATTCTTAACATAAAGAACCCTGATGTTGGTCTATTCAAGCATTGTCAAATTGGGAAGATGGGAAAGTCTAGCTTCAAAAGCAAGAGCTATTAGTCTGAAGAAATTTTAGAAATTGTGCATACTAATTTGTGTGGACCTATTGGAATTGAAAGTTATATTGGTGAAAAGTTATTCATTCTTTTTGTTGATGATTACTCAAGAATGATGACTATCATATACCTAAGAAAGAAATTAGAAGCATTTGAGAAGTTCAAATGGTATTTGGCCAGAGCAGAAAAAGGAAACAGGAAAAAGACTAAAATGTGTGAGGTCAAATAGAGGTGGTGAATTTATTTCACATGAGTTCAACAACTTTTGCATTGAAAGGGGAATTTAAAAATAGGTTTCAACACCTAAAACTCCTAAACAAATGGAATAGTTGAAAGAAGGAACAGATCTATCATGGATTGTGCAAGAATCTTAATGATTGAAAGAGAATTGCTATCAAATACTAGAAGGAAGCTATTAGCATTGCAGTTCATACCTTGAACCAAGTATAACTGAAAAAGGACTCATTCAAAATCCCTTATGAGTTATGGTATGGCTACAAACCCAATGTAAGTTACCTAGAAGTATTTGGAAGCAAATGTTACATTTTGAAAGAATCTAGAAAAAGGTAAATTTGATGTGAAGGGTGATGAAGGAATATTTTGGGATATTCTTACAAAAATAAAGAATATAGATGTTTGAATTTTTCTACTCACAAAGTCATAGAAATTGCACATGTAAAAGTTGATGAGTTTGCAAAAAGAACTAAAGAAGAAGACAACGAGGAACCTAAAGACTATAGGAGATTTTTTTTCATTAAACCTGATACAGTGCTAGGTACGACTATCAATCAAAAATCTTCTACTCAAGAGACTTCTATAACTGAGTTGCAAGAAGTCCAAACCGAATCAATACCTACCAAGTTCCAATGACCCAAGTTGCAAATAGAAGCTATTGAATCAATAGCTATCGAGCCTGAGCAACCAGAACCAAAAGTTGAAACATAGAAGGATAATAATGCTAGTAATTCAAAAGGCAAGGAGCTTGTGCTAGCCAAGTATGTCAAGAAGCATCATGCACCAAATCAGATAATTGCAGATAAAATCAAAGGAACAATGACAAGAAGTAAGTTGAAAGACACTTGTTTACTTGCTGATTTTGAACCTAGAAATGTCAAAGATGCTTTAGAAAATGAAAGTTGGATTGAAGCTATGAATGAAGAGATAGAGAAAATAGAGAAAAACAAAACATAGACTCTTGTACTTAGGCCTAAAAACAAAAATGTGATTGGAACTAAGTGGGTGTTCAGAAACAAGTTAAATGAAGATGGTAAGGTGTCAAGGAACAAAGCTAGACTAGTATGCAAAGGATACTCTCAAGAAGAAGGTGTAGACTATGGAGAAACTATTGCTCATGTTGCAAGATTGGAAGGTTTCAAAACCTTACTTGCATATGCTACATACAAGGGATTCAAAGTTTATTAGATGGATATCAAGTTAGCATTTCTCAATGGTATACTAGATGAAGAGGTTTACATTGAATAGCCTAAAGGTTTTGTTGATCCAGACAAGAAGGACATGGTCTACAAATTACATAAAGCATTATATGGTTTGAAACAAGCCCCTAGCACATGGTATGAAAGACTGCATAACTATCTTATTCAGATTGGTTTCCAAAGAACTAATAATAATAGTAGCTTGTACATCAAGGAAGGACCAGATAATAAGATTGTTTTGGCAAAAATATTTGTAGATGATACTTTGTTCATAAGAAATGATGATCTTTGCAAAGAATTCTTAGAACACATGGACAAGGAATTTTAAATGTCAATGTTTGGTGAGATCAAATTCTTTTTTGGTCTTCAAATTTAGTAGAATAAGAATGGCATCTACATCACTTAATCTAAATACATCAAGGATATACTAAAAAAGTTTGGTATGGAAGACTGCAAACTAGTTGGGACTCCTATGTGTACTGGATTGAAACTTGCAAAAGATGATGAATCAAAGGAAGTGGATCAAACAGTCTATAGATCTATGATTGGAAAGTTGTAGTATGTAGTGCATACAAGACCAGACATTGCTCTTATAGTTGGTATTGTAGCAAGATTTTCAGAAAAACCAAAAGAAGATCACATGATAGCAATCAAAAGGATCATGAGATATTTGAAAGGAATTGAAGATTGTGGATTATGGTATAAACTTGGAAAAAATCTAGATTTAAAAGTGTTTACTAATGCAGATTGGGTAGAGAACATTGATGACATAAAGAGTACAAGTGGAGGAGCTTTTTGTCTTAAAAAGAGGTTGGTTTCTTAGACAAGTAAAACATAGAACTATATATCCTAGTCCACAATAGAGGCTGAATATGTTGTAGTAGCAGTAAACTATTCAAACATTGTTTGGTTTAAACAGTTATTAGAAGGTATGAAGCAAGAAATCAAAGACCCTATTGTTATGTTTTGTGAAAATAAGGGTAAAATTAGTATACCCAAAAATCTAGTGATGCATTAAAAAACCAAGCATATTGCTATAAAGTATCACTTTGTTAGAGAATTGGTGTAGGATAAGGAAATACAATGGGAATATGTCCATACAAAGAAATAAATTGCTAGCATATTCACAAAGCTTTTACCTAAGGATGCATTCTTGTGTCTAAGAGGTAAGTTAGGGGTCATTCCCCTATCTGAAGCTCACTAAAATATAGTTTTAGTGATGCATCAACATGAACATAATTAAAAGATCTATCAGTTGATGCAGTGAAGTATTAAAAACATTGCATATGAATCACTACTTAAGGTACATTGAATTTCACTTGAAGTTTCATTGTCTTTGGCATGTGTTGTCAAAGAGGGAGAGTTTACTGTCATATCTTTCTAAAATTTGCAAGAGAGTTTATACAAGAGGGAGAGGTTACTATGAAAGAGGGAGATTATTGTATTTGAGGAGTTTTTTGAAATGAAATATAAGAGGGGGAAGCATTCTATCAGAGAAGACTTGTTCAAATTTTATTCTACTATGACATGTTGTGTTGCCATCAATGCCAAAGAGGGAGATTATTGGATACAATTGTCCAATTGTGTGTTGTCTTTGATGTTACACAAATGTCATATCAATTATCAGATAAAGTTTGTTGATCTCAGTTGGTCAGCAAGGAAAAAGACAGAGTCTACGGAGCTTAAAAGGTTAGCAAAGAAGGTTTACAATGTCTATCGAGTGTTCTCAGGCTTTACCTTGTGCAGATAGTTGTTACCAAGCTTTCTAGGTTAAGTAAGAAAATTTAGTTGTTACTAAGCTTAGTCGGTCATCAAAGGGAAATATAACAGAGATAGTTCTTACCAAGCTCTCATGGATAGCGAAAGAAATTCAGTTCTTACCAAGTTCACTCGATAGCCAAAAGATCTTGCAGATGTTGCAGTGTTAACCAAGTTGAGATGGTTAACTCAGGAAATTATTTTAGAGTAGTGCTTACCGAGTAGGGTTGGCCAATGAAGGCTTTCATTTTTTTGTGAGATAAAGTTTATTTGTTTAAATGTAATATTTGTAGCTGACTCATGTATGGTTTATTGGTAAATGTAACTTGTGAATGAGCTGACTTGATAATTTGAATAGTATATATAAGAGGTCAAGTTGTGAATTCTAAGTGTGTAATGGATTTGATATGATATGAATATGAAGGAGGACTAATTATTGTGAGAGTGAATTTTGAAGAATGATCAGAGATCATTGAGGAGTAGCAAAGCTATATTTGATCAAAGAGGATCTAATGGTGTAGAATAGAGATCTGTAATCAACAAATTCAGTTGCATCATATTCAGGTCAATTCATTGTTATTTTCTAACCATTGTAGTAGTCATTTCAAAATCTCCTAATAGAGTTGGTTTAATAGCCATTTTGTAAATCCTCTAACAAGGTGACAGTTCAGTTGAATTGTTTTAAAGACCTCTAGCAAGGCCGCTTTTAATAGGGTGATTAAATTCTCTAACAGGGTCACACCTAATAGTGTGTATTGTAACTTTTAATAGGATTGGCTCCTAATAGGGCTCACTTCAGAAGAGTGAAAATTGGTAGCTAGTTACTTGGTGTTTTTTCTCATATTGAGTTTCTACGTTAAATTTGGTGTCTCTTGTGTTCATGTTATTTACTTTTCCATGCATGCTAATAATTATGAATGCTTAAAGATCAGTAACAAGTTAATCTATTGAGTTATAACATTTTGTTAAGTGTTTAGCAAGTATCAGTAGTAACTAGTTATCTAAGACATCTAAGGGATCAGGATTTGTTTTTTTGGTAACTGATTCACCACCCCTCCCCCCCCCCCCCCGCTCTTCTCAGTTAATTCAATCTATAATTCCAATAGTTATGCCCTAATTTGTGATAAAAAATAAATAACATCTAATTATTTAGATCCTAAAACCTAATAAAATGTCAAAATTATAGAACTAAACCTACATCAAATTATAGTTCTCTAAATTAACTTTTTAACGCCTATAAAAAGTCTAAAATGTAATATCTTGAGAGAAAGTTATGGCCATTTTATTAAGATAGTTTTTTTATCATTTCTACTACAATTTTATTTTTTTGTGATGAAAATTCCAATAGGATCAAATTTGATGATCATCAGAGGCTAAAACTAAAAAACTCTTTAATTTCCTTTAAACATGACCAAACTAGGGCATATTATATATCAAAAATTATGGAAACATCGACCCAGATCCAATAGTGAGATTTGTTTTTACCCAATAGGTCATTTCTGCAAGCTCCCCCCTAAAAACCCTCATTTAAATGAAACATCTGAAAAAATCCTTTTGTCCAACAATTTCACATGGCCAAAATTTACCAATATCCCATCATAAGAGCAAACCCAAAACCCTGAGATCTGCAATAAAAAAATCATATATATTGCCCTTTCTTTTATCCTCTCATGGATTCAATAAAGGGTTACAATAATAAAACCATAGCTCTAATACCACTTGCAAAGAACTTGCAAAAAATAATATAACTATTTCCACATAACCCACAATAGATCTAAAATAAATATGCAATTAAAATCCACATGCAAGAGAATAGACAACATACCCACAAAAATGTGACACAAGATATACCTTAGAAAACCCTCATTGAGGGAAAAACCTAGCCTCCAAAAGAATCCATCACTATGTATTATTTAACAAAAATACCATTACAATACAACTATGGAAGCCTTCAAAGCCATAGCCACTACCAAGAAATCCATGTGAATAAGCATGAATACACACATCCCATACCATGATTCCAACCTCCACAAATGCTCCTTTGGCTATCCTATCAAACCTTGTCCTACTTGACTCTTTCTCTTTTTTGCCTTCTTCTTCTCCTCACACAACAATTATCCTTGTGGTTGTTTATATAATAGTCAATCCCACAAAACCACCAAGTTGTTGGAAATGATTGAAAAGATCATGAAGGAGATTGTTGAAAATGACTAAAGAGATCGTACATAAAAAGTAATGGAACTAGTAAAGAATGTTCTCAATCATTGTTTTGTCATTGATGTCAAACTTGCTACTTGCAGGAATGACATTTTCTTTAGTGATCAAAATACTATCAATTGGTTAATTGACAAGGAGGAGGCAATGAATAAGATGTAACTAGAAAACCTAGAGAAAGCTTGAAGTTATGATGTTGTAATGAAGTAGAAGGATCAGCTAAGCCATTGATGAAAAAGTGTATTGATGACATACTCTAAGACACATAGAATGGGCACACTGAAACATATCAAAAATGTAAAGTTTTAGCTAAGTCATTTGTAAAGCCTAACTAAGTTCATTAGAAAGAGAGATCTGAGCAAGCTAGTAAGTGCCAAACAAATTCCTAGTTGAACCCAAGCAAGTTCAAGTTCAGTAAGTGTCGAGTGAACTTCAACAAGTGCTGAGTAGATACAAGTGCTGAGCAGAAACAAGTGTCGAGCAGATACAAGTGCTGAGTAGAAACAAGTGTCGAGCAGATACAAGTGCCAAGAAAATACAAGTGCCGAGAAGAAACAAGTGTCGAGCAAATACAAGTGCCAAGTAACACAGAGTTGCCAAGCATCAGTAAACCAATAGTGCCGAGTTGCTGCATTATTTCAAAAATTGAAGATTCGTCAGATCTAAACTGACAAGGTTGTTATCTTGAATTTTGTGAATTAAATAGAAGATAAGAATGATGAGCTGGTGGCACAGAACACCATGTAGAACATTTTTGGAGAATACAACTGGACTCTAGATGAAGTTTCTAGATAAGAGCAAGATATGGGGTAGATACATTGTATCCTACCTAATCCATTTGAAATCCTAAAATTGGAGAGGGAGAATCGAGTGACAAAGACAATCTAGATTTCTATTTAAGGAGTCATAAGGTCACGAAGAAAAAAAAAAAAAGAAAAAAGAAGAAGAGGAGGTCAAGCATGCAAGCATAAAGTGCTGAAGGAGGTGCTAAGGAGTAAGAAAGCACAGTTACTCTACTTCAAAAGATGACCATAGATATGGTTGCATTGGTATAATGAGTAAGAAGACTCAAGGAGGTAAAGCTTGAGATGACAAGCTGTCAGAGCTGAAGTGATCAAAGCCAAGCAAAAAGACTGAACTGAAGTGTGATCTGAAATCTGCAAAATATGTTGTAAGTTGTATTAGATCAACAAGCCATTATTGTTTCTTTCTAGCAATTGTAACAGATAGTTTAAATCCTATGGACTTAGGTTGGTTTAATAGCCATGTTGTAAATCTTTTAATAGGGTGACATTCCAAGTGCATATTCGAAAGTCCTTTGATCAGGCCCATTCCTAACAGTATGGTGAAATCCTGTAACAAGGTCACATTTAATAGTGTGTTGTAAGCCTTTAATAGGGTAGGCTATTAACACGGCATCACTTTAGAAGAGTGAGAATTAAGTAGCATGTTACTGGTAGTTTTTCTCAAATTGGGTTTCCATGTAAATCACTGTGTCATGTGTTGATCTTGCATGTTTTATCTCTGTATATTGATTTACTATAATTTGCTAAGATGATTGATTTAAGCTTGGATGGATGAAACGTTTATGGATTCACTATAATTTGTGAAAAAGTATTATTAGGGCATTTGGACCTTGGATAATTGATTCCACCCCCCCTCCCCCCCCCCCCCCCCCCTCTCAGTTATTGTAAAGAATTCTAACAATTGGTATCAGAGCCAAACTGTTGATTCAATTTAAAGGGACTATAAGTAGAAAAGATCAGAATGCCTAAGAGAGAAGTTCCCAAGCTCAACAAAGATAAATTTTTTACATGGAATAGTTTGATGAAGCTACATCTTGGATCCATAGGAGATTATGCCCAAAATTCAATTGTTACTGAACATGATCCAACTAGTACTCTTACTGCAAAAGATTTGAAAAACAAACAGGAACACAATCAAACAATGTTGGAGATTGCTTCTGCACTCAACTCTATTAAATTTGATGATATCAAAGGGTGTGACACCACATTCAAAATGTGGAATGCGCTATCAGACATCTATGGAGGAGATCAGAATGTCCAAAGAGCAAAAAGAGAAAGCCTCAAAGGAAAGTTTGATGATATGAAAATGGAGGAAAGTGAGAATGTTGCTCAGTATGGCACTAGAATAAAGGAAGTGGTAAGTGCAATAAGATGTTTGAGTGGTCAATTGGATGAAGATACTATTAATAGTAAGTTCTTAAGAACCTTTCTCCCTATCTATGCTATTAGAGTATCAGCAATACAAGAATTGAGATGTGTGCCAAGAAACAATCTATGTTTTGAAGGTATATTGGGAAGACTGACTGCATTTGAGTTATCCAACTTTGATAACTATAGACCTAAGAATGTTGAATCTACTTTTAAGACCAAGCTATCACTGAAAGATTTTGAATAGGTAAAATCAAAGAAAGGAAGAAAAATGAAATATGTATCCAGTGACAGTAGCACTGATGAGGAAGATGTGGAACAATTGGAAGTATTGCTAGCTAGAAGATTTCATAGAGGCAAAAGAAAATTCAAAGGTAAGATGCCTATCATTTGTTTCAATTGCAATGAAGTAGGACATATTGGTACAAGGTGTACACAGAAAAAGGATTACAAGGAAGGCAACAAGTATAAATATAGAAGAGAAGATGATAAGAAAGATTACAAAGACAAAGGCAAGAAGTGTTATATTGCTGAAGAGAATTCTAATGATAATGATGATGAAGTTGTTTATGTAGCCATAAAGGATCAGTCTGATGAAGAAGAACCTACATCACTGGTAACATGTATGAACAAAAATGTTAGATGGATCATAGACAGTGGATGCTCACATCACATGACAAGAGACAAAAGTAAGTTTGTTAACTTTACTTAGTATGATGGAAATAGTGGTAGATTTGGTAATGATGCTCCATGTCAAATAAAAGGAAAAGGCTCCATTAAACTCATAGAAAAAATTTGATGTGATAATGCATACTATGTTGAAGGATTAAACTACAATTTTTTGAGTGTCTCATAGTTAGAAAATGTAGGATGCAAAGTAGAATTTGGAATTAAAACTGCAAAAATCTATGGTACTGATGGTAAATTGATAGGAAAAGAAGATCAAACAAGAAGTAATCTATTTTATCTTGATATGGATGATGTTTCTTATTTTGTTGCAAAATTTGATGATGAATGGTTATGGCATAAAAGGCTATGTCATGTCAACTTTGACAATCTGGTCAATATCAGTAAAATGAAGAAAGTCGAAGGTTTACCAAAATTGAAGAAACCTGATAATATCATGTGCAAACAATGTCAGCTAAGAAAGATGACAAAGTCAAGTTTCAAAAGTAAAAACCATACATCTAAAGAAGTACTTGAGTTAGTTCATACTAACTTATGTGGTCCAATGGAAGTACAAAGCTATAAAGGAGATAAATACATAATGTTGTTTGTTGATGACTATTCCAAGATGATGACTATTATGTTCTTAAAGAAAAAATTTGATGCTTTTCAAATGTTTAAGTGGTATGTGGCTAGAGTTGAAAAGGAAACAGGAAAAAGTATGAAATGCTTGAGATCAGATAGAGGTGGTGAATTCATATCAAATGAATTTGAGATATTTTGTAATGACAAAGGAATCAAAAGACAAATGTCAGGTCCTAGAACTCCCCCACAGAATAGAATTGCTGAGAGAAGAAATAGATCTGTGATTGACTATGCCAGAACATCAATGATGGAAAATATTATTGCTCTAAAATACTGGAGAGAAGCTATAAGTATACCTATTCATACACTGAACTGAGTACAACTTAAGAAATGTACTAATACAACACCTTTTGAATTATGGTATGGTCACCCACCTAATGTAAAACATTTCAAAGTATTTGGTTGCAAATGCTTTATCCTTAAAGATGCTAGAAATGGAAAATTTGATGTAAAAAGTGATGAAGGTATATTCCTTGGTTACTACACTAGAAGTAAGGCATACAAGTGTTTGAATACTAATATTAACAAAATTGTGGAAAGTGAAAATGTAAACTTTGATGAGCATACAGAAGTCCAAGATGAAGAACCAAAGAGAATGAACGAATACAAAACCTTTGTGTATTCTTATGAAGGAATGCTTGTTGACGAGGATGCTATCAATAAAATTGGGATTCAACATAAATTTCAGTTTCAGTCGAGTCACAACCAGTGAATGTCGAGTTACATTTAGAAGTTGAGTTATAGAATGAAAGAAATGCACAATCTAATCTTGAAGTCAGTACACATGAAAGAGATGAGGAACAATCTAACAACTTAGTGCATAGTAACCCTAAATTTGAAAGATCAGACATGGAAACAAGGACAAAACCAAGATTATCCAAATACATAAAAAGACATCACCTTGCTGAATAGATAATTGGTGACAAAGATGCAAGACTAATGACAAGGAATGGACTAAGACATGAATCATGTCTAATCAAAAAATATGAACCTAAGACAGTATATGGTGTATTACAAGATGATGACTGGTATAAAGCTATAGAAGAAGAGATTGATCAAATAAAGAAGAACAAAACCTGGAGTTTGGTTCCCAGACCAGTTGACAAGAATGTAATTAGCACTAAGTGGGTATTTAGAAACAAGTTATATGAGAATGGTGAGATTACTAGAAATAAAGCTAGACTAGTATGCAAGGGTTATGCTCAAGAAGAAGGATTAGACTATGGGAAAACACTCGCCCCTATTGCTAGAATGGAAGGAGTAAGAAATTTACTTGCATATGCTGCATATAAAAGTTTTAAAGTCTATCAGATGGATGTAAAGTCTTCTTTTTTAAATGGTATACTAGAAGAAGAAGTCTTTAATGAACAACTAGAGGGATTTGTTGATGAGAACAATAGGGATATGGTTTGTAAATTACATAAAGCACTCTACAGTCTAAAACAAGCACCCAGAGCATGGTATGAGAGACTTCACAAGTATCTAGTGCAAATAGGATTTGAAAGAGCTGATAATAATAGCAACATGTACATCAAATTCGAAGAAGATAAGGATATTATTGTATCTAAAATCTTTGTCGATGACATAGTTTTTGGAGGAAAGGAAGTGCTTTGCAAAGGCTTTGCTAACAAAATGAAACATGAGTTTGAGATGTCTATGTTTGGAGAGATCAAATTTTTTTGTTGGATTGCAAGTACATCAACTAAAACATGGTATATTTGTGACACAATCAAAGTACATCAAAGAGATACTTAAAAAATTTAGATTGGAGGAGTCCAAACCAGTCACCACACCAATGGCAATAGGAAATAAGCTATCCAAAAATGATGTATCAGTTGAAGTCAATCAAACAATGTATAGATTCATGATTGGAAAACTACAATATATTGTACATAGCAGACTAGACATAGCATTAGTAGTTGGAATAGTAGCTAGATTCTCTTCTAATCCCAAAAAAATCATCTCATAGCAGTAAAAAGAATAATGAGGTATCTCAAAGGAACTGATAACTTTGATCTATTTTACAAAAAGAATGAGAAGTTTGAGCTGAATGCATATACAGATGCAAATTGGCGAGGCAACATTGATGACAGAAAAAGCACAAGTGGAAGTGCATTATTTTTAGGTAAAAGGCTAGTTACTTGGACTAGCAAGAAACAAACATGCACATCCCAGTCCACTACAGAATTAGAATATGTGGCAGTAGTAGTTAATTGCACAAACATTGTGTGGCTCACACATCTATTGAAAGGAATGAAAGAAGAGGTAACTAAACCTGTGATATTGTATTGTGATAACACAAGTGCTATAAACATATCCAAAAATCCAGTAATGCATGCAAAAACCAAGCATATTACAATCAAGTATCATTATGTCAGAGAATTGGTAGAAGACAAACAAGTGAAGTTGGAGTACATTCACACAAAGGAAAAAACTACATATATCTTCACCAAACCATTGCCCAAGGATGCTTATGAATATCATAGAGGCAAGTTGGGGGTAATACCCCTAACTCAAGTAGTATAAAATAACAAGGAAGCCACCCTACATCAATAGGAATAAATCATTGAAATATCTGAAGAATGATGCAGAGGATGACAGCAGGAGTAGAAACTTTAAATCAGTCACAAGCATGGTGACAGAGGGAGAAGACATCATAGAAAAAGCTTATATTGTGTATATTAAAGATGCTAAATCTTTGGCATTTATGTAAAAGAGGGAGAAATATGCAAAAAAATAATCAATACAAAGCAAGAGGGAGATATATAAGAAAGAGAGAGATATATGAGATCAGTAGTAAGGATGTAGCAATCAAGAAAGTAGCAGACAATGTATACAATCAATGTATACAATCTTGGTGGTAACTAAGTTGATCAATTGATTAGTTTGGTTTGCCATCAATGCCAAAGAGGGAGATTGTTGGAAATGATCAAAAAGATCATGAAGAAGATTATTGGAAATGACTGAAGAGATCATACATAAAAAGTAATGGAACTAGTAAAGAATGTTCTCAATCATTGTTTTGTCATTGATGTCAAACTTGCTACTTGCAGGAATGACAATTTCTTTAGTGATCCAAATACTGTCAATTGGTTGATTGACAAGGAGGAGGCAATCAATAAGATGTAACTAGAAAACCTAGAGAAAGGTTGAAGTTATGATGTTGTAATGAAGTAGAAGAATCAGCTAAGCCATTGATGAAAAAGTGTATTGATGACATACTCTAAGACACAGAGAATGGGCACACTGAAACATATAAAAAATGTAAAGTTTAAGCTAAGTCATTTGTAAAGCCTAACTAAGTTCATTAGAAAGAGAGAGCCGA
Source organism: Cupressus sempervirens (assembly GCA_028749045.1). NCBI lineage: Eukaryota > Viridiplantae > Streptophyta > Pinopsida > Cupressales > Cupressaceae > Cupressus > Cupressus sempervirens. The sequence goes on from CM053785.1 coordinate 332,645,150, forward strand.
GAAAGCTAGTAAGTGTCGAACAGATTCCTAGTTGAAGCTGAGCAAGTTCAACTTCAGTAAGTGCAGAGTGAACTTCAACAAGTGCCGAGAAGATACAAGTGCCAAGCAAAAACAAGTGCCAAGCAGATACAAGTGCCGAGCAAAAACAAGTGTCAAGCAGATACAAGTGCCGAGCAAAAACAAGTGCTGAGTAGATACAAGTGCCAAGGAGATACAAGTGCCAAGAAGAAACAAGTGTCGACCAAGAAACAAGTGCTGAGAAAATACAAGTGTCGAGTAACACAGAGGTGCTGAGCATCAGTAAACCAATAGTGCTGAGTTGTTGCATTATTTCAAAAATCAAAGATTCATCAGATCTAAGCTGACAAGGTTGTTATCTTGAATTCTATGAATTAAATAGAAGATAAGAATGATGAGCTGGTGGCATAAAACACCATGTAGAACATTTTTGGAGAATACAACTAGACTCTAGATGAAGTTTCTAAATAAGAGCAAGATATGGGGTAGATACATTGTATCCTACCTAATCCATTTGAAATCCTAAAATTGGAGAGGGAGAATGGAGCAGCAAAGACAATCCAAATTTCTATTTAAGGAGTCATAAGGTCACAAAGAAAAAAAAAAAAAAAAGAGAGGAGGTCAAACATGAAAGCATAAAGTGTTGAAGGAGGTGCTAAGGAGTAAGAAAGCATAGTTACTCTACTTCAACAAATGACCACAGATATGGTTGCATTGGTATGATGAGTAAGAAGACTCAAGGAGGTGAAGCTTGAGATGACAAGTTGTCAAAGCTAAAGTGATCAAAGCCAAGCAAAAAGACTAAACTGAAGTGTGATATGAAATCTGCAAAATATGTTGTAAGTTGTATCAGATCAAGAAGACATCATTGTTACTTTCTAGCAATTGTAACATATAGTTTAAATCCTATGGAATTAGGTTGGTTTAATAGCCATGTTGTAAATCCTTTAACAAGGTGACATTCCAAGTGAATGTTCTAAAGTCCTTTGATCAAGGCCATTCCTAATAGTATGGTGAAATCCTCTAACAAGGTCACATTTAACCGTGTGTTGTAAGCCTTTAACATGACAAGCTTTTAATAGGGCATCACTTTAGAAGAGTGAGAATTAAGTAGCATGTTACTGGTGGTTTTCCCAAATTGGGTTTCCATGTAAATCACTGTGTCATGTGTTGATCTTGCAGGTTTTATCTCTGCATATTGATTTACTATAGTTTGCTAGGATGATTGATTTAAGCTTGGATGGATGAAAAGTTTATGGATTCACTATAATTTGTGAAAAAGTATTATTAGGGAATTTGGACCTTGGATAACTGATTCCCCCCCCCCCCCTGCCTCTTAGTTATTCTAAAGAATTCTAACACAAGTGGTATTACATAAATCATGTGCTAAAACCATGTGCTCCCTAACCCATTGACCCCACATTCAATATTGGAATTTTAATTTTTTTCCCCAATATTAAATAATTACATGAAATATTATCACAATATTACAATACAACTCATCAAGTTTATCCCTTGGGAATCTTTACATGTTGCACATCCATCTAAGTGCTCCTAGATAAAATATTACCTAATAAAATAAAATATAACAATATAACAATATTATGCAATGTGTGCAACACCAATTATCTCAACACAATGTTCTCATATTATTTCATCTTCATATCATCAAGCTTGACTCTCAATCTTTCTAACTTAGCTCTTAGTACATTCTTGTCTTCACCATGGATTATTTCCATTTTATCCCACATTTTCTTTGTAGTATTGTATTCCTTTATATCATCAAACTCTTAGTAACTTAGGGTAGATGATATCTCCAACATTGCATGATTGTGTTCTTGTTTTTCCTTTATTTGCTAGGTTGTGATACGTGTTGGTACTACTATGTATTTATGCTCCACTTAGTATATTATTAAATCTCCAATTCTAGAAATGTGCAACTTCATCAAACATTTCCATGTAGTGAAGTTCTTCTTGTTCAACTTGGGTACCTCCTTTCTGAACATCTTGATCTTTATCTTTAAGTCCCTTCAAAATTTCCTTACAAGCACCACAAGAACTAATAATAGAATAATTTTAGAATAACTGAAAGGAGGGGGGGGTTAAAACCATGTGCTACCTAACCTAGTGACCCCACATTAGAATTTTAACTCTTTTCCCCAATATTAAATAATTACATGAAATATTATCACAATGTTACAATACAACTCATCAAGTATATCCCTTGGAATCTTTACATGTTGCACATCCATCTAAGTGCTCCTAGATAAAATATTACATAATAAAATAAAATATAACAATATTATGCAATGTGTGCAACACCAATCATCTCAACACAGTGTTCTCATATTATTTGATCTTCATATCATCAAGCTTGACTCTCAATCTTTCTAACTTTGCTCTTAGTACATTCTTGTCTTCACCATGGATCTTTTCCATTTTATCCCACATTTTCTTTGTAGTACTGTATTCCATTATATCATCAAACTCTTCGTAACTTAGGGTAGATGATATCTCTGACATTGCATGATTTTTTTCTTGTTTCTCCTTTATTTGCTAGGTTGTCATAGGTGTTGGTACTACTATGTGTTTATGCTCTAGGTAGTATATTGCTAAATCTCCAATTCTAGCAATGTGTAACTTCATCAAACCTTTCCATGCAATGAAGTTTTCCTTGTTCAACTTGGCTACCTCCTTTCTGAACATCTTTATCTTTATCTTTAAGTCCCTTCAAAATTTCCTTACAAGCACCACAAGCACTAATAATAGATTGATTTTACAATAACTAAGAGGAGGAGAGTTATCCTCTAGTATAGATGTTCCAAATAAACTTGTAACCACTTTTAATAACTTAGATTTAATGATTAGTCCACTTAGTCTCTATATCATCTTAACATCAACATAAACTTGTAATACACTATCCCAATACTAGCCCACTTTCAAAATGTAAAGTAATAAGTAGTAAATCATATCAAATAGCATTTACACAAGTATAACACTAGGATTTAACATGGAAACAAAATTTGGAAGAAACCACCAGTAACATACTACCAAATTTTCACTCTTCTAAAATGAGCTCAGTTAAGAGCTAACTCTATTAAAGGTTACAATACATATTGTTAGGTGTGACCTTATTAAAGGATTTAATAACCCTATTAGGAGTGGTCTAGTTATAGGGCTTAAGAACATCCCATTAGAATGTCACCTTGATTAAGGGATTTACAATTGACAGTTAGGTCAACCTTGATTAAAGGATTTTAACTGGTACAATGGTTAGAAAGTAAATATAGGTTGTTTTGATAAGTACAACTCACTATACAAATAATTATCATAGTGTATCTCATCGACTGATCTACTAACTATCCTTCATTCGTATCTCCATCAGTAATTTTTTTGGAAACCCTTCAAGCAATCACACTTCACCTCTTCTCATCTCTTCACAACCTTCTACTCATGTTCACCAATCAATAGAATTAACAACTTCTTTAAGCTCTCTAGGTTATCCTTATGCCTCCTTAAATAAGTAGCTTTGATCTTTTGTTTCTTAAATATCACTGTTGATCTTAGGTTTAGGTTAGATTCATTGAATCCTTCCATCATTTCATTTCCTCCTTCTCCTTCTAGATTCTTCTAAAAAATTCTCTATGAATCTATGCCTAGGAGTGCTCAAACATGGTTTACCATGCATTAAATTCTCTAGCTCGTCAATACTTATCCTCCATGTATTTTGACTAATCCAAAAATTCAACTGTGTCAGCTAGGAATCTGAATTCTTTCATAAACTATCAAATGTTGTCACTTGATCATTATTATTTTCCTCAACCTTGGTCATTACTAGACAACTTGGTCAATAATAATTACTTTTCTCAACATAATTTCTCTTCATTTGGTCAAATTTTTTTGATACTTTGTCTTTACTAATTTTGGATCGACACTAAATTTTCTCAGCATCTACTGTTCACTTGGTCAACACCAATACAACTCAACTTCAACTATAAGTTCCTTAATCTTTTGCTATATTTCTTAGTTTAGCCTATGAATTTGGGCTCCCATTGATCATCTCTACTAGGCTTCAATTCAACTATCTTCTTCACTTAGTATAATGATTAAATGATACATTTTCTTGCCAATGTACCACCTTATAATCATGTGCCCATTGTATTTCTACATAACTCAACCTTTCCACTAGGTCTTCTTGTTATCTCTTCTTCTCAAATTATCTTCATCAATCAAATGATATGACACTCTACTTAGGTAGCAACTATCTTATTAGTAAGGTTTGAGATCAATGATAGCATAACAATTGTTCCAATAGTGGGTCTAATAAATCTATGAAAGAAAAATTAGACTAGATTGAAAAAAATGGATTTTAATTCCTTTTTGTAAGGATAAATATATTATTGGAACTAAATGGGTTTTCTTAAATAAAGTGAATGAACATGGTGAATTAGGGAAAAACAAAGATTGATGGGTTTGAAAAAGATGTTAACTAATGGAAGGTATTGATTTTGATGAGACATTTGCACCTATTGATAGAATTTGAGTTGTTATAATCTTCTTTTCTTAAATATTTCTTATAAAAATTACAATGTATTAAGATTGATCATGTTAAATGAATGTTTCTAAATGGAGATCTTTAGGAAGAAGTCTATGCTCAACAACTTGATATATTTACTATGGATGATTAGATGGAAATGGTTTAAATTGATTGAAGAAAGCCTTATGGATTAGCAAGCTCCTAGAGCATGGTACTCAAGAACTCATTAAAAAATATTGAAGCTTGGATTTAGTACACATATTGTGATTATAATTTATACTTTAAATTTTGTTGAAGTTGATGAAATATCAACTTTAGAGCTCCCAAGAATCACTTGTATACAAACACATATCAAAGAGAGAGAGAGAGAGAGAGAGAGAGAGAGAGAGAGAGAGAGAGAGGCTATCAAGTTTAGAATTTTGAGATCCACAGATGAGACATTCTTGATGAGAAAAAAAAATCTACTATTATTCAAAAGTGAATGAATGTATTACAAAGAGAGACCATCCTTATAAAAGGAGATCAAAACCCTAATAGAAATCTAACCTAGGTTGCATGATAATAACTAATAAAATAATTAATTATTATATGCCTAAAGTTTAGTTGAAGTAGTATACAGTTAATTAGAAAATATGTAATTACTCTAACACCCCCTTAAGATAAAATTAGGGAGTATCTAAAAACCTAGAAACTCCTACTAAAAGTAGATTTAGGTCCTACCAAAAAATTCTGATGAGGTACCCAAGCACAACCAAAACTCTATAAAGAGAATAAATAGAGATGGAAAAAATGCTAAAAGAACTAGTGAAGGATTGAAGAAGCATCCAAACTAGAGAATGTCCCAAAGGATAAGAACAAAAGAATGATCATGTAGAACACCAATGGAGCGTGTAGAAGTTGTAAAGCTTTGTCAAAATAACTACTTCTCTAAAGAGTCTCTAGTGAAATAGAGCATGACTAGGCAGAGGATAATATAATTGACATGAGTGCTCTTAGAAGATACTACTCAAATTAGGAGGAAAACAAAGAAAAAAAACTAAACTTGAAGATACAGATGGCATGAAACACCAAAGCCTAAAGCATTGATCAATATAAAATAGAAGGCTACAACCAAAGTAGGAACAAAAAACAAGAGTGTCTATATGGTAAATTATCCATCTCACCGAAATGCATAGGTGCCCAATCATTGCATACACCTAGTACATAGGAACAAATATTGAATACATATCTCACTCCATCAAACCAAGGAATTATGAGAAATAATAGAAGAACCCTACCTAATGTAGACAAGGGTGAGGTGATAGGTAATTGGAAAAGTGAGCTAGGAGAATTTCATGTCAAGGAACCACGATCAAGATGCACAAAAGAAAATATATGTGTATTAAGGTGATCAATCTTAGACATCTCATTAGGCTAATGTCATAGAATGGAAACTCACTATATGAAGGAAGATGACAAACAATGGAAAAATTTCAACCCCCCATGGAACTTTAATCACAATAGTGCATGTACAATAAGGTGCAATAAATGGTGAATCCCATGAATATAGTAATGTGTATGAGTTTCCTTAGATGACACTACTTGAATCAGAAGAATAAATATACAAAACAACTAAAAAAAAAATATAGATGAAATATGGCACTTTATCTATGTCTATTTGCAAGAATGCATGCAAATGATGTCTACAAAGACTAGAAGTGACAGAAGGCTGAAATAATATATTGTACAACCCATGATGAATCTTATCAAGAAATGAAATTGATCCTTGAACCTGAAACAACCAAGATATCCACCAAAATGCAAAAATGAAAAAAAATTGAATAGAATGTTCTTGGAGAAGAATTTGGAAAAACAACTAGCATCACTAGAAAGAACTTTGAAATATCTCTAAAAGACCTTTCCATCAATATAAATAATTCCCAAATTGGAGATTGGACATGCTCAAGATATGTCTCCCAAAGTGTAAAAATAAACTCTTGACTTTAACAGAAAAAAGCCATAAAAAGAATAAAAACTACAAATTACCTATTTCACTATGACAGGCTCAAAACAAGCTTTCCAAAGATATCTTGTTTATAGAAAATGGAGTCTGTATGCTTGAGATATCAGCTAAAAAGTAAAGTTAGGTCCAAAAATATAGTCAAAAGGGGTGACAAGAGTGATGATACAAGCACTGACATGGTGCTAACACTAGTAGGTGGTGAACTCAAATTTGATGATCAAATGGTTGTCATGGAAAATAAGTGCCAAAAAAATCACTTGCTAGAAAAAAATAGTTGGAAAAAGATATGCATTCACTAGAAAATAATTGTCTGGTACAAAAAATAAAAGTTTGATGGCCAAAATAGCATGTGCCAGGAAACTTTTAACTTCAAAACTGCCCATAATATTTGAATAAATTGACAAAATACCAAAATCATTTTTTGCAAAATAAATACTACCCATAAATAGGATTTGCAGTGATGGGGTCTCAACAAGGCCTACTTGAGCTAAGGTGGTGCCATGCATGGGCATAGAGTGTTAAAGTTGATGAAAGATCAACCCCACGGCTCCCAAGAATCACTTGCATGCAAACACCTATTATAGAAAGAGAGAAGCAAAATCTATGGAGGTCAGAATTCCTAGATTCATAGATGAGGCTTTCTTGGTGAGAAAAAAAAGAGATTGTTATTATCAAAAGTGAATAATTAAATTACAAAGAGATCAATCCTTATAAAAGGATATCAAAACCCTAACAGGTAACTAACCTAGGTTGTTGTATGATAATAATTAATAAAAGAATTAATTATTATACGCCCAATGGAAATAGAGATAATAAATGATGTAATAATTAAATCAATATGATTTATTCAATAAGAAAAAACTTCATTACTCTAACACCCACCCTTAAGATAAACTTAGGGAGTAGCTAAGACCTAGAAACTACTGGGGAAAGGAAATCTAGGTCCTAACAACAAAGCTTGATAAGGTACCCAAGCACAACCAAATCTCTAAAAAGAAGAGAAATAAAGAAAAGAACATAGGTAAAACCCTACTCCAAAGAGAGATGGAAAGAATTCTAAAAAGAACTAGTGAAGGACTGAAGAAGCCTCTAAACTAGAGAATTTCCTAGAAGATAGGGAAAAAATTTGATCATGAAGAACACCATTGAAGCATGAAGCTGCAAACACTGTCAAACTAGTGATCTGAAGAACCTCCACTATATAGAACATGACTAGGTAGAGAACACTAAGTTTGAAGAGCTGATCAATTGAAGATGGAAGGTATCTTGATGGCCTCCAAAAATAGGAATGAAAGAATATCTATATTGTAAATTATCCATCTCACTGAAATGCATAGGTATCCAACCATTACAATCACCTAGTACATAGTATCATATATTAAATACATAGCTCACTCCATCAAACCAAGAAAGTAATAGAACAAACATAACCCCCCCATAATGCTGAGAGGTAAGACATGAACATTGAGATCGAATGCAATATCTCCTATGGAAAGAAGAACCATGAACATCGAGAGTGTAAAAGAAGTACAAACACCTATAATGACACATGTCATCAACACATCATGAGGCTAATGTTGTGGAAGGAAAACTCACTTGAAAAAGGAAGATGGTGAATATGGTCAACATGAAACCCCCCAAGGTACTTTATAATGTAGTGTGAGTACAACAAAACATAAAGATGTGCAAGATCCTGAAATGTAATAGAGTGACACTTTATCTTAGTGTGTTTGCAAAAATACTACAAAAGGATGTCAAAAAAGATCAAAAGAGACATAAGGTTGATACAAAAGATAGTACAAACCATGAAAAATCATTTGAAGAAACAAAATTGATCACCAGACCTAAAATAACCAAGATATCCACCAAAATGCAAAATAAAATAAAACAACTGAATGGGTTGTGCTTGGAGTAGGATCTAAAATAGAATGTCTCAAGATATGTCTCCCAGAGTGAAAAATATAACTCCTAACTTTGACATAAAAAAAGTCATAAAAAAGGCACCAAAAATGCAAATAACCTACACAACTATAACAGACTTGAAACTAGCTTTTTGGTGATAACTCATTTGCAAAAAAGACAGTCCAGATGAGTAAATTATGACAAAACAACCACATGTAGGTAGTAAAAGAACTAGAAAGGCAAAACAAAAAAATTATAGCCTTGGGAAGTGTGCCTGTCAATACCAAAAATTACCTTAGGATTTGTGCCAACTGCAGTAGTATATGTGTCAAAAAAATCCTGATATGAGTACAACAAAATCTCAATTTATGTGCCACAAAATATTGATTTTCCTACCTAAAAATATCTAGTTTCCCACCAAAAAATATCAATTTCCATACCAAAAAATCTTGATTTCCATGCCAAAAATTGGAAAATTTCTACCTTGGGAAACATGCCCAGTATAGGAGAAATTTTTTTAATCTCAAATTCTAATTGTGTTGAAATTGGAGAAATTTTATATGAAAATAGGGGTTTTTTGGCACTCGAAGCTCAATGGTGATGTCCATTTGACCTAAACATGACCCAAATGTTAGTGATTTGCCCCCAAATTCAAAAAAAAAAGTTTTGAAGAACTGAAATTCTCTAGAGAAAAAAGCACAGATTTGAAAGCCAAGTCAAACCTCTCCTAAAAAGAATAGGGGAATTTAGATCTAGAGCTCTGATACCATGTTGAAGTTGATGTAAGATCAACCCCACTACTTCCAAGAATCACCTGCATGCAAACACCTATCAAAAAAATAGAGAAGAAAAAGCTATGGAAGCCAAAAATTTTAGATCCATAGATGAGACATTCTTGATGAGAAAAAAGAGAGATTACTATTATCAAAATTGAATAATAAAATACTATCAAGGTTGGTTTTTCCACTCTGCTAGATATTTTTACTTCATGCAAACTTGCAGTTTTCTTGCATACAACTCTCTATCTAAGCTTTCCTTCTATAGTCTCCACTTGTAACACTGTATTTACTGTGGGAGATTCTAGGCTAGGATATAATGGCCTTGGCTAGTGGTGAACTAGTTATTTTTGGTGTTCACATTGCTATTTCAAATTTCCATGGCACCACCATAGAAAAAATGCCCTCGCAAGTTTATCCCAAAGGTTTTTCATGAGGTAATCTTGATATTATCCTTCTTTTACAAGAATTTGATGCTGCATGTGACTGGTTAGAACAACATAACTTGATAGGATATTTTGTGGGTAGGACTCTTGTTAAAGCTATGCTCCAAGAATGGGTTAACATGAGTTGGACTCCTCATGGAGTCCACCTTGATGTTGTGCAAAACCTTACCAAAGTTTTTTTTTAATTTTTCTTTGCTAACTCGTCACAAGAAGATGCAGTCTTTAACAATGGACCTTGGTCTATGTGTTCATGTTTGCTTATTTTTCAAAGATGGTCGGAAGACTTCATAGTCTCTGATGCGGTTGAGTTCTTAGGTTTATCCTATCCATGTTGGCCTTTCAGTGAGTCCATTTCCAAAACCCTTGGCAAAGTTGTCACAAAGGAGCTTGAGAAATTTTTTAATGCTCACCCACAGAGATGTGTTTGTGTCAAGGTTGATCTTTCTAAGGATCTTAAGGATTCTATGGAAATCTAGATTGGGACTCAAACCTTCTCTTAGAAGGTGCTCTAGTTAAACCTCCCTAACACCTATTGTAGGTGCCAATCCACATAACAAAAGATCATGGATTTCCCTTTAGCTATGCCTAGGGTTAAGCCCATGCCTAAAGAAGTGCCTGCCAAGCCAACTGAAAGGAAAAAGGAAGGGAAAAATGAAGAATGGGTTACTATTTGGCACAAGGGTAAGGTTACCTTGAATTCCTTGACCCCTAAATAGTCCTACATGATGTTCATCATAGCTCTTGTTATCCATAAAATAACATCAATTCCAGCCAGCATAGGGACACAAGTAGTTTCCATAGCACCTATTTTTGGGTTTCACAGGTTTCAAACCCTACTAGTATGTAGGGGATTAAGCTAGCTACCAAGGCTTGTGCCTCAACTATAGTTTGTACCCCTCCTGCTACTTCTTCCATAGTGCCACAAGAAAAGTGGTGTTCTCACAGTCCTCCTGGATGTGCAAAGACGCTAGAGGTGAAATAGTAGGCTATAAGTTCAGAGGATTTTCCTTCTAACTTCCACCAGGTTTCTACCTTCTTGTAGAATAGCTACTCCTCTCTTGAGGACAAGGATGATATCTTATCATGGAATGTTTGAGGTCTTATAGACCTCGATAGAAAGTACTATGTTCAGGATACCCATCATAAACTTGGTAATTTAGATTTTCTCTATCTGCAAGAAGTTAAGATTTCTGGTTTCATGCTCTCTTCTACATGCTATGTCATTTAGAAAGATGGAGTTATGTTTTCCTCTTAGCACGAAGCTAGTTGAGGTGGTGTAGTTACTCTCTTGTCACCTCGTCTTCATTCTACTATTATTTTGTATAGTTTTGACCCCATGCATAGAATTATTTGGCTTTTTCTTTCCATTAACAATCATTCTTTTGGATTCATTAATGTTTATGCTTCCAATGATGATGTGGAAAGATCCCAGATGTGGGGTTGGCTAGCTGACAACTTGCCTCCAGCTACTTGGGTCATGTGTGGTGACTTCAATATGGTTGAAGTGGCTTCTGACAAAGATGGCATTCTGCCCTTTTGCTAGACAGCTGGGGAAAGGGAAGCTTGGTACTACATGCACAATAAATTGGGCCTTTTTTATCCCAATATCAACTGCCACCAAGATAGTGGGGTTTGGCACACTTGGTCCAACTTTCAAACTAGCTCTAACCGCATTTTAAAGCATCTCGATTGTGCCATGATTACTACACAATCTTTTTCTTCTTAATCTGAGGATCGAGTTTACATGTCATTCCCTTGCTAGATGTGACATTATTTGACCACTATTAGATTTATTTTGTTATTTCATGGCAAATAGTTGTCCCAAAAGGCCAAGTCTTAGTTCTTCCTCAACATGTTTGTGTTGATGCAGGCTTCCACCATCGTACATATCCTATATGTCTTGAATTTGGAGCCATTTTTCATTCTTAGAAGGGATGAATTGAATGGTGGAATGATGCCATTTCTAGAACTGCTCATTTTTTGTGCATTTATGGGTGTTAGGTGGAAATTTTCAAAAAGTGGTCATATGAATCCAACACTTTTGTGCTCAAAAAAGCCTCTAAGGCTCTCACCCTTAATCCATTTGATGTGGATTTACAAATTTAACTAGCCAAACTTCACCATGACAAACAAGTTGCTAATAACTATGCTGCTTAAGGAGCCCGAATCAAAACTCATCTCGAAGAGTTGGAGGTTGGTGATAAAGCTTCAAAGGAGTTCTTTCAAGCTCTTCATGCCCATAATACCAATGTTGGGATTAAAAAGACAAAACAAGGAGCTATTGTTCTTTCCAGTCTCCTTAACATCCTACAAGCATTTGTTCATCACTATGAGAATATTTTTGCTTCACAGGGAAATTCAATTGCTTAGGAGGAAGCTCTCAGAAAGTGTATTTCTATTACTCCAAATCGCCTAGTAGTTGAGCAATGTGCTTTCTATGAGAAACTTATTTCCCTCTAAGACTTTAAAGAGGAGGTCTACTCTATGGCTAATGACAAATCCCCTAGGTGTGATGGGTTTCCCTATAAATTTTACAAACACCTCTAGGAGCATATAGGTCATGATCTGCACAAAGTCTATCTTGAATCCTATCATTCTAAAAGCTTAGGAGCCATTATAAATAAAGGAAATATCAAGTTCATACCAAAAGCCAGTGATCCAAAGGACATCTACAATTGGAGGCCCATTACCCTTCTAAATGTGTCTTACAAGATTATTGCCAAGGCACTTTCTCTCAAAATCTAGCACATGCTGCCTTTAATTGTGTGCCCTAAGAAAATTGGCTTTATTAAGTCTAGATATATTCTTGACAACATTATTGCTATCTGGGAAAGCATGGAGTAGGCTCACAAGCCCAACCAAAAGGCCATATTTCTAAAGATTGATTTTGCTAAAGCCTATGATTGCATTGAATGGCCCTTTATTTTGGTTATGCTCTAGGCTCTGGGTTTTGGTCCCAACTTTTTTGTGTTCAATAAGGCAAGGTTTCCCTTTGGCTCTAGTGATTTATGTCCTTGCTAGTGAAGGTTTTGGCTATTTTCTAGCTTATTCTATGTCTTTTGGACTGGTTCGTGGCATTTCCTTGCCCAAATCATCTTCCTAGTTAGTCAATGGTCACTTTGCAGATGATTCCTTTCTCACTCTTTTAGAGGATGAAGAAAACATCAACAATGTTTTAAGTTGCCTAGACACCTTTTGTCAAGCCTCTAGACCTACCATTCAATGGCATAAAATGCCCTGCTTCTACCAATCATTCTTGCTAGCTCCACCTTAGCTCGGCCAATTTGAATGGAAGTGGTTTACGCATGGGGAGATTTTCTACTTTCTTGGCATTCCTTTTGCTTTCCAGGCTTCACTTATTGAACTTTGGAATGTTGTGATTGCCAAGATTACCAAGAAGCTTGATTATTGGATTACAAAATTGCTCTCCCTTGCTGGAAAATTTTAGATTTGCTAGAGGGCTCTTGCGGCTATTGATTTTTATTACTCTTCTTGTTGGGCTCCCTCCAAAGCTTCTTATTAGAAATTGGAAAGATTACTTAGGGATTTTCTCTGGGCTTCTGGTTTTGATCATCATGGGTTTCACATAGTTGCCTAGGTTTTTTTTTGTATCCCAGAAGAATCTAGTGGTCTTGGCCTACTTTCCACACAAAAATAAGGCCTTGCACTTTGTGCTAAATGGAATATTTGTTGTATCACTAGAGATGAAGCCTAGACAATTTTGGTTTGACATTGCATATCTTCCAGCTTTCCTGTCAACAAGCCTGCTTGGAAAGGGATTGGTTTCCACACCCTTCTCATTATGCGTGAGGTAGTGACCATACATGGATCATTTGTCATTAAGAGCATATGGAAAGCCTAGGAAGCTATTAAGCCTTGGCTTTGATGGGTTGGTGATGAGTTCTGCAATGACCTCTCCTTAAATTGGTAGAACATTTGGTGGTCTTCCCTATTTACCATTCAAAGTACTCCCCTTGCCAAGACTCAAGGTGCTAGTGCTCTACATTTTTTCAAACAAGGCATCAGAACTCCCAAGGACCTCTTCTTGAGGGTTTCCATGAGTTGCAGGTCCTAGGAAGATATGCAAGTCTAGTAACACTTTATCCATTTAGATCGATAGACTTTTGACCTATTGCTCTCTTCAATTCCAGTCCAGTTAATTCATAGAGTGGATATTTAGTCTGTTCAACCTTGGTGGCACGATTGGAAGTGGTATCCTGCCACTCTATTTTCCAATTATAAGCCAAGCCTAGGATATAGATTGCTTTCACCCCATCTTCCAATGGTTGACACACTCAACCAAAGATGGCATTTACAATCTTCTCTTTCTCAATGGAGAAAATGCTTTGATACCATTTGGAGTGATATAACAAAACCCAAGATTGCCCATTTTTCTTGGAACCTTTCCTTCCAAGGTCTTCCTTTGGGGCCTCATCTCAAGCATAGTAGGGTTCTAGATCCCAGATGCCCTTTTTGTGGACAACCATAGTCTTTCTTGCATATCTTCTAGTTTTGTAGGCATGCCCAAAATTATTGGCACTGGATTCATGATTTTTTCAAGCCATTCAGGCCTGAACCTTTTTCTTGGCACATGATTCTGTTGGGTGATTCTCCCAAAATCCCTCAGAAATTCACCCAGATTTGGCATACTTTCAAGATGGAAATTTCTTTTACTCTGTGGAAAGATAGAAATGTTATTTTCTTCACACCTATTTTTTTGAATATCAATATTGCCATGTACACTAAGGCATGTATTTGTAATAATGTAATTATGCAGATTCAAGTGCAAGCTAACAAAATTTCCCTTGAAGTAGCTCACCTATAGGAGCTACTAAATCATTGGGGCAATGCCCGCTACACTATTTCAAGAGTTCCTCGTGATGCCTCGGTAGAAACCTCAATGCCTTGTGGCTGCCATCTATGGCGCCATTCCTCAAGTTGCCACTCACACACTCTACACTCCCAAGATTCCTACCATCTATCTCCCATTAGGGGCGTTGGTGGATGGAGGCATTGGTCAACTTCCCCACCCTATGGTGGCTCTGGTTGGTCCATGGCTCCTCCTCCTTGTGCTCGATAGGTGCTTTTTGGGAAATGGCCTCACCTGGATCTGGCGATTTCTCCTCCATGGCTAGAGATCAAAGATGTGGAGGCTACCACTTATCCTCTTGTTGTTGCTATTGAAGATGTTTGGACTATTCCTAGCCTGCCACCCAATCCCAAAGATGATTGGGGCTTCCATGACAGAGATGAACCACTACCCTCAGATGGCACTACTTTGGCTACCTCAGGTTGCCTTATATATTTTATTTTTGATGAATAGTTTCTAATTTCGGTTGTGGCCATGTGTTTTTATTCTAGCTATGACATTGTGAACTTATTCATGGGTTGATCTTGTATCCCCCGACCCTTTTTTTGTGAATTGTATTGTTAGTATATTTTTATTAATAGAAGAGGATTATTCATCAAAAAAAAAAGTGAATAATTACAAAGAGATCAATTCTTATAAAAGGAGATCAAAACAATAATAGGTAACTAACTTAGGTTGCATGATAATGATTAATAAAAGAATTAATTATTATATGCCCAAAGTTTAGCTTAACTAAACTAGAGATAATAAGTGACTTAATAATTAAATCAATATGATTTAATTGATAAGAAAAAAACTCATTACTCTAACATAGAGAGCAAGAACTACACCTTCAAAGGTGCATCAAACTCCAAAAAAATTGCTTGTTTGAAATAATTCAAACCCACTCATGTAAAGCAAAACTACCTTGAATTTGACATAAAAATTTGGGAATCAATGCAATTGAAGTGGGTCCTCATAAATATTAGTAAAGGCCACTCAAGCACATGTCTACCAGAAGTAAATGGAACCTGCCATTCAATTACCTCAAAATCAATACATAAAGTCTAAGAAAAAAGCCATGCGGTGGAAAAATTAAATGCCAAGTCACCATGAGTACCAATAAAATTGGTGGAAGCAAATAAATAACGCCAACCTAATGAGCTTTTCCAAACTAATTTTCCCTTGTATTAAGAGTGCTCACCTTGACAATAGACTCCAAAAGGCCAAATTTGTATGTAGAAGAGGCACATAGGCCAAAAATCAAGGCACAATCAATGCATTCTAAGGTGCTTCAAACATGAATGGTCTAGGGGGTTGTATGAAGAAGATCATGTGGTCACCAAAGATAGGGGTGTGCCTTCCTAGGTATGAGAACCACTAATAAATATTTGAAAAATGGATCACCTTCCTATAAATTTGAAAGGCTAAGCTTGAGTGAATGTGCATAGGAAAAAATGCAAGTTGAGTTGACTACAATTGTGTGAGTGCATCAAAGTCAAACCACCTTCCAATGGAAATAATAGCCAAAAATGGTCTAGAAAAATGTGGCACATGGGCATTGACCACAAAATACAAGGGTTAAGAATTGTTGATGACATGCTTGGAGGAAACAACCACTGTCCAAAGCTAACAACCCTATCAGTGTTGATAGGTTACGGGGGCCAAGGCCAATAGGACTATATCAAGAACAGGGTCCATGGCCCATTCTTTTAATTAAAAATGCCCAATTAGTAAGTGCAAAATAATGCATGATTCTCCATCTGCACCCAAAGAAATTTTGCCCTTGTTAATAAAAATACATGCAATTTTTTGTTTAACAACAAACAAAAAAATTACCATTTTTTTTTTTGAAAAACAAAAATAAATCATCTCCTCAGTTTTCAAGCCTAAGGTCATATAACCTTGGGCTAATTTTTTTTTCCTTTGATTTCAATAGTGTCCAAACTAGACATATGTTATATGGAAATAGGGGTTTTCAAATGCTTTGAGCTCAATGGTGATGTTTGTTTGAGCTCAAAGTTCTTCAAAAAAATAGGCCCCCATCAATCCTACACAAAAACAAAAAAAACCTTTGAAAGCTCAAATCTGAAAACCAACACCAAAAACCTCAAGAATAAAATAGGGACATGAGGATCTAGAGCACAGATACCATGTTGAAGTTGATGAAAAACCAACCCCATAGCTCCCAAGAATTAATTGCATGCAAACAACTGTCATAGAAATAGAGAAGCAAAAAGTTATGGAGGCTAGAATTTGAAGATCCACGAATGAGGCATTCTTGATGAGAAAAAAGAGAAATTACTATTAGTTAAAAGTGAATGAATGTATTACAAAGACATATCATCCTTATAAAGGAGATCCAAACCCTAACAGAAATATAACCTAGGTTACATGATAATAATTAATAAAAGAATTAATTATTATATGCCTAAAGGTTAGCTTAAGTAAATAGAGTTAACTACAAAATATTTAATTACTCTAACAAATTTAAATCTAAATTTATTTGATCATTGAAGTTGTTGTCAATGATATCATATTTTATAGTGATGATAATACAATTTTAGATTTTATTAATGAGGTCAAGAAGGAATGTGAGATATCTATGATAAGTTAAATGAAACTATTTCTTGGTTTGTAAATTACTCAAATTGAGATAGAGATTTTCATATTATAGAGAAAGCTTATGAAAGAATTATTGAGTAAATTTGGTAGGGAAAATTCAATGTCAATCGGAACATAGATGATTATATTATGTAAATTGACAAACTTTAGTGAATCTCAGAATGCTAGTCGAACTACATAGAGATCTATGGTTGGTGAATACTAATACCTAAATCATGCAAGAGATCACATATCTAATGTAGTTGGAAGTGTTACTAGATTTCAATGGAAGGAACCATGCATTGGTGCTATTAAAAGAATACTTAGATATCTAATAGGAATAATGGATTACAATATGATAGCGATAATGATTTTACACTTCATGCATATAATGATGTTAATTGGGAAAGAAATATTGATGACAAGAAGAACACTATTAAAAGAGAATTCTTCTTAGGAAAAAGGTTAGTTTCTTCATTTAATAAAAAGTAGAATTATAATTTGAGTTTTCATGTGTTTCTTACTGGACCTTGATAGTATGATTACAGGGCTATGCATGATTGTGTCAAGAATGTATTTATTGTCGAGAAAGGTGAAAGGAAGTTTTCTCTAATTCCTTTTAAGAATGAAGAGCTTCCAGTAGAAAAAAGGCAGTATTGGCAACCAAGTTGAGTTGGCAAACACTCAATAAGTATATTAATACCAAAAACTCCCACTCAACTGTGGTACCAAGACACCTATGGCATCATAAAATCCATCTCCTACGTGAAGATCTAAATCAAACCAGGGACTAATCTTGCACTGTCACAAGCTCCCACTAAACTATGTGTCCATGCTATCCATGACATAATGATGAAAAAAAATCCATCCTCTAACCATTAGAATCAACAAAGGCATCAAACCATTGAAGAACTCAAAGTGCACATCATAAGCTCCTCAAAAGAAACCAAATAACCATGATCCTTAACCAAGAAGATATACCACCATAACTAAATCAAAAAATCCAAGCTAATAAACATGAAGGATGTACCTATATAACCAATCATGTCATGCAAAAATCCATGACACCATGATCACATCCATGAACTTAGCATCTGTCTCTCAAAGTGTCCAACCTGTTAGCATAAAATAGTCAACCACAATCATCCACCATGATTGTACCTAGTAACAACATCTCATCCCTTCTACATGAAGAAAATAGTAAATCATGTGACTTAGGGCATAGACAACCCAAATCCAAGCCACCAATCCGAATATACATCAATAATGAAAGATCAATGGGAAAAGAAAACCCATAACCAAGCTATAAATGTAACCTGTAAGTATAGACTGCTTACAACATTGCACAACTTGTAGATCCAACAAGTCATCATACATATCCAAACCAAACATTGACAACCATATCATCATGAGACCAAACTAAAATATGAACTGAGTATACAATGACATCAAATCTTAAATCTCCAATGCCATAAACTCACAATGTTACCATAGCCAAAATATGTCTATAAACTATTCAGATCAATATATCAATAAATAAATCATGCCAAACTTGCACTAAATTTGAACCAATGTGTAGAGCTCTCCAAGAGCTTTTCGTTGACTATTCAAAGTCCAAAATCTGACTCCGTATGCCCAAGTTATACCCTAATATGTGCTCAAAATAAATAACATATTCTTTTAGGGCTCTTAAAACCTGAAAAAATCTCAAAATCATAGAACCAAACCTATACCAAGTTGTAGTGCTCTGAATTAGCTTTCCAACACATGTAAGAACTCTAAAATTTGATATTCTGAGAGAAAGTTATGGTCGTTTTACTAAGACAGTCTTTTTACCATTTTCAGTACGATTTTTCATTTTTTTTTTTTCTGTGACGAAAATTCCAATGGGATTAAATTTGACAGCCATCATGAGCTGAAACAAAAAAAATCTTTCATTTCCTCTAAACATGGCCAAACTAGGGCATATTATATATCAAAATTTATGAAAATGTCGACCCAGATCCAATGGTGAGGTCTGGTTTTACCCAGGAGGTCATTTTTGTGTGCTACCCTCCAAAACCCTCATTTTAAATGAAACATCCAAAAAAATTCTTTTCTCCAAAAAAAAATTTCACATGCCCAAATCTTTTAACATCCCATCATAACAACAAATCCAAAATCCTTAGATCTGCAATAAATCACTCATATATCTTGCCCTTTCTTTTATCCTCTCATGCATTCCCATGGATTCAATCTAGGGTTACAATAATAAAACCATAGCTTTGATACCACTTGTAAGGAAACTTGGTAACAAAAAAATAACTATTTCGACATAACCCATAATAGATCTAAAATAAACATGAAATTAAAATCCACATGCAAGAGAATAGACAACATACCCACAAAATTGTGACACAAGATATACCCTGGGAAACTCTCATTGAGGGAAAAACCCAGCCTTCAGAAGCATCCATCATCATGTATTATTCAGTAAAAAATATCATTGCAATACAACCATGGAAGCCTTCATGGCCATAGCCACAACCGAGCAAATTATGTGAATAAGCATGAATCCACACATCCCATGCAATGCTTCCAACCTTCACAAATGCTCCCTTGGCTAGCTTGTCAAGCCTTGTCCCGCTCGACTCTTGCCTTTCTCACTCTTACTCTCTATCTCTACAACAACTACCCTTGTGGATACTTATATAGTAGCAAGTCCCATAAAACCACTAAGTGGTATTACATAAACCATGTGCTAAAACCATGTGCTACCTAACCCACTGACCCCACATTTAATATTGGAGATTTAATTATTTTCCCCAATATTAAATAATTACATGAAATATTTTCACAATGTTAAAATACAACTCATCAAGAATATTCTATGAGAATCTTTACATGTTGCACGTCCATCTAGGTGGAACATTACATGATAAAATAAAATAATAAAATATAACAATATTATGCAATGTGTGCAACACCCATTATCTCAACATACTCCTACCATGCATTGCATCAATAAGAACCTAACCGATGATGTAAAGCAAGAAAATGTACATAGTTTTGGCACTCTAGCTCAAGAGTCTCACCCAATGCTAAAGACATGTCGGTGTTGAGAATTGACATTAGAGACTGCATGTCACATCCTAAACATTATTTGGACATAAGTCAAACTATGTTCAAAGAATTTATAGAGAGTCATCCAAGATTGCATGTATCACAAAGGGCTTTTGAATCCCTAAAACCATTTTATTGTGTTCCACATAAGATTCAAAATACATATTGTTTCAAATATCATGTGGATATTTATAAGGACCATGAACTATTACACTTCATTTTTTCTACTTTGCATAATAATGAAATGTTGGAGAATTGTGGTGCTAGTGGGCTTCTAAAATCATCAAGAGACTTGCTAGATCAATTTTTATGTCCAAGAGTTGATGGTTGTTTCTTTTATAGAAATGCTTTCTTAAATGAGAAGTGTTCAGAATGTGGTGGCTTATCCAAGTTTGACAAATGTTTCCATGAAGGGTGTGAACAAGATCTTGGGAGGACAATAGTAAAGAAGGGTATATTAAAATGGTGAAATACACATTGAAGAGTGTAGGTGAGGGCTCTAGATGTGAATTGGTTACAAAATCAATTAGTGTGGCTAGTTTTATTTTAGATTTCAGTACAAATATTTTTTAGAAATATGCAAGACATAGTCACTGGTCTTAATAGTTGGATCAACAATTTAGAATGTGCAAGGAGACTTTTCCCATTGGGACTATTATATTAGTTTTTTACTTTGAAGAGAACTACACATTCCAACTTAAAATGAGACACAATCTCAGTAATATAACTCCATTCAGATTTCTATTTTTATCCACATCACACATAGACATGCCCCTAATAGTCTGAAAGATAATCAGACGATTATTATAGAGTACCATTTTATATGAGAGCAACGTTGTTTCAAGAATTATGTTGATTTCTTATAGGAGCATGACATGACTATGGATAGACATATCATATGGTCAAATAATTGCATAGGTCAATTCAAGAATGCTTGCATATTTTATTAGTTGTGTAGGATGCACGTATAGAGGTGGGTGCGTCATAGTTTGATTTTTTTAGTCCAACCATTGGAAAAAAGAACATGATGGAGTAGGGGCATGTGTGAAGAGAGCTCTAGTTAAGAAGAAATTGAAGATTTTAGGAGCAAAGCTTCTTGAGGCTTGTAGCATTGTTGGTTTGCGTAGTTCAACATTATCAAAGGGGGGGGGGTTCTTGATTTCACAGTATGTAGGTTCTTTTAGTTTATTGAGGAAGGGACCATAGGTGATAGATCAGATTGTGCTACTATTAGAAATTCATAAAAAATGCATTCATTCTGGAGGAGATTCTAGTACATGGACCATTTGGACATGACAACTAGCTTACTTTTTCCCTAGTTTTTTTTAGTGTGATTGGGATCACTATGAGTTGAGTGACTTGGTTGACACATGGGATCCACATTATCTTACTCCATTTTCTATCATACCCTCTATAAAAAATGATGACATGGAAAGTTTAGTTGAGCATAATCATCTATTGGTGCATCACTATGGTGTAAAAGTACAAAGTTGTGTCACCTTTCAGGCTAGCTTGTTAGAATGACTCAATTTGAGTATTTCTATCTAAAAATAATTTTTTTTCAAACATATGATCTAAATAAATTTATTATAGCTAAGTTAAATATGGTGTCACACTTTTCCAATTAGAAATGTTTATTAAATGCATGTTTTATACTAGTTTGTATCCAATTACTAAAAAAATACAATTATTTTAGAAAACTGACATTTCAATAACTTTTACTATTTTTTATGATATTTTAAAAAAAACATATACACACCATTTTATAGATCTTAAAGTGAATAATATTCTCATATAGAGTTTATAGTGTTTTAATTAGTTATAGTATATTGTAATTAAAAATTTCTACAAGCATGTATTATAACACTAGAAAAGATATCAATTTTGAGAAGGAGAAAAATATTAATATGATATCAAAAAAATTTAAAAACCATATGATGTTCTAAAGGAGAGAGTCCTCTTCTAGAATGTAAAATTTTTCTTTTGGTAAGATTAGATTTGTTTTGAAAAATATGGTGGGAGATGAAAATTATCGATTTTAGGTGAGTTGGAATTTAAATTATCATAAAAGAAAAAATATAGATCTAAAGACAATTTATTATTATTATTATTCTAGCTATATATGTTATCTATAGCATATTTTGAGATCAAAGGAAACTAAGTTTATTTTCATATATTTTTGTCATGGGAACTAGACCCCTAATTTTTAGCATTTTTCAACAACTAAAAAATTATCTATAAAAATTAGGAAAATATATCAATTCTTATTCCAAATAATTATTAAAAATTATAATTTTAAAATTAATCTATTTATATACATTTTATTAGTTTACTTCATTTTCAAATTCTAAATAATAATACTAGTTTTATTTTATTAAAGGTGAATAGTTATACTTTTGTTAGCCTTTTCCTTTACAGAAGGGTGACACAGGTTTGTGTTTTTACCTTGCATAACTTAGAAACTATTGATCTTGGCATCAAATAATTACCTCCATTAGATCTAGATGGGTGGGTGAACCCTACTAGCACCCTTGTTCTGACAATCGAGAGCTTACAACATTTGTGACAACCCCATATTGAAGATGCTCTAAGTGCATTCAAAGATCAATATTCTGAAGATTATAACTTTGAGCTCATGGGGGCTATTAGTGAAACATAAAATGCTACATGATGCTGATGTTGAGGTTTACAATAACCTATCTCATTTTGGAGAGATCACATTCCATTTGGATTTTGCACAATGAGCTCACTTGATACCAAAACTTGCATTGTGCCTCTGTTCATTGGTGCATCACTATGTAACTTTGAAACCATTGATCTTGGCATCAAATCATCAACGAAATTAGCTCTAGATGGGTGGGTGAACCCTAAAAACTCCCTTTTTTCAACCATGGAGAGCCTACAACATTCACAGGCACCCCGTACCAAAGAGTCTCTAAGATGCTCTAAGTGTGTTTGGAGATCGATCTTCTGAGGGTCATAAATCAAAGCTCATGGAAGATATTAGTGAAATTTTGGATACTACATGATGTTGTTTTTGAGGTCCAAATTAACCTATCTTATTTCAAATAAAATACATTCCATTTGGATTTGGCACAGTGATCTCATTCAATGCCAAAACTTGCAGTGTTTGAAACTACTAATCTTGTCATTGAATCGTCAGTTCCATTAGCTTTGAATGGGAAGGTGAACCCTATTAACACTCTTGTTCTAACCATGGAGAGCCTATAACATTTTCAACCACCCTATACCAAAGAGTCTCTAAGATGCTATTAAAAGTGTGTTTGGATATCGATCTTCCAAGAGTCATAAATCAAATCTTGTACAAGCTATCAGTCAGATGTCAAATGTTGAAGAAAGGTGATGTTGAGGTCTATAATAACCCATCTTTTCTTGGAGAGATCACATTCTATTTATATTTGTCACAATGATCTCGCTCGATGCCAAAACCTGCAGTGTGCCTCAGTTCATTGGTGCATCACTGCGTAAATTTGAAACCACTCATCTTGGCATCAAATCATCAGTGCCATTACCTCAAGATGGGAAGGTGAACCCTAGTGAAAACCTTGTTTAGACCATAGAGAGCCTAAAATGTTCACAACCACTCTATACTGAAGAGTCTCTAAGATGCTTAAAGTGGGTTTATAGATCAATAGTTTGAGGGTTGTAACTCAAAGCTTGTAAGGGATATCAGTGAAATTTAAAATATAAAAGATAAAGATTTCAAGGTTTACAATAACATTTCTCATTTTGGAGAGATCACTTTTCATTTGGATTTGGCATAATGATCTCACTCGATGCCAAAACTTTTAGTGTGCCTCAGTCCATTGGTGCAAAACTGCATAGCTTTGAAAGCATTTATCTTGGTATTGAATCATCAGTTCCATTAGCTTCATATGAATGGGTGAACACTAGTGACATGGTTTTTTTGATTGCATAGAGCCTACAATGTTTGTGACCACCATATATGAAAGAGTATCTAAGATGCTCTAAGTGTGTTTGGAGATCAATCTTCTAAGGGTCATAACTTGGAGCTCATGGGGGATATTAGTAAAAATTCAAATGCTACAAGATGGTGATGTTGAGGTCTACAATAACCTATCTCATTTTGGAGAGATAAAATTCTACTAGGATTTGGCACAATGATCTTGATTGATGTCAAAACTTGCAATGTACCTCAATTCATTAGTGCATCACTACATAACTTTGAAACTTTTGATCTAGGCATAAAATTATCAGCACCGTTAGCTCTAGATAGGTAGGTGAACCATAGTGACACCATTGATCTGACTACAAAGAGCCTAAAACATTTGGTACCACTCCATACCGAAGAGTCTCTAAGATGGTCTAAGTGCATTTGGAGATTGATCTTCCTAGGGTTGTAACTCAGATCTCCTACGAGATATTGGTGAAATTTCAAATGATAGAGGATGGTAATTTCAAGGAATATGATAACCTATCTCATTTCAGAGAGATCACATTTTGTTTGGATTTGACACAATGATCTTACTTGATGCCAAAACTTCCAATGTGTCTCAGTTCATTGGTGCATCACTATGTGACTTGCATTGTTAGACTTCATGTTAATTTGCATTTTTAGTTTGCATTATGAGTGTGAGAGAGTTTTTTTTCATCTTTCTTGTGGATTTTTAATCAAGTGTGGTCATGACTTGATCTTCATTTCCTTATCTTCTTTCATGATTTCAATCAAAATTTTCTATCTTAAACAATTGATTAATTTTGAGGCGTTCTCTTTCTCGAGGAAAATTCTCTTTCTTCTTTCCATTTCTTTCTACTTCTTCCAAACTTCTATCTTCCATTTTCTTTCGCTCCACTTCTTTTCTTCTAATTCAACTTTTGGGCATAATCTTTCATGCTTTATGATCTACCTTGGTTTTGTGATCCTTATTTTTTCACCTTAAATCAAGAACCTTATCTTTAGTTTGATTTAATCAAATTTATCAATTTTATGTTTCTTCTCTATTTCATTTCAATTTTTATCATGAGGGGGCAATACCTATCAATCTTCAATCCTTGATTCAGCTTTATCAATCTTTTTTCTTCTCGGACAGCCTTGTCTTTGTCAAGACAAAATTGTTATCAAAATTTTTATTCTTTTTCTTGATGTGTTCCTAAGCTCATCACACATCTATGTTGTTTTGTGATCCCAAATCGACCTCACACTTCAACTACATTCTTCGACTACATGTGTTCCTAAAATGATCACACATTAGTCAAAGAGGGGAAACTGTATGCACCATAAAATGGTCGCCTAGACTATGGCCCCCCATTCTTCAATTTATCAATTTCATAAATCAATACATTGCAATATTTTATTAAATCAATTCAAGTCATTCTCCTTGATCAAATTGTAATTAATTTAATTATTTCAATATTTCCTAAGGTTTTATCATCTTATTCTAAATCTTATTTAATTAAAAGAAAGCTTTTTTTTTAATTAAATAAAATAGTACTTAATTAAAAGAAAATCTCCCTTCTAATTAAATAAAATAAATATCCTTTTAATTAAAAGAAAATCCCTCTTTTAATTAAATAAAGAAAATCCCCACTTAAATATCTTTTTGTGATGAAAAAAGAAAATAAATTATTTTTCTCTACACTTGATTGCACATATTTCTAAGTGGGATTCCTTTTTTCCCTCTTTCCACTTTCTTCTCAAACACTCCTCTTTTCTCATTGGAAAATTTTTGTCTCACATGAATCAAACTCTATTATCTCATATTGGTTGTGAGAAGCCTCCCACCTCTATAATTGACTATATAAGGAGCTCTCTCCTTCTCATTTCATAATAAGATAAAGAATAAGAATAATATATGTTGGATGTTATAATTTTGTTATGCTACAAGTTTGGAGAGAAATTTAGAGAAGGAGTTTGACCCTTAGGGTTTGGAAATTGGAGCTTCATTGAAACTTCTCTTTTCTTGTCTTCTTCTCTCATGCATCCATGGCTTCCATCATTAGGTTTCATGCTTGCATTTTTATATTAGCTTAGAGCCATATTTATTTTCATAGATTAATATTGCATTGTTATTTCCTTTCATAGATTAGATTTTCTTTCTTGCATTGCTTTGCATTGTTATCATTTAGATTAGCTTGCATCTTCATTTGCATGCATATTTGATGATCATGGAGACTAGTACTCTTGCTTTTTCTTTTTGAATTTTTCATTTTATGGTGTACTTGCATGGGCACAAACTAGGTCAAACTAAGAGCCTTGCACTCCATGAATATAGAGCTATGGATTGCCATTTGAGATCTCATTCTTGAGAAATCTTGGATATAATGATTCATAGAAGTGTGTCAACATTTTATCACACATTTTTGGCACCCATCGTGGAGCAACCCACCTTTACATCTTGGCTTTGGCTATTTTTGGAGCTAACCCCCTTGTGTGGATTTGTTTGAAGATTGGAAAACCCTAGATATTAAAGATTTGATCATATCTCTTAAATGTCTTGGTGTTTTGGTCTGAAATATTTTTTCAACTTGGTGACATATCCGAAAAGCTTCAATTAAAATTTCAGAGTTTTCTAAGGTCATTCGTTTGTTTTATAATTTTTTCTTTATTTTTCATGAAAAATCATTTTCAAATGCAAATTAGCAAATTTTTCAAAAAAAATCTATGTTTTTGGATTTTTTTTTTGAATTATAAATAGGGTTGTTTCTTTTTGTTTTGAGTTTAGAGCTTATATCAAGGCTCAAACAGTGAATTTACAAAAACTGGTCTATTTTGACAAAGTGGATTCCTAGGGCACAAATGAAAATATTTTTCTAAAATTATGAAATTTTTGGAAAGATTTCTATTTTTTAATAGGGGTCTATTTTCTACATTTAGGGTTTTAGGTCTAAATTCATAGCATTTAGGTCAAATCTTGTTGATTAGTCAAAAATCAAAATTTAAAAAAGGGCATTTAATGATTAACTAACATTTAATTTACACAAAGTTCAATGCATGATATGAGTTGTCATTTTTAATGGAATTAAATAATTCAATATTTTTCATTTGAATTTTCCTATTTATTCAGGATTTCATTTGCTTGATTGAAGTTTGTTAAGGTAACTTGGAGGTCTAAAGAGCAAAAAATGGAAAAAATTGGAAAGCATGAAATCAAGGTGCACACATATTCCAAGCCTTCTCATTTGAATTATAAAAAGTGATCATTGTGTTCTTTCTCATTGTAAAATAATTTTTTCTTTATTTTGTCAAATTGTTTGGTGTGTCTTCCCAACATTGAAATAAGGGCTTAAAATGAATCATTCACATTTGAATTTGACCTTAAAATAAAAAACCCCTTTTTTCTTTTAATCCCCAAGATTTTCTTATTAATATTTTCTACTTGCATCCTTTTTAAGGAGTTTGAGGGGATGACCTCAAGTCCCATGTTTTGATGGAGTATAAATAGTGTGGATTGAATATAAAGACATGTCTTCTAGAAGTAGCAATATTTTCAAGCTTGTCTAAGCCCCAAAGAACTTTATACCTCTACGAAGCGAAGGTGGAGATTGGGTTACCGTTTCCTCTCAGTTGTTTGGCAGTATTCTCTTTCATCTACAAATTTGGGCCTCATGTACCTTGTGTATATTGAGGACATCTCCTAATTGAGGTTTTGCATCCTTATAGAAACTTGAATAGGTTGTTGGTGTGTTTGATGTGCTTGAATTTTTAGAACCTTCCCCACTTTGAACAAAAGGGACACAACCATCAAATTGAGCCTTAAGGATTCTTTGCTTTTATATGCTTTCAAAACCACTACAGGCTTCAAACCCTGTGCTACCAAACCTCAGCCAAGTCTAGATGGTCATGAGTTCTCTTTTGCCATTAAAAAAATCAAGACTTATATGCTCGTCTCCCTAGACACATGATAGAAATGAAGAAAGTTCTAGAGAAAATGATTACATCATTACATGAATCTTCCTTAAGACCTTTACATAAATGTGAATCATATTCTTTAAGGTCAACATCTTCTACTCAAAGACATCAATTATCTTCATCTTCTAGATCCAAATACCTCTTGAGAGAGAAAGTGAGTAATAAATCCTTTGAGAATATGGAAATATTTCATGATCAACCTATCTTTGACCAAGATGAGAATGACAAAAATGGTGCTAGATATACTTTTGAGAGAAATTTTACTCTTTTGGGATTTTAATATGACATGGTGCTTGAAACCTTAGTTACAAACAAGATCATTACTTTACCATACAAATATTGTACACCTTATGAACCTAAGGTAACACCTTCATGGTGGAGAGATGCTCATTATTGTGGCTACCATAAAAGCAAAGGTCATAAAATTGAAGAGTGTATTGCATTGAAATGTATAATTCAAGATCTTATTGATGACAGAATCATTGATGTTGAAATTCGTAAAGACTTATATGAATGAGGATACTTCTCTTGAGAAATATCAAGTTGATGAACCTGTGTCTAATGATGGTTTCCTTGATACCTCCACTTCTAGATACCACTCATGAACTTCCTAAAACTTCAAAGCTATCCATCATACCTCTATCAAAAAAAGAGCCTAATGCTTTCCACACTGACTATGTGTATCCTCAAGGGCTACCTCTACAAGAAACTCAAGCTAATCTACAGTTGGCTAAAACCCTTTTCATGCTTCTAAGACTAAAGATTCTCAACCTTTATGAGGCACAATGTCTACTATGCACACTTTAGCTAGTCCTACATTACCCCTTCAAGATCCTATCATGATAACCTCATATACTCCCTTTTCCTTAGAAGTGGCTCCATGTCAAGAGGACTCTCAAAAAGATAAAAATAAAAATGTCATGAAAGATCAAGATCAAGCACCCTTTAATCTCCTTCAAGATGTCACCCCTCCATATCCTATGTATTATCCAGGTCCTAAGTATGATGAAGACACTACTTCCAGTATTTCCCTTGAGCATAATGAAAATTGTGAATAAAGTCTTATGCCTATTTTATCCAAAGAAACTTGTCAACATCAAAGAATCTATTCTTGTTCTACTTCTCCATATTCACTTCAAAACTATGCTCAAGCTTCAAATACTCCTATTAAAGGTGTTTCTCCTATTAAAGATACTCATGAGTCTATTGATCGCCTTGGTCACATTGCTCACTTTAAAATGTTGATATCCCTATTCACTTTCCCTTCCCATGTCCTAAATCTATCCTTGGTCCTTATCCATCAAAGCTAAAGCCTTCAAACCTTCCATCTATATTGGGACCTTATGTTCCTCCATCTCCTACTTTCACTCCTATCTCATCTCCTAGGTCTCCTATCATACCTCAAGATCAACAAAGACACTCATCCTTGATGAATTCTCATTCATCTATCTATATGAACCAATCATATAATCCTTATTCATCCATAAATCCCAAGTCTTTTGGAAGAAATTTGGATGATCAATTTAAGAACAAGCATAAGAATCCATTAAAAATTTAATATCACTATGTCCCATCTAATTGACATGTGAATGAAAAGAAAGAACAATTAGTCAAGAGACCACAAAGGTATACTACCCAAAGAGCTAAATCAAAGAAAATATGGGTTCCTAAATCCATCATTGAAGAAATGTGTTCTAAAGTATCCAAATGAAAAGAAAAATATAAAGCTATATGGAATCCCAAGTCTCTTTTGATAGACTTGAATATTGAAAATACTTCAAAGTTAGCATTTAAGCTTCCAAAGGCTTCCACTCCATCTCCTTCCAAAATTCTCTTACTTCCTCATACATATAAACCTCAAGCTATTTCCTCCATGATTATTCCATCGTTTTAGAACCCTTCAAGTTGTGTGTCGATGTTGATCTTGCCTACTCTCTCACCTACCCTTATACAATATTTTGAAGCCTATACTTACTTACTATTCATATTCATTCTATCTTTCCAAAGCATAAAATGTTGTCCTCCATATACATTATCTACCATCTCCTTTCCATCACCCTATTAGCATCTTTGAGCATACCTTTCTATCATCTTGGCTTATCATGACTCATCTTTCCTATAGGAACCCTATCCAAATTCAAACAACTTGAGCTCTTTCTAAAAAAAAATTTAAAATGAAAATGTGCCTTGGTGAAAACTACTTCTTGTGGTGCCTTTTGTAGCAAGAGTAAAGGGAAATAAATTCATCCTATGGCAAAAAATACTTCTTGTGTCACCTTGGGTAAGTACCATAATCAAAATTTGGCAAACAGATGTAATGTGTAATTATTCCATAATCCATCCAATATTTCTTCTTTGATCTTGACAATGTTGAGCTATCCTTGCATATTGACTATCTTAGCGACGAACTTCCCTATTGTGCTTGTTCATTCACTCATAGACTACATATTTACCTTCATTATTATTACTTTATCCTACCACTATCCTATCCATTCAACCCCTTGGCCTTGATCACACAAAAAAAACATGGCTCTTAGGCCTCTGGACATGCCTACTTTTTTGGACTATATGCTTTCATGCTATCTTTCTTATTAGCTTCCACTACTTATCCGGCATGCTATCTCCTTTCATGGCTTTCTTTTCTGGTCCAATAGATGCTTCATATGGCTATCTTTCCCTAGCTTGGGTACTCTTGAGGAGTTAGTCCTTAAGGATCACTTTCAATTGCTTTATACACTCCTTGCTTATTCATGATATTTGCTAGCTTGTTGTTCCATCATACCTTACACCTTCCTTGATCATGGAACAACATAATGTGATCTTTCTTTAGAGAGAGTAATCTCTAATTCATTCTAAAATTAGAAATAAAAATTCATATATGATGCTAAAAAAATCCTTAAATGCATAAAATGCCTTGAAAAAATGATCATCTCAATGACAACCCCATAAATAGGAGCTTTGATGTATTACCAAAAAAATCAAATATCTCAAAATACAAAAAAGATTATTAAAAAGTCTTGAATTTATTTTATTTTATTTTTTTTAAATCCTTTCCAAATGGTAAAAACCTAGAAACAAGTGTGACTTGAGACCCTTGTACTTATGTCAAGTAGCATATCACTTTGTGCTCTAAGCTTAATCCATTTCACTTCATATGTCCTTTTGGTATTCCTAGTTTTGGAGTTGATCCTGGTCTAGATCTAGGGGGCATAGGTGGTCTTTTTCTTTATCTAGGGTGTCTTTGTTGTGTTGGCATTTCTTTGGAAACTCTTGCAAATAGTGTTTCTCAACACTTATTGGATGCATTTTCTATATTCTATGATGGCGCGATGCTTCTCACTAGTAGATTTGATGTTCTAACGAAAATAGTCATGTGACTTACACACACTCACTTAAACTAAAAACTGGCTAAGACTTGTTGGCTTATTTTTCTTTTGTGTGTTGTCTATAATGATTTATTTGTTGAGTGTTCCTTCCCTAATAATCTCTCAAGGATGTCATGGACTAGAGGACTTGAGGCATGGGGCATTTTTTTAGTTTTCTTTTTGCTTGTGGGTGTGGTCTTGAAACTCTAGAGTGTCTCTTGTTGTCCCCTTGAAAGACTTAGGAGATTTGAGGCATCATCCTTGACCTTTTTGCACAACTGTTCTTATGGTCATCTCGACCTTTATGCCTTGATGCGAGCATGGTTTTGCTATATTAGATCTAGTAAGCTAACATAAAAATCATCTTGACCTTTAGGTATTTGATGCTTATGTTAGAATCTTTTCGCATTCCAATCTAATATAAATCACATTCATATTTTTATAGTTGTGCTTGTGACTAGTGACGAATGTGTGATTTTTTGATGTCCATTAATAATGGCCCAATGATGAAAATAAGTTCCTTAACATTCTCTAATGAATGATGAATACAAAATATTATGTTACAATTGCTCTATTTCAAGTACACCTTTTCATTTTCATATAGCTTGCATTGTTAGACTTCATGTTAATTTGCATTTTTAGGTTGCATTATGAGTTTAAGAGGGTTTTCCTTCATCTTTCTTGTGGACTTTTAATCAACTACGGTCATGTATTGATCTTCATTTCCTTATCTTCATTTGTGATCTCAATAAAAAATTTCTATCTTAAATAGTTGATTGATTTTGAGGCATTATGTTCCTTGAGGCCAATTCTCTTTATTCTTGTCATTTCTTTCTATTTCTTCCAAACTTTTATCTTCCATTTTCTCTCACCCCACTTCTTTTCTTCTAATTAAGCATTGTGGAATAATCTTCCATGCTTTATGATCTACCTTGGTTTTTTTATCCTTATATTTTTCATCTTAAATTAGGAACTTTATCTTTAGTTCAATTTGATCAAATTTATCAATTTTTTATTTTTTCTCTATTTCATTTCAATTTCGATCATGAGGAGACAGTACCTATCAAAACTTAATCCTTGATTCAGCTTTATCAATCTTTATTCCTTCTAGGACAACCTTGTCTTTGTCAAGACAAAATTGTTATCAAAATTTTTATTCTTTTTCCTGATGTGTTCCTAAGTTGATTACATATCTATGTTGTTTTGTGATCCCAAATTGACCTCACACTTCAACTGCATTCTTTGACTACATGTGTTCCTGAAATGATCACACATTAGTCAAAGAGGGGAAAACGTATGCACCCTAAAATGATCACCTAGACTATGGCCCCCCATTCTTCAATTTATCAATTTCTTGAATCAATGTATTGCAATATTTTATTAAATCAATTCAAATCATTTTCATTGATCAAATCACAATTAATTTAATTATTTCAATATTTCCTAAGGTTTGATCATCTTATTCTAAATCTTATTTACTTAAAAGAAAGCTTCTTTTTTAATTAAATAAAATAGCTCATACTTAATTAAAAGAAAATGTCCCTTTTAATTAAATAAAATAAATCCCCTTTTAATTAAAAGAAAATCCATCTTTTAATTAAATAAATAAAATTCCCACTTAAATATCCCTTTGTGATGCACAAGGAAATAAATTCAAATTAAATAAATAAATCTTTTTCTCTACACTTGAATGCACATATTTTTAAGTGGGATTTTTTTTTTTTTCTTTTCCTCTTTCCACTTTCTTCTCGAACACTCCTCGTTTCTCATTGGTGAAATTTTGCCTCACATGGATCAAACTCTATTATCCCACATTAGTTGTGAGAAGCCTTCCACCTCCACAATTGACTATATAAGGAGCCCTCTCCTTCTCATTTCAAAATAATAAGAAGAATAGGAATAATAGATGTTTGTTGTTATAGTATTGTTATGCCACAACTTTGGAGAGTGATTTTGGAGAAGGAGTTTGAGCCTTAGGGTTTGGACATTGGAGCTTCATTGAAACTTCTCTTTTCTTGTCTTCTTCTCTCATGCATCCATGGCTTCCATCACTAGGTTTTATCCTTGCATTTTCATATTAGCTTAGAGTCATATTTGTTTTCATAGATTAATATTACATTGTTATTTCCATTCATAGACTAGATTTCCTTTCTTGCATTGTTATCATTATGATTAGCTTGCATCTTCATTTGAATGCATATTTGATGATCATGGAGACTAGTACTCTTGCTTTTCCTCTTTGAATCTCTCATTTTATGGTGTACTTGCATGGGCACAAACTAGGTCAAACCGAGGGCCTTCATCACAAACCCTTGCACTCCATGAATAGAGAGCTATGGATCACCATTTGAGATCTCATTCTTGAGAAATTTTAGATATAATAATTTGTAGAAGTGTGTCAACATGTTAGCACACGCAAAAACAAATTACACAAATATATATATCAAACTTCATGTATCCATAGACAAATTACGCAAATATATGTCAAAATACATAGATCCATATACAAAATGTGGATGATCATGTCATCAAAATGTGTATAATATCAATGTTTAAGTATAAAATGTGCATCCTATGACAACTATATTGTCATATGCTTCTAGTGGATCATCAAAGTTCATCCTCTTCACTTAACTAGGTGGATCAAATGCCTCCTACATAAAGAAATGGAAATCCAAAGTTAGACTATTAGATTTATATGATTCTATGTATCTAACATTGAATTACTCAAATGCATAATGATCATATTTTAATGAATATTTATATTTTTAAACTTTCATCATAAATACCTCTCTCATTGAACTCATGTGGCAGTCAGGAACCAAGGTTTTTTTAGTGGCTAATATTCATAAATTGGCTAATTTTAGAATTTTTTGGCTAGTGATTTGGCTAATAATTTAAGATTTAATACAACCTAAATCACCATAGTTTTATAAAATTTAGTTATAGAATATTTTAAATTGCTCAATAATTTATTTTATTAAAAAATTAAACTCAAATATTTGCTATAATATTTGTTACATGATTAGATTTGAGTCACCTAAATATAATATTGTTGGAAAAATTAAATTGAACTGACCAATAATTATCATAATTATTAGTTACTTTAGGGATATATCACCAATATTTAGTCTTCACTATTGATTTAAAGTATATGTAACAATCCTCATAATATTCCATGAGGTAAAAAAAAGTTCAATTTTGATTTGTAATATTCCATGGTGATTAATGAATTTCTTATTATTATTGAGATTCGTCAATATTTAATACAAAAAAATTATGATTCAAAAATAATCACCAATATTAACAATATTTAAAATAAAAATTTGAGAGATTTGCCAACTGAAATAATTTTATTTTTTCAAAAATATGAAAAATTCACCAATATTTTATATCTTTTTTTGGAGGCAACTTTCTTTAAATTTTCCCTATTAGGAATCCTCTCATATGTCCCTGGCAATTATTGAACCACATTGATTATGGCATGTATATGTTCAAGTATGGTTTTCATATGGATCTATAACTTAAACTATAACATTATAATTTGTTATATACTAAATTTATAATATATTTAATTGAGAATTTAAACTAAAACTTACCTCTATTGACTCCCCTCTTGATATAATGGTTGCATGAGCAAAGATACAAAACTCTAACATCCAACCTCCTACACACTAGGTTTTTCCTATGAGATACAAAAGACTAGTTGTTAATATCATGGTAGTTAGTTTTGAATTTGTTTATGAAAATAAGGAAGAATTTTTTTTAAAATGATACTTATATATATGATGGGGCTCTTGCTGCGAATGGAAATGCTAGAGGGTCTGTGATGTCGAACCTACTTGGAGTCATCACTAGTATCCATGCCCTGTACAATAAAGAATGTAATTAAATTTCATTAGGAAAAAAATTTACAAGTGTGCATTGATATTTAATCACTTTAAAATAATCTAATCACTTTTCCCTTGTCAATAATTTGTGCCTCACCCCCCACACTTTGCCCCCTACTAATAGGTGATACCTGGAAGAGAATGTTAACCTCATAATGGTTTTTGACAATTGAGTGCCAACACACTTAATTACATTCTACATTGGAGCCAAGTACATCATGTATGCCGAGCCACAACATGAGCCGAGTCAGAAAAGACATCAGGTACCTAGTAATCTTCAGGTGTCGAGTGAAGATCAAGTGCCGAGTGAGTACAGGTGTCGAGCATGATCCAAGTACCAAGCATCATTCAGGTGTCGAGTCTTAAAGGATGCTGAGCAAGACATGAGCATATACAAAAGCTGAGTTATAGTAGACGTCGAGCATTAGGAAGCAGTAAGTGTTGAGTAACTCAAATTCAGCATATGAGTTTGAAACTTCACAAACTCAAATGTAAACCATTTTCATAGCCGACATAAGACAAATCTCAAAGGATCTAAGTGATAAGATCAAATCATTTATATTTTCTATGCAATCTACATGCAACCAATAAGAAAAATGGAGAAGGCATGCAACCAATAAGAGATGTGCAAGGAATACACAAAAATCATAGATTAAATATGGATTGTAGATCTATACCTAACCCCAAGTCTTCGAATGTCTTTATAAGGAAGATGGAATCAGATTGAGATTAGAGAGAGAGCATGAAAAAGTGAATAAGGAAGTCTAATATCAGAGAGAAGAGAATCAGATCATAGAGGATAAAGATCACAGAAGAGCAGATCAAGTGCCTGTATTTAGCAATCAAAGGATTGTAAGCCATTGGGTTTATCATACCTAATACTCTTTAACCATTGTATTAGAAAGTAAATCCTATGATGATAGGTTAGCTTAGCAACTATTTTGTAAATCCTTTAATAGGGTGACACTTCATGTAAAGTGTTTGTAAATCCTTTAACCAGGTCACTATTGATATATTGTAAAGCCTTTGACAGGGCAGGCCATTAACAAGGCAGACCATCGAAACTGGTTAAATGTTATTACTGCAGTGATTTTGTGGGTATCATCCCCACCCCAATTTTACCTTCTTATTTCTGGAGGATTTCTGGGTTACCAAATCTCAAGTGTTATGTGGTGATGCATATTTGTTTCTTACGATTGCTTAAAGTTTATATGCATGCATGTTTAAAAATATGTTATTAAGGATTTGAAACAATTAAAAGGCTAGTTCTTCTGATTCACCCCCCACCTCTTAGAAGCATTCTTTCCAACAGAGAAAAAAAGATTAGAAGCTACATATGTTCCTATATCAAATAGAAAAACAATGAGAACACAAAATAATGTTCTGTAGATGTCTCAAGGCCAAATGAAAAATTCAAGAGCATGACATCATCAACTGTAAGGATAAAACCACGGACAAAATAACAATTGCATGCAAATATAACCAATAATAGAAAACAATAGATCACATAGAAAAGAACACAAGACACCAAGATTGAACGTGGTTCACCCAATCCTTAGGCTACGTCGATCAAACAACAAGTCCAATATTTTTATGATCTAGTGATTACAACTTGATTACAATCTGTAATCCCTTATAGCTCAATACCACTGCAAGAACCAATTTTGCATCACAAGTATAAAAAAATCCCTAACCCTAAGCCCTTTTATACAAATATTTTTACCACTTCAGGGTTATAATTAATAATTATAGGCCAGCCCAAAATCCTGATAAAATATGGCCCAAATTTTATTTTTTCAAAGAATTTATGAAGTATGTACAGTATTTTCCTAACCAGCCACCATAAACTAACAATCTCCCACTTGGGGATTGATCAGGCTCCACACTAAATAATAATCTCCCACTTGGAGACTAATCTTGTAGCTATGCCACTACTCCATGAGGCTCCCACTGGATCAAACCACCCTGAACTTTGATGTTGTTTTATTCATGTTCAATCTAGAAGACCAACCAAAGTTGAAGAGGAGTTTAGCTTGTCCCTTGTTACTACCTTTGTCAACATATCTGCTGGATTGTCCTTTGTATGTATCTTCTCTAGCTTTAACTATCCATCCTCCAAAACTACCAAATGAAATGGTACCACAATTGGATTTGTTTGGTCTTTGAATGTAGAGCTAAATTCTTTGCAAGATGAATGGCACTTTGATTATCTGTGAATTTATGAAGTATGCATAGTACTTTCCTAATCAGTCACCACAAACTAACATCAACTTGTCTAAGATCCTCCCCAGTCATCAACTAAACATGAATGAAGATCACATACATGTACAAGTTAGTATGGGTTTAAATTATTCTATTATAAAGATTAATTTTAAATCACATATGTTGTAACAAAAAATGTGTACACATACCGACACAAAAGGATCCCATGGCTCTACATGCCCCTCCTCTCTCACATCAGGGTGTGTAGTCTATGTAGGCACATGTGTTGTATCATTCTCCTCAAATAGAAACTGATTTCTCATCCTTTCTTCCTTACATTTTCTTCTTTTTTCTTCTCTCCCCCTCCGTCATCCATGCCTCCTCGGTCTCCGTGCCCCTTCCCTCCTCTCCATCCTCTTTTTATCCCCTCTCCTAGATCTGCACTCCATTTTTTGCTCTCAGTGACTCAGTGGCATCCTGATGATGGATCATACAGTATGATCCGAAACGTTGATGAAAAAACTCTCACACAATCTTCCCCAGAAATCATTTCAATATTCATGGATTGTGGAAATCTGTTTGCTTTGAAAGAAACCTAGACAAATATTCTTGCACTTTATGCAAGTATGGGGCACAAAAACATGTGATGATCTTGTTGATGATGAACTCACACCATCATCATCAATATAAAGAGGCAACACTAACCTAGTCTGGAATATCAATAAGCTACTCAATCTATGGATGACTCTAAGAGTTTGAGATCTAGCCTCTACAATGATATTAGGATATTGTACTGGAGGAGGGGGGAAGACATCAGTAAGGAGAAAAAAGTACCAACTTTCTTCTATTCGAAAATGGTTCTATCCTCATAGTTCACCTTGAGGTTGAACACAAATTCAACATATAATTTTCTAATAAAATAGAATGACACATCTAAATTGTTGTGTGGAGGTTTGTCAAAAACCATCCACCAATGATCCCAAAAGTTCGCATGCATAGTCTCATTTATGCACCACTTAATTGACAAATTGGGCTTTTTGTAGTCTACTTTCTCACCAATTTTTGGGTTTGTAAAATTGTCAACTATATCATCTTTACTTATGTTTAGGGTTGTGACCTCATCATATTCCAACCCATGATTGAACATGGAATAAATTTGGTCATGCCAGTGAAGAGAAACATTTTGTTCATCGGTAAGTCTCAGAATATTGTCCATTATGGTGTTTAACATGGATAACATGGAAACACCAATGCAGGTATAGTGCTATATGTGGTTTGAAAACCCCTTAGTTCGATAAAATTTGTGTGTATCAAATATTCAATTCGAGGAGGGTTTTGAGGGGTTAAGGGATCATTTGGTGGATGATTTTGAGGGGGTACAAAATCATTTGATGAAGGATTTCGAGGAACATTGTTTCATGGCTCAGTGTTATCAATATCATTCAGGTCTACCATACCTATTAAATTGTGAAGAAGCCAAAAATAACTTTGTATTAATAGCTTTTAATTAAAATAAAATAAATAAGTGATTTCTATTATAAAAAACCTTATTTTAAATATAATTCATTGAAAACCATCAAATAAAACCTAATTTTAAATATAATTCATTGAAAACCATCAAATAAAACCTAATTTACTTACCTAAATTGTATAACCATTTTTGTATCAGATACATGAAATGAGGAGAAAAAAATAATGAAAAACTATTGAAAATGATTACTCTTAGGTTTTTTCTAAAAAGAATTAGTCATAAGTTCTAAGTATCTGATCTCATATCAGGTACCTAATAATGGATCAGATACTCGATAATGGATCGAATAGCTGATAAGAGTTGGTCTCACCTTTTTGCTTTGGTATCAAGATGGGTGGGAAAAAATTCAGAGTGGATTTTGACATGCTTTTAGACATTTTAAAACTCCACTGTTTTCACATTACCACTTTTTGGCACACAATGATCCTACACATACCCACCACTTTAAAGGGTAAAAGCACAAACCTGTGTCACCTTTTTGTAAAGGAAAAAGCTAACAAAATTATTACTATTCACCTTCAATGATATAAAACTAGTATTATTATTTAGAATTTAAAAGTGAAGTAAAATAATAAAATGTATAGAAATGGATGAAGTTTAGGATTATAGTTTTATAATTATTTGGAATAATAATTGATATATTTTTCTAATTTTTATAGAAATTTTTTCAGTTGCTGAAAAAGACTGAAAAATTAGGGATTCAGAGTGGATTTTGAAATGTTTTTAGACATTTTAAAACTCCACTTTTTGGCACACCATGATCCTCTCTAAAAACTTCACTTTTTGGCACACCATGATCCTACACATACCCACCACTTTAAAGGGTAAAAGCACAAACCTGTGTCACCCTTTTGTAAAGGAAAAGCCTAACAAAATTAGCACTATTCACCTTCAATGATATAAAACTGGTATTATTATTTAGAATTTAAAAGTGAAATAAACTAATGAAATGTGTAGAAATGGATGAAGTTTAGGATTATAATTGTATAATTATTTGGGATAATAATTGATATATTTTTCTAATTTTTATATAAGTTTTTTTAGTTGTTGAAAAACACTACAAAATTATGGCTCTAGTTCCCACCACAAAACTATATGGAAATAAACTTATTTCTATTTGAACTCATACTATGTTATAGATAACATACATATCTAGAACAATAAAAAGTAAAAATTGACTTTAGACCTATATTTTCTCTTTTATAATGATTCAAATATCAACTCATCTAAAATTGATAGTTTTCATCTCCTACCACAGTTCTCAAAAGAAATCTATTCTAACCAGAAGAAAAATTATACATTCTGAAAGAGGACTATCTCCTCTAGAACATCATATAATTTTAAATTTTTTTGGAATGATTTTAAAAAAAATTCTTTCACAAAATCAACATCTTTCTGAGTGTTAAAATACGTGCTTGTATAATTTTTTAATTGAAATATAATATATCTAATTAAAACACTATAAAATCTATATGATAACATTCTTGACTTTTACCTCTATAAATGGTGTTTATATGTTACTAAAAAAATATTATAATAAATAGTACAAGTTATTGAAATAACAATTTTCTAAAATAATTTTATTTCTTTACTGATTCGATACAGACTAGTATAGATGATGCATTTAATAGACATTTCCAATTGGAAAAGTGTGAGATGATACATAACTTAGTTAGAATGAATTTATCTAGATCATATGTTTGAACAAAAAAAAAAAATGGATAGAAATGTTCAAATTTAGTCATTATGATAAGTCAGCCTAAAGGGGACACAACTTTGTACTTTTACCGCTAAGTTATTGGTGTGTTGGGTCATGATGGAGCTAACTTTAGCAAAAGTACTAGTTTTGATAAATTATTATGGAGTTAATTCTACCTTTAATTTTCAAATTATAACTTGTGATGGGAAACTAAAACTCGATAGTCCATGCAAGGTTTGGGGTGATATTCTTCTATTTCCAATAAAGGCACTTTCTAGATTTTAAGGCCATCTTTTAAGGTGGATCACAAAACCATTATGATCTAGTGGCCAAGGAATAAATTTTATTCTAAATTAAACTTTGTGATAACTAAGTTTTTGGTGAACATATTTGACTTTCTCTTTTTCAAGTTGCATTGTCTAGTGAGTCAAGGTTTCACTCTATTTTTTTGGGTAGATTATTAAAGTTTTTGAAGGGTATGGTGGTTGAGCTGAAGGAAGGAGAGGATGACTTGATTTTTGAGCTCAGGGAGGAGGAAGTTATGGAGGGTGCTAACACAAGGATCAAACCACCTAGAATTGAAGAGTTTATTAGAAAGGATAAGACAACATGGATGCATTAGAAGGAAGGTAGGATTATTGTGTTCATGGAGAGTGTTGAAGGCCACGATGAGATGGTGAATTGGTAGTTTGTGGACTCATGGAAGAACCAGTGGGTTAACATTAATGGAGCATCATTTGAGGTTGCTAAAGATCTAATTACTAACACTACTGGCTGGCATTGAGAGGCAAAAATTGGAGGAAGCAGCCTAGAGTGGTGAATGTGACAAACATGGGGAAATTTTTTCATTCTAATGAAGCCCATGTTCACTTCTATTGTGGATTTTCCCGTGAAAATCTCTTGAAACCATGTGTATGGTTTGTTATGTCATCATGCACTACATAACCATGGAAGATAGAGTCAAGGTGTGTTACTATTACCACTTTCCCATCCTAAACCATTTTAGGAATAAGGAATGCATTTACTTTCCCTATTTTCTTTTACATTTCATGGGAGATTGTGTGTGGCACATTAAGAAAAAAATGAGGAAGGAAAAATCTATTATGTTTATCACTAAGCCTTTGTTTTTCGTCTCTTTAAATTCTACAAATGCCATCATCCCCAAATCCTGAGCCAAAGTCCTTTGCCTCTGAAAAAAACCCTGCTCCCCCCTCCCCCAGTCCACCCAAACCCAAGGTGATAGGGATCCCATTACCTCTGCTTAGAAGATAAAAAATGAAAAATCTAAGGTCCTTGATGTTGAGAGTGTTGGTACCACTATTAGGAAGGAAATCAATAGACCGAGCAAAATAATTAGAGAGAAAAATCCCTTGCACAACCTCGGTCCAACTAAATATGATAAATTTTCTTAAACTGATAATTATGGGAGAAAGTGCAGTCCTAGACCCAAATGTGAAGCAACTAGAAGGAACTATGGGGAGCAAGAGGAGGATGAAATAGAAATTTAACGTAAAGATGAGCAATTAATGGAGGAGGAATCAAATGGCCCTTTTACCTCTAGGGTTTCTGACACCTTCGAAATTGATACCATTATCCTAGATTTTGAGAAGGGTGGAGAATATTGGTGAAGAAGGTACATTTACTTCACCTATGAGAATCAAAAATTTGGGAAGTCAAACTAAATTGGAGGTTATTGGTGAACAGGATGGGAAGAAGTCTAAAAAAATAGAGATGGATCACATTTAGTTAGAGGAGGCCACTATGGGAGAAACATTCAAAGAGTAGGGAAACCTAAAGATTGAGAAGTTGGAGAAGTCCATTGCTAACTTGGTCAAGAAGAATGCAGAGCTAGAAGGGTAAAAACATAAACTTGTGTCACCTTTTATAAAGAAAATGTTGAGATAATGGGTGTTGCACACATTGCATAATATTGTTATTTTATTATTTTATTTTATTATGTAATGTTGTACCTAGATGGACGTGCAACATGTAAAGATTCCCATGGAATATTCTTGATGAGTTGTATTGTAACATTGTGATAATATTTTATGTAATTATTTAATATTGGGGAAAAGAATTAAATGCCCAATATTAAATGTGGGGTCAGTGGGTTAGGTAGCACATGGTTTTAGCACATGGTTTATGTAATACCACTTAGTGGTTTTGTGGGACTTGCTACTATATAAGCAGCCACAAGGGTAGTTGTTGTTGTGTGTAGAGAG
Source organism: Cupressus sempervirens (assembly GCA_028749045.1). Taxonomy (NCBI): domain Eukaryota; kingdom Viridiplantae; phylum Streptophyta; class Pinopsida; order Cupressales; family Cupressaceae; genus Cupressus; species Cupressus sempervirens. The sequence goes on from CM053785.1 coordinate 332,688,186, forward strand.
AGAGAGTGACAACAAGAAGACAAAAGGCAAGAGTCGAGCGGGACAAGGCTTGACAGGTTAGCCAAGGGAGCATTTGTGAAGGTTGGAAGCATGGCATGGGATGTGTGGATTCATGCTTGTTCACATAGTTTGCTCGGTTGTGGCTATGGCCATGAAGGCTTCCATGGTTGTATGGCAATAGTGTTTTTGCTGAATAATACATGATGATGGATGCTTTTGGAGGCTGGGTTTTTCCCTCAATGAGGGTTTCCCAGGGTATATCTTGTGTCACATTTTGTGGGTATGTTTTCTATTCTCTTGCATGTGGATTTTAATTCCGTGTTTATTTCAGATCTATGATGGGTTATGTGGAAACGGTTATATTCTTTATTGCCAAGTTTCCTTACAAGTGGTATTAGAGCTATGGTTTCATTATTGTAACCCTAGATTGAATCCATGGGAATGCATGAGAGGATAAAAGAAAAGGGCAAGATATATGAATAATTATTGCAGATCTGAGGACTTTGGATTTGCTGTTATGATGGGATGTTAAAAGATTTGGGCATGGGAAATTGTTGGACAAAAGAGTTTTTCGGATGTTTCATTTAAATGAGGGTTTTGGGGGGTAACTTGCAGAAATGACCTCCTGGGTAAAAACGGACCTCACCATTGGATCCGGGTCGACATTTCCATAAATTTTGATATATAATATGCCCTAGTTTGGCCATGTTCAGAGGAAATGAAAGAGTTTTTTAGTTTCAGCTCATGATGGCCGTCAAATTTAATCCCGTCGGAATTTTCGTCACTGAAAAAAAAATAAAAATGAAAAATCGTACTGAAAATGGTAAAAAGACTGTCTTAGTAAAATGGCCATAACTTTCTCTCAGAATATCGGATTTTAGAGTTCTTACAGGCGTTGGAAAGCTAATTTAGAGCACTACAAGATTTTGTAAGTTTGGTTCTATGATATTGAAATTTTGTTAGGTTTTGAGAGCCCTAAACTCAAATGTTTTTTATTTTAAGCACGGATTAGGGCATAACTTGGGCATACGGAGTCGGATTTTGGACTTCTAGTAGTCAACGAAAAACTCTTGGAGAGCTCTACGCATTGGTTCAGATTTGGTGCAAGTTTGGCATGATTTATTTGTTGAAATATTGATCTGAACAATTTATAGGTATATTTTGACTATGGTAACATTGTGAGTTTATGGCATTGGAGATTTAAGTTTTGATGTCATTGTATACTCAAGTTTGGTCTCATGATGATATGGTTATCAGTGTTTGGTTTGGATATGCATGATGGCTTGTTGGATCTACAAGTTGTGCAGTGTTGTAAGCGGTCTGTACTTACAGGTTGCATTTATAGCTTGGTTATGGGTTGTCTTTGCCCATTGATCTTTCATTATTGATGCATATTCAGATTGGTGACTTGGATTTGGGTTGTCTATGCCTTAAGTCACATGATTTACTATTTTATCTTCATGTATAAGGGATGAGATGTTGTTACCAGGTACAGTCATGGTGGAAGATTGTGGTTGACTATGCTGACAGGTTGGAAACTTTGAGAGCCAGATGCTCAGTTTATGGATGTGATAATGGTGTCATGGATTTTGGCATGACATGATTGGTTATACAGGTTATGGTTATGGTTGAGGATCATGGTTATTTAGTTTTCTTTTGAGGAGCTCATGATGTGCACTTTGAGTTCTTTGATGGTTTGATGCCTTGGTTGATTCTCATGGTTAGAAGATGGTTTTTTTCATCATTATGTCATGGATAGCTTGGATACATGGTTTAGTGGGAGCTTGTGACAGTGATGGGGTGACAGTGCAGGATTAGTTCCTGGTTTGGTTTATATCTTCTTGGTTTGGAGAGGATGGATTTTATGATGCCATAGGTGACTTGGTACCACGGTTGAGTGGGAGTTGTTGGCATTGATATATTTATTGAGTGTTTGCAGATGTTGGAGGTTTGTCTTAGATCCTGTTGCTGCAAAAGCGTCTTTGACATTTGCATGGTGCACTTGTTATCTTCATGGTGTATGAAGGTGGTTAGATCCTGAGGAATCATGGAGTTCTTGGTTATCTTCATGGTGTGTGGAGATGGTTCTTCCTGGTATGTGGAGATGGTTTTCTTCATGGTGTGTGGAGATGGTTGCATCTTGAGGACTCATAGGGTTCTTGGCAAAGGTGTGGTTTATGCTTTTATTTGGCATGTTATCCTTGGTATGAGGATGGTTTCATTATTATGTCATGGTATACTCTTGATACACGTTTAGAGTTGTGACATGTTATGGTATGTTCATATGGAGCATGTTATCTCTTTAGTTGAGATGGTTAGATCATGTTGTCATGTTTATGTTCCTGAGGCCATGGTTGGAACTTTGACATTGATCTTGGTTTAGTTTCTTGGTATTGAGTACACTGATCATAAGCTGGATACTTCATGATATTGCTATGTTGCATTTGGAGTTGGCATGGACTGATTGGTTACAGGTGCTCATGGATACTTAGAGACGGTGGTGATGCTGATTTCTCTTGGATTAGAGAAGTATTTGTTGGGACGGTTGATGGTTTCAGCAGGAAGTCCGAGGGGCAGTCACCTGATATGGACTTGAGAGGAGATTGTTCTTAGATGAGTCTTGGTTGGAGACTTGGGTATCTTGATGAGCATTCTCATTCCCCACTCTTGGTCTACTCGGCAGTTTGCTACTTGAAAGGTATAACCCATTGTTTCTCTCAGTTGCATTATATTTATGCTTGTCTTTCATGGATATGGATCTTGAGCTATGGTATATGAGTTAGTTCTGGAGGTTTCATTTGAGAGATGGTTAAGCATTGGTTATCTCCATGTGCATATGTTGTTATGCTGGTTGACTTTGGAAGATGGTTTTATATTGGGCATATTCCTTGGATTAGGAATGGTTATTCCTTGATTTAGGAATGGTTTATTGAGTTTGGTCTTCTTGTGAGAGGCTTACATCCATGATGAGTTATATGGTATGGTTTGGGTGTTGTTGAGGCTTCTTTTTGGGGTTTTATGGAGGAGATCATACTTGCACAGTTTACATCTAGAGGTGTGTGTAGAAGGACATGATACAGGTTATGATTTGCATGGTTTCTTTGGTCTTGGTTATCTTCTTGGATGTTCAGTTTTGCTTACATTGGATTTGAGATTGGTTGGAGATTGTGATCACTGGTTTGTGCTCATGTATGTCATGTGAGAGATGACATAGTTATTTCTTTCTCTTTCCTTTTTTGGTTGTGGAGAATTTGGGAGAGCATTGGAGACTTGTTATGAGAGTTGCAGGATATTAGTTTATGTATTGTGGATGTCCTTGATACTACATGGATTCACTTCTTTGAGATGTGTTGAGTGGATTGGTTATAGATTTGACATTATCTTTTGCAGTGGGAGCTTCTTGGTATATATGTGGCAGGTATTGCTCTTGAGGCTTGTGATTGCAGGTTGCAGATTAGATATGTTGGTGATATGAGATTCACTTGTTATACCTTTGAGGTATGGATAGTTGGATGGGTTTGGCACTTTTCTGTGGGTGCTATTTCAGCTATGGATATTTTGACAACTACGGATACATGTGATTACCTTTGGATCAGGTTTTTTGTGCTTGGAATTTCAGTTGGTACAGGATTTTATGATCTTCTAATGCAACAGGTTGGGTGGTTTTCTCTTTGGATGGCTTCTATGTATGTCCAGTGGGAGTGGCATAATAGGAGGTGAGATCATTCATGTTCGAGATGCTAGATACTTTGATTTTGTTGCGGGTACCAGGATGGAGCACTTGGTGTATTTTGATCCATGATGGTGGATGTGCTGGGAGGGATTGTTCCCTTGTTCATTTATGTGGCTACGGATTGACCCTATGCAATGTATACAACAAGTGGGAGATTGTTGAGATAATGGGTGTTGCACACATTGCATAATATTGTTATTTTATTATTTTATTTTATTATGTAATGTTGTACCTAGATGGACGTGCAACATGTAAAGATTCCCATGGAATATTCTTGATGAGTTGTATTGTAACATTGTGATAATATTTTATGTAATTATTTAATATTGGGGAAAAGAATTAAATGCCCAATATTAAATGTGGGGTCAGTGGGTTAGGTAGCACATGGTTTTAGCACATGGTTTATGTAATACCATTTAGTGGTTTTGTGGGACTTGCTACTATATAAGCAGCCACAAGGGTAGTTGTTGTTGTGTGTAGAGAGAGAGAGTGACAACAAGAAGACAAAAGGCAAGAGTCGAGTGGGACAAGGCTTGACAGGTTAGCCAAGGGAGCATTTGTGAAGGTTGGAAGCATGGCATGGGATGTGTGGATTCATGCTTGTTCACATAGTTTGCTCGGTTGTGGCTATGGCCATGAAGGCTTCCATGGTTGTATGGCAATAGTGTTTTTGCTGAATAATACATGATGATGGATGCTTTTGGAGGCTGGGTTTTTCCCTCAATGAGGGTTTCCCAGGGTATATCTTGTGTCACATTTTGTGGGTATGTTTTCTATTCTCTTGCATGTGGATTTTAATTCCGTGTTTATTTCAGATCTATGATGGGTTATGTGGAAACGGTTATATTCTTTATTGCCAAGTTTCCTTACAGAAAACACATCTCAAAATGCAAATTGGATGAATTTTATGCCTATCATTTAAAAATAATTGAAGTCCCTTTTTTAACTATAAAAAATATAGCATGTAGTTCTTGTCAAACAAGTATATACAAATAATCTTTTTTTGTTCTTATTTGAAAATATCTTATAGATGAAATGTACAACTAGGGAACAAAAAATTTTTTTTTTTTAATGTATATTTTCTTTTTTATAAATACTCAAGGTTGACCAGCTTATTAGGATCCAACAATTTTTTCCTCTTGTCAAAACTTCCCTATTAAATCTACACCTTTTTAAGAAAAAATTACATATTCCTGAGGAGGAATCTCTCCTCTAGTTTAAATAAATCTAAATTTTCAAATTTTTTGATATGGTTTACTATTTTTTCGCATTTGTGAGGGAGTATCTTCTAAAGTGATAAAATATTCTAAAAGTATAACTAATCAAAACACTCTAAAATTTATATAAGGATGATATTGAATTCGATACCTATAGAGGGTATTTTTAGTTTTTAAAAATATGGAGTTTTGATAGAGAAATGAGATTTGACTAAAACAAGTTTTGTTATCCTAAAAGGTGATGCAAATCTGTGCTTTTACCTAGAAGATAAGTATGACATGGTTGTTAATTTATCAGTTTGGGTGATGCATTCAATAGCCACCAACATCTACCTCATGTAGAACAATAAGGAAGACATTTTTTATGCTAAGGATATGGAGATGACTTTCTCATTATACACCTTCTTAGGTGATGATTGGATGTGACTGCTTGTGGAGAATCCAAGGAACCAGAAAAAGGAGGGGTAGCACTTGCTTGTGTGCTTTTAGTTTACTTTTTTGTTCTATATATATTATGTTTTTTATTGGCCTAAGGGCTCTCTCTATTATTTTTTACAAGACTGGTTTAGTGGACACTATGAATATTTTGGCCAATTTTATGTATAATATTGACATTCCTATGGTTTTTAATAGTAGTAGTATTAAAAACACTTTAACATGGGGGGGTTTTGATGGTTAAGAAAGGGGTTGCATAATTGTGTGGTAATCACTTCCGACTAATTCTCAATCAATGTTTTCCTTTGTATGGGTCAACCCCCACTTTGGCTACTTCTTAATACCAAAAATACCAACAGCAAATTTTTAAAGGAACATTATTTTTGACTTTAAATAATAATAGATTGATAAATTATATCAACCTCATTGATACAAAATAAATAGGATACATGAGACTTTAGTGATCTGATGGGGACACAACCCAAGAATAGAATGGATACAACAGAAAATGGAAATTGTATTAACTGAGAAAATAAGCTAGTACAAACAGTACAGAGAAAATAAACTTCAAAACATGCCCTAAGGGCTTACAATAACATAAATCTGGAGATAATTTCTCCTTTCAGTACCTCCTCTCAAACTCCACTCTGAACTGCCTTTTACAATGCCAGAAATCTCCTTAAATAGACCCCAGAGGGTTAAGGACTAGGAGTACATTCTAGAAAGTGCTAGTAGGCATCCACTGACCAAATAGAAGGTTCCAGAAGCTGTGTTAGAAGTCGGTGCAAATCTAGAAGAATCTAGAAACGGTAACTGAACTTTCGAGAGGCATAACTTTTGAACTATAGCTCTGATTGACGAACCGTTTACATTTTCGAAACGCTCTCGAAGTGCTCTATAGCCCTATGGACAAGCTTTGCTTGTCCCCCATTTTTCGGCCCTTTTTGAGGTCATTTAATGCCCCTAACCTGACTTTGAAGCATTCTTAAGAGGTCTCCAAAACTCGAAAAACTGTAATAACTTTCAAACCATGGGGCCTTTTGACCTGATTCTTTTTTTGGAATGTTCTAAATCACAATTACATTAATTTGGCCAATTCACACCTTCTAGTTTACCAAAATGATGGCCCAATTACATGCTCCTATTTTTTCAGGATTTTCTAGCTCACTGATAGTGGAACTGTGAGAGTTGAAACCTTTATTTGACCCAAATGGGTGTCCAAAAATGCAAACACTTGAAACAGAAACTAAGTCTAAGTATTTTTTTTTGGGTGACATAGGATTGCCGTTATGCCTCTCGATGCTCCTGCATCATGATCTTCAATCATAGTGATACGTGAAACAAATAGGTAAATAATAATTGATGTACATGAGTTAAGTGTGTGTGTGTGTGTGTGTGTGTGTAGATTAAGGAAATTTATACATATATAGTATTATACATACATACATACATACATACATACATACATACATACATACATACATACATAAATACATACATACATACATACATACATACATACATATATATATATATATATATATATATATATATATATATATATATATATATATTGTTAGCCCCAAGTTTATCTTGCCAATTGTAGATACTGATACCCATAATTTTACTAAATTGAAGTTGAACTTGAACCTAGTACCCATTTATTTCAACTTGTACTTCAAGCCAGTATCTTTCGCACAAATACTAACTTGTTCTTTCTCATTTCCTCACCAATCCAATAGATCCCATGCAAAGAAGAAGTTGAAGCAAGAACATGTAGTTTCAACTTCAACTTCATCTCTTTTATTTCTAACTATTACACTTGTTTTCTTCTTGCAGGGATTCAGTTAAACGAAGCATGTATGTTTTAATTAAAGGAGGACCCACTTCCTTACCATGTGTCAAAGATGTAAAAAGCCATAAATGTGACAGTTAAGT